>WKFP01015511.1:183284-238739 GCA_011057875.1 Pterocles orientalis | reverse complement strand
TGTGGCGGGTCGGCCGCCATCGCCGCTCCGGGCCCCTGTCACCGCTGTCCAGGCCCCCTCGGGGGTCCCCTGTGCGCCCTCACGCCGAGGGGCGGCTCCTTTCCCCACCCACGCGAGTGTCGCCTCAGGTGTGAAGTGGCCCGTGGTGGCGGCGCGTTGGGCTGTTGGGCTCCTCCTGCGGGGCTGTCCCCTTCGAGGGGTCCAGGGGGGTCCTCGGGCCCGAGTGACGGGAGGCGTTGTAAGGAGACGGTCCAGGAGTCCCCAAGGCCGGGGCGTGCGCCTCGTGTGCTGCCGTCCGGGGGTGACGGCTCGAGCGGGTCCCTCGTTGGCGGGCGGCTTTGGGACGTTGAATGTTTTACCCGTGCCTGTGAGAAGCATCCCCCATAGGAAATGTACAAAACCCCTGAGAAGCACTTGTCCCGTTCCCACCTTTTCCGACGCCACGCGGGTGTGATTCCCCCGCAAAGGAAGCACGATTGGGGTGCGCTGCCTCCGGTGCTGGAGGCGGTGCCTCGGTGAAGGCTTATTCCTTGAACGCCTCTTCCCCAAGCGGAAAAGTATTGCTTCAGCGCGTTATTCCAGGGATGTACGACCTCCTGGTGCTCGTGCTGGGCAAACCTGGCCTGCGAGAAGTTGTCTGGGTTGGGAGTTGTGGCAGTGAGGTTCAAACCTCCTCTTGCAGTCGGGATAACGGGGTGGATTGGGTGAGCGGTGTCTTTGTGAGGATGGGCTGGCGATGGACGTGTAATGGACGGAAACAGATGTTCCCTGTCCTCCTTAACAGAAGAAAGTTTGGGACTGTTCTTTGTGAACCAAACACGTGTGCCCAACTGCCAACCCTTATCGTTTGAGGGTGTTGTCTGTATACAGAGAAAATGTACAAACTGCCCGTATCTCTCACTTGTGTTGATGCCCACACCCAAAATGAGAAGGGCAGGTTCACAGCGTGGTCTGTATTCTTTTAGTTTGCGTTTTCATAAAGTTGGTGGTGGATGTATCCTGTACGACCTGTATGCCTGCTGCAGGGATCACAGGCTGTTTCACGTCCTCTTCCGTCAGGCTGCTCAGAATATTGCACATAAACCTTCTAGGTTTTATGTCCATCGTGAAGATCCTGTTCTTGTCTTCAGGGAGCTGGCAAGTCACAGCCTCATAGGTTCCTTTATTCCCGATGGTAGCTGCAGTTAAAGTTTGACAGCTTTATAGGAGCAGCTGGCACGAAGGAGCGTGCTTGGACTGGTGCTGTAGTGGTGAAAGCGGGTACAGGACTGCCCTTCGGGGCGGAGTGAGGCCAGCAACAGAGAAGCAATCGGTCAAAACCGAGAGGGAAGAACCCAGGTGGCAAGGAAATGTGGTAGAGGGATTGTAAGTACGCTAGGTAGAGGAAGACGGAGGTGATAACGTGGCTCAGCATGACCATGGAAACAAGGATATCGAGGATTAGGAAAGAAACAGTGAAAAAAAGAGTTCAAGAAACGGGAGGAGAAGAACTAAGATCAGGACCCGGCAGCTGAAAAGGAGAGGGGAGAAACATGGGACAGTGTGGAACAAAGGTGGTGGTGCAGTCAGCTTCTTTCCAGAGGGCAAAATACATATTTTCAGATGGGTGCTAAAAATACTTCAGTTAAAATAGTTGCAGAGAAGCTAAATAACCACATGTGAAAGATGGTTTTGGGGCTGCAGAGCGCTGACAGCGGGATGTAACCCATGCTTTGAAAATCTGGGATTTCACTAGGTCACATCATACTGTAAACCTCCTGCTGATAACATATGGGAGCGTATTTGGTGGCTGTTCATGTGAACAAGTTGTATGTTGTCAAAATGTAAATATTTTCTTCCTTTTTTTTTCTCTTTAAATATAGTTTGTTTCCATAAAATGACATGAAGGTTACAAGTTGTAAACTCGAGTAAGCTTAATTATCTGCATACTTTGCTATTCCCTGGGGACAGGCAATCTGGTGCTGGGGATCTGTCTTGAAAAGTTTTGGTTGTATCTGTTAGGAAATGATCCAATTTCCATCTTAGTGTTGATTTCTAAACTCTTGGTATTATTTGCATGAAATTTTTAGGTGCTTTGAACTGTAGTTCTAGACCCTGTCAGGAGCATTTATATTTATTTTAGATGTACAGCAAAAGAAAATCTGAAAAAGAGAAAAAAAAAAGAATTATTGATGCTATCTCACACCTTTGGCACTGTTTGCTAGTGGATGAGCAGCCAAAAAACCCTTTTGATTGTGTCTTTGGTAGCAGTTGTAGCGTGTGTCTAGATGCTCCTGGAGACCAAGTCATTCTGGTTTACGCCAAACTTTAGTTTTTAATTATGAATGGTGTGGTTCTCATCTGGAGATCTGCTATTCCGTTTGTAGAATTCAGGTGAGTAATGAAATCCTCAACAACTGCTGTTGTGTTCTCTCTGGGTTGCTGGATTAGAGATTTCTGCATGTGGCTGCTCCCTGCGATCCCACAGCTCTGGAAGCAGGATGAGGCCAGTGCGTTCCTCGGATCAATCGGGGGAGATGGGCTCTTTTCTGGGGTACGTGTGGGCTCGCGTGGCTTTGAGCTGCTTCGGGCGATGTGCTGTGCAGGCGCCGGCTGGTTGCTCGCAGTGGGAAGTGGATTTGGTTTGGGTGCACTCTGTCAAACCTCAACTCAGTACTGACTTTGCACTCCTGGTGAGCTCCAGCTGGCGTGGTTATTTCTGTGTCTGTCGGTCTGTCTTTACTGTGTTATCTACAAATGTGGAGAGAGGCTGAGTTCAAAGAAACTGAAAGCAATCAGTCACTTGGGGTTGTACCTGCTGAGTGCTATCCTGTAGTTTTGTTGCGGTACAGTCTATCCATTCGGCTGTTGCAGTCTCTGGTGGTTTTCAGCCAGACTGGACTCTTTAATTGGGAATTGTGAGGATTGTGTCCACTGCTTGGGTGTTTATTGATCTGCCAGCACTTAAACCTGAGTGGAACAGTCCTTTGTTCATGGTGTATTCACCTGAAAGTCGGAGAGTTTAATAACTGCAGAAAAGCAAACATTTGGGTAAGGATAAATTACCCCATTTAATAATAAAAAAAAAAACAAACCAAAGAGTGCCTTCCTTCTAGTCTATTCAAAATACACGTGCTCAGAAGCAATGTTGAAAATATTCTGATTTAGGTGATAAACTCCTTGAGACACAGATTTGCGGGGCATAACCCAGATCATCTCTACTCAAGGTAATTCTCTTGAGTGTCCCTGTCTTAAGTGTGAGCAGCCATCCTGTAAATAAACTTCAGGTTTCTGTGTCCCCACAGGCTGTACCCTCCCTTGGATTCTGCACCGAGATGCCTGGGAGCGCATCCCATTCTCCTTTGTACTGCAGCAAGATAAGCTTTGCGGTTGTGCCTTTGCAGCATAAAAGATAAAAAACTTGTCTTTCCTTTCGCACGAGGGCAGGAATTGTGGGCAATTGTGGGCACCACCGTTCCGGTGCCAGCCCTTTAGAGGTGGAAGGACCAGTGCACTTGAGTGAAAGATATTTTCAGTGGGGGTGAAAATGAGGTTGGTGCAATGCTTTAGTTGTAGCTCAAATCAAAGACATTTTTGTATCTGCGTGTTTTTGAGCGGTGCCTTGTCTAGTGGTTTCTCAACCTTAAGCAGGAACTCTGATGAGGACAGTGGTGGAAATATGGGTGAAGAAGAAACAAAAATAGCAAGATCATAGGTGTGGACTTGGATTTCGATGAAGACCTTGCATACACGGTGTTTTTTATCTCAAAATCTTACGTTTAAATTCTTACTCTAAACCAAAGGCACACACACACACCTCGAAGCATTTGCAGTAGCAGAGAGTAATCCTTATCAGTGGACAGTGTCTTATCGCTGGCAGGGCGAACACAGCGCGTCTGATCTCAAATGTGCAGACTGACTGTCTGTGGAAGAAAACCAAAAACCAGATGTGTAGCTAACATGTTTTCAGACTTGTTGCTTTTTTTCTTGCTCTCTCAAGACCCTTAGCATTTGTCTGCATAATCTGCTTTTGATGTGCTTGAACTGGGTGGTCTTCACAAAGATGTTTAGACTTTTGAAATTGTTTTAGAAACCTTTTGTGTTCTTTTTGAACCAGCAGAACTCTTAACAGTCTGTTGCCCTGATTCTGCTTTGGTTTTACTGGTGACAACCCTTAGATCAATAAGCTGATACAGATTTATACAAAAATAGAAACTAGCCCTGTTGTTTAAACAAACAAACAAAACCAAACCAAACTAAAAACAAATAAACAAAAACCCCCACAAACAACCCAGAATACAAAACCGACACCACCACTCTGTTCATTTCTAGGTTTCGGGTTTGGGTAACCCTTGGAGATAGGAAAGCACAGAGTAAGTCAATGCTTCTAAACCAGGGATTTACCAGTGCTCGGCTATATCGTTACCTGTGAGTGTCAGTTTATCAGGCAAGTCCAAGCTGGTTATTTTTGCTGGTTTTTAAGTCTGTGTGAACATCACTGAATATAAGCCCACCGCAAACTGTTATTCGGAAGTGTGAATAGTTACAGGAAGTTGGAAATATAAAGTACTGGAGTGTTAACAGGAAGGGCTGCCTTCACAGCATGTGCTTACCACCCAGTCCATACGCTAAAAAATAACACTGGATTTTGTGGTTGCTGGAAGGATGGGTGTGAAAGGCTGCAGCTGGAGGGGTGGGCTGGTGGGTGCTGCGGGTCCGGTCAGTGCGGGGCTGCGCTGTCCTGCTGGTTAATGCTCACGCTGAGGCAGTCGGGTGTTTGACCCTCGTGTTGAAGTGGGACTGGAGCTGTGGTTTGCTTGTGACTTAAGTAGTGAGTACTTTTGGATGTCAAAAGTGACCAGGAATTCACAGATAACTGCTCTATAGGTGGCGTGTAAATATTTTGCAGAGTGAAAAGCTTCATGGACTGCTTTGACACTTTCAGAACTAGTTTCGGTCTGGCTAGGCTTTGGTGTTTCAAAAATGAAGAGAAAGAGGGATTTCCAACTTGGAAAATGGTTGTTTCCATTTTTTGATTAAAAGAAAATACTATGTTAATGCTTATACATTGCTCACATTAACCTATAGGATATTTTTTTGTGGCATGGGAGACAAGATTAATAATTCTTTTAGAAAACCACAGAGCTTAGAGTTTCCCATGGCATCAGTTTTTCTCATTTTGTAGGTTAATATATTTTGTCTGATATTTTTTATATTGTGGGGCTTTATCTTAAGGAAAATTCTGTTGGAATTCAGTATTTTATTTTCTTTAGATCTATTATTTCCCCTAGAATAAGGTTTTTCTAACTTCTCCGCGCAGCTGAGATGTGCAGCCTTCTTGTTACAAAGGGTCTGACCGATGTCTTCTGGAAAACCTTCCTGCAGCGCGTGACAGCATTTCTGCCGAGCTGTTTGCTGGATGTTGCTGCCTCTGTAACAAGGTGGCGGGAGGGGATGTGTCAGTACGTCAGTTAATCACGCTGATTGTGGAGCCTATTAGCATGAGCTAACCGTCACTTGTAGACTGTATTAATATAGCAGGCTGTGAGCCGGGGCAGCCGGGGAGCTGGCACACGTTCCCTTCTGTTAACCCTGTTATACGGAGCTGTAACCTCTGAGAAAGGAGCAAAATAAAGAGCTGGAGCAGTAACGTCTTAAATTGCTGCGTTGAGGCTGGTGAGAACCTGCTAGTCAGGAGCCTAAGAGGTGTGTTAATTTTAAGAGGATGCTGAAGTGGTGTTCTGTTCCTTCTGTAAAACTCCTCTGTTAACTTTTTCTGTTTGCTTTTTAAAGAGTTCATAAATCTTTTGGGGAACACAAAAGACAGGGCTGGAAGAGATGATAAGAAGTCACCTGCTCCATCCCTTTGTCTAACAGAATCCCCTACATCTAAACTGTTTCTAAGAATTTATTGTTGAATTGTGGTTGCCTTTTTTTTTTTTTTTAATATTGTCTCAGTTAGTTTCCTGCTTACAGAGGAGTACAGAGCCAGCAGCAATTTCCTTCGTGTCCCAAACTAATGAATGGTCCCATGCCAGTAGGCTGCAGAACAAGTGCAATTTCTTAGCTACCTTTTTTCTCTACTTCATTGAGAGACAGTTTGTCCTTTATATCGGGACAATCAAAAATACAACGCCTCGCCAGAAGGGTACAGGGAGAGATACTAAAGGCTTGTACTTTCTCAAACTCCACCTGGTGATGACAGCCAATTTAGATGCTTGTGATAATTTTCTCAGCAATCCCTGTCTTGTGTATTTTGATCAATGCTTGATGCAGTTAATATCACTTTGACATTTCAAATATCGGTTGGGATGAATGTTCCCTTAAAATGAATACCAACAATTTCTTCTCTTCTCAGGTCTGTTGCAGGCTGTCTTCTGACTCATACACCCTCACCCTGCCGTAGTGTTCATTCAGGTTTAGAAGATTATTGTTACAACAAGAAAAATTCTATGTTTTCTTTGAAAGTAAGATTTCAATTTAAAGTGCCAAAGTGCAATGACGGCAGTAAAAGTGCTAGCTGCTGAAATGCTTGATACTGGCCTGATTCTTATCTCTTCCTAAAAGCCAGAGACATTTAATTGAATAGAGTTGTCAGAACACTGGCAGAAGATAAGCTTATACTGAGTTTGTGGCCAGACAAGAAAAATCTCAGGCCATGCCTAGCGATCTGTTGGTCCAAAAATGCAAATACATTTCAGTAGAGTGTGCTGGCTTATTAAGGATGATGGCACTAAATTACAGTTAAGAAATTAAGGTTGGATTGCTTTTTATCATCATATGCCTAGAATGGCTTTAGATTAATAAGCAGTCATGCACGTATGGAAAGGGGAATAGTTTCTTGAAACCAGACCTGATGAGTATCTGCAAAAATCTGAATTAATTAAAGTTAATATTGTTTTACTTGTTAGCCTTCATCTTCAGCATGTCACCACGGTTCAAAAAGAAGCTGTCAGTCCACACCCAGCATGCTGAGAGCTGATTTTTCTCTTCTAATTTTTGATAGAGGCTGAGCTTTCACTAACAGCACTTGCATATTACCATCGTAACAGAAATAAAACCAGCAGATGCCTCAGGGCAGTTGTGCAGCTTTACAGCAACAACAACAAAAATTATTTGCACATTTAAAATATCTTGAGAGTACCACCAGGTTTATTGATGTATTGATTAGTCAAAATGGAAAATGAGAAGTTGTGCTGTAGCCTGGGATTTGACTGGGGTCCCCGTGGGGAGAGCGGGTTTACATCTTGGTGTCAGCATGCCTGTTTGAAGCGCAGCCTGGCGCGGGGTGCTGTACTGCTGCTGCGTTGGACCAGTCTGTCTGTGTGAGTGTCGAAAGAGACCACTGGGCTGGAGCAGACACGGGTGGAGTCTGGTTTGAGTGCTGAACGGAAAAGAAAATCGATTGAATGGCTGACATTGATTCTTCAAAATCAACCAGTAAGAGTCGGCTCTTATCTTTGTGCTGGCACATGTGTTACGGGATACAAGTTCATGCTTGTTAGATAATCACCGTGTTTGGTTTCAGTCTCGCAACAGAAAATGTCTGTTCACCAATGTAAGCCTTTCCAAAGAGGCTGCTGCAGGTCGGGCTGGCATTAACCGGAGAAGAAGCAGATGCTGTTTCATTTTCAGATGTAGATTGGCCTGGATGAGAGCACTACAGATCTGTCATTTCTCGTGGAGCTTTGGTGTTTTGGTTTTGCTCCAGTGTAAGTATAGACCTTCAAACAGTTCACCTACTGTCTGAAAACTGTTGTGAGCGTGGGGCTGCAATTGATCTACGAGCTGTTTGTTACATCGTGAGGGTTCCTGGCGTGGTCAGAAGGAAGGCTACTGTGCTCTGTTGCTGCAGCACCTCCTGTGAGACGAGATGTTGAAGGTTAGCTGCCTAAAAACGCTCATAAAAATCTGTAACTGAAACCCTGAGCTACGTAGTGGCTTGTATGGAAATAATATTTTTCTGAATTAGCCTTTATGAATTCTTGCATGTGGGATGTTTTGTTTTAGGGAACTAGCAGAGTGAGTAACACAAGTTTTCAAACAGCCCAGCCCTGTTCCCAGCCTTCAGTAGTGTTTCTCGAGCTGCTAGCCCTGGGTAGGCTTTGTTACTGATTGAATTGATGATGGTGAGGGAAGCACAGTGTGGAAAAACTTCACTGGAAGCTGGAATTAATTTTGCAGCACAGGGCATCAGCATATCATTCAGACCTGAATTCATTGTGTTATCTCCATTCGAACTCTTACTTTCTGCAGATGTTCTCCGTGTGTCTGAGGCTGCAAACACTAGTGCTGGATAAAGAAGAATCCAGTTAAGATGGATCCGAAGCATCTGATCCAGTTAATATAAGATAGAAAATTTTTCTGGGTATAAGCAGAATAAATAGACAAGTCTGTGGATGGATGTTTTTGCAAAGTAATTAGCAGTAAAATATTTAACGGCTCCTATTTAAGCACCTGTTGATATATTGTGCTGACAATTAAACCAGGTATAAACCTCCAACAGTGTACAGCTGTCTGGATGCAGCCAGCTCCAACTGAAACAGGCTCAACCCACATGTTACTGAAAAATAATTATTTCAATATGATCCTGTTTTCATAGACTCAGCACTTACACAGGTGCCGCAGGGAAGGATTAGCGGCAGCTCAACAGTTTGGAGAGCAGAAACCAACCCCCAGAGTGGTGAGGGCTGGCTCCATTGGGGGTGATGCGTGTTTGAAAACAGGGAGGTGTACTTCAGGCACAGCTGTGTTGTTTACGTAAACCAGCAGTGTCAAACTGAAAATATGTCATTTGAGCTTGGAAAAAATTGGCTGTGTTTTTAAAACACTGCCTGAACTGTCTAAATGCTTAGTTAATTTTGAGGTCATGTCAAGTAATACATATTCATGGCCAGCTAATTTGAGGAAAAAAAGAGATCAAACTCAAGGAAATGTAAATGTAAACTCAAGGCTTTATGCAGAGCTCTGGATCTTGCTGAATGGCTTTTAAGGAAACATCTCTGAAATGTAGTGCAGTTAAATGTTTGCTATGCCCGTGCTTGGATTGTTTTAATTAAGAAGGTGAAAGCTCTGTGTAAACAAACACTCATGTTTAAAATGGATTTTATTGGTATGGCTCAGCCATATAAATTCCATGGTCCACTGACGCAACAAGTTTATGCTTTTTAAAGAGAGCACATGGCCAAAAAAATGACTCAAATTGTTTTACTCATGGGGTTTGAATGACCCAACCCAATGTATGCCAAGCTCAGGGATGCTCAGCTCGAGGGGAGCCTGAGCCAGCACCTCTTGCCCCCGACACCCGCCGACTGGAGCACAATTGCAGCTCAGCGGAGCTCGTGTCTTGGCGTGATAGATGTTCACTTCATTGAGTTAACTCCGAGGTGAAAGCCTCAATTTTCTTTCCTCATCAAGGCAGAGCGTTGGTGAGCTATTTAGCTACACCATGACATTTCTCTCAAAACAAAGCCATTTTTGCTCTAACTGGAAACCAAACAATGTTTTGCATGAAACTGGTGTGAGGCTGTCTTCCTGCTGGCACCATGCTGTAGTGTCTCTTTGTTTTTCCTTTGTTTTTCAGTGTAGACAAGACACAACTGCTTGTGTCTGACATTCTTCTTTTGGTTGAAACAAGTCCCAATCGTTTCTGATAGTTGCCAACACTTATTGTTAGCATGGACTTCTGCAGGCGCTCAGAGTCCTTATCTATCAAGTAGGGGTAGGAGATAGTTCTTTCCTCGTGGTTGAGTTGAATTACTTGCATTGTTGTCCACCCCATGATCTACTTTGAAATCCAAAAATAGAGTTACATAGTGATCAGGTTACTGTTGAATATGACTGTTGTACTCCTTGGTGTGCTATCCCGAGTTTTCTCTAATCCAGCAGTTTGGGCTTTAGCTTCTGCGGCACGCGCTGTCCTTCAGCATTTATTTGGAAGCTCCCAGCTCAACTTTACTTGCTAAATCGATCAAATGCCTCGAAGAATGAGGACTTGCGGCGCTGCCTACGTATTTCTGTAGCGAAAAGTGGGGGAGCTGTGGGCTACGGATGTGAGCAGTTGTCTCTGATCGCTACGCTAGACAATGAGTTATATGAACTCTGAAACCAAAAGAACCTCCGCAACCAAACAAGCCCAGCTCCATGCATCTGTGATAAGTCTCTCCAACTCTCACTTTCTTTATTTGCCCTTAGCCTGACATTATTGTCAAGCTCTAATGGAGAAGGGGAAATCTAACAGCTTTAAAATCACAGTGCTGTCTGCTGTGTGACCTTTTTCCAGTTGATGGTTCAATTTATTTAGGTGATAAAGAAAACACTGAGGCATGTGAAGTCTATCTTCTTGACAGATGTGAGCTTACTGAAACTTTTTCCTCATCCGTTTCGCCTTCCCCACATTCGCAGTCAGCCTTTTGTTTTTATAAAGTGATCCATATATTTTTTTCTTTGAGGTTTAAATGCTTTCTAATCTTTTCAAGGTTTACAAAACTGCACCTGGCTGTTGAGGGTATGGACAGGCGAATAGACCGATAGCTGTTGAGATGTACTGAGAGAGAGATGTTTGCATTTTGTGTCCAGTGATGCATGGCTGTGCGAAAGCCAGAGTGTGAGGGTTCGGTCAGGTCTGTGAGGTTATTTAGAAAAATACCATTAAGTATGGAAAATGGGGAAATATCCAATAGTGGTGAGCTACAGTAACTGATAAAGATTGCTGGTAAAACCTGGTCAGAACTTTTCCCGAAATCATAATGAAAACCTTCAAGATTGTTGCTAGAAGTGTTTGTTATTGTTTGATGGTCAGCAGTGATTCCTGTGAGGCTCTGTTTCAATATTAGATTACATCTGCCAGTAAGTAGAAACTACTGTTTATTGAAACAGATGTGTCTTAACTGCTGCTCCTATTAGGAGGATGCTGAACATCTCCTCGCAGAGGTTTGGGCAGGCTGCGAACTAGGCTGCTGGTAGTCTGCAGCTGTCGGTTGAGGGATTTGGTTGCTGTGTGCCCACCCCTGGGATCAAGGAACTACAACTCCTGTGAAGTGAGATTGTTTGTTTCAATTTTTTCCTCCCAAATCCCAAGAAATCTTAAGAGTTGAAGGGTATGTTCCCTGTCAGGAAGCTTGCTTTGCATTGCAATGCCAGGGAATGCTGGTATCAAACTCTTTCTCCAAATTGTTTTGGAATTACCCTATTGTTTAAACTCCCCCCCCCCCCCCTTTTTTTTTCTTTCTTATCCTGGAATATCTTCTTTGCCTGAAGAGCAAAAACTCCTGAGCAATGTCAGAGCTGCACATCATGGGTTTTCTCTATCAGTAATGGCATGTTAAAGGAGAGGTGCATTAGTAGGATTTTTATTGAGTATCCTGTTGGAATAAGTAGATTCTGTCATGCACCACTGACTCATTTCAATTGGAATACCACAGCTCAGTAAAAGAAAATAATTGAGTCATGGGTTTCTTCCTTAAAGTGTGTCTGATATCATCTTTTGCAATAAAATTTTATGAGGGTGAAATGAATTTAGAGAGCTGATTAAATATGGGCAGCTCTCCTCCTCTTGTGTTGGGTTGGCTCTTTGAGCTTAAGAAGAAAATAGAAGTTTTGAAAATATTTTCAATAGATAAGCATTATTGAATTAGAAACATCTATATCTATGGTTAGATATCTTCTGGGTTTTGCAATGCTGCCAGCTTTGCAGGCAGTCTGTTGGGTAAGCACACCCTGGTTTACTTCAGAGAATTTTATCTGTGTTATCAAACCACTTAATTTCAACTTTAAAGCTAAGCTGGTGATTTGTTTCATTTTGTTTTGTTTCCTAAATGTGAATGAGGAAAGCTTTCTCCAGCCTGCTGTCTGGACAGGTCACTGCCGATAGGAGCATCCAGCAAAGGAAAGCCGATGAGCAGCCGAGAGCAGCGACCTCTGTTATTCCTGCTGCAGGTTTCAGGAGGGATGTCTGCCTACAAGTGTGCTGTCTGAAACAGCAGGACATGACTGATGTGAAAGTGCCAGCAAAAGTCCTGAACATTCACGTGTATTTTTATGCCGATCAAATTATATCTTTACCAGTGTGATCTGCTGCAGAGAGAAGGCAAACAGGACTAAAATAAATGGTAATGGCAGGAGAGCATTTTCTTGATATCTGAAATCTTATCAGGAAATTAAGCCTTGGTTTAAAAAACAGACTACAGCCAAACACTTCTAACATTTCTCTGTTAGATTTGCCTCTGTGGGCTCTTTTGGAGAGTGGCTAGTACTAAGAATCTTTATACAACCCTGAACTAGTAATTCCTAATATTAGTCCTAATAATAAAGTGGCGTGTCAGTGCAGGGCTGGACTTTCCAGAAATGACCAGAGCCTGTGCTGTCTGAACATGCCCTGGGCCACCTCCTCTGGGTTAGCTTCTTGTGACCCAGGAGCAGCTGCAGAGATGGAGCCCCTCTGACAGCAGCCGTGCTTTGAGCGTGGACTTTCCCGCTGGTGTGAAAGATGTCCGTCGTTCACACTGGTCTGACACCAGAGAAACAGCACTGATACCAGTCACTTAACACGGGCCCTTACTACAGGTGCTGCAGCATAGCTTCATGTGTGTAAACACACACCCACGTGTGTGCGGAATCTAGCTGGCAACGGTGTTAGATCTCGCTATCGTCCTGCATTTACAGTGGCTTAGTCTGGATTAGCCAAGCAGTTTCTAATGGTTTGGAAGAGTTGGTTTTAATCCTTTCGTTTCCATGCGCCTCTGTATTGTTTCTCTCCCCATCTTCCTGATCCCTCTGTTACAAAGCAGAGATTTCTCTCGTGGCATCACTGTGCATCTTCCAGGGATTTCAAGGAGCTTTGGGTAAGGTTTTTAATGAGGAATTTAGAGATCAGCTGTCTTTGTGTATTACCAGCACATTTTCCTGAATTGAGCTCATGCCACTGCATGCATGACTTATGTCAAGTTTGGCAGGAAGTTTGCAGCCCTGGAACGCGGTAGAGATGCGGGTAGCCTCCTGTGCTGAGCTGCCTGGGTGCACGGGGTGCGAACAGAGCCAAACTGGTAACGCTGCAGCAAAGCAAGAGATCTCTGCAGCAGCAGGCAGTGACTGTGACCAGGACAAGGCTGCAGTTGTTGAGTTTAAAAATGAAGTTTCTGGGTTAGAGTTTCTTCTTGGTTTCTCTCCCTCCCCGCCTCCTTCTTTCTAGATTTGATTTTTGGTGGTGGTGTTTGGAAGTACAATTCTTTTTCTTTTTCCTCTACCCACTCTGTCTCCCTGCAGCTCCCAAAGCAGGTTGCTGCTCGATTCCTTCAGGGCAGAGGGGGAACTAGCTGCAATTACTGGCTGCAGATGTAAACACTTGCTGCCCTGCCCTGGAGAGTCAAGCTGCTCTCTCAGTTAGCGGTTCCCCCTCTTGTGTAAATTCTTGCGGAGAGCTCTTACTAGCCCTTCCCACATCCCATCCCACAGGAAGTGGAATTTCGGTGAAGTAGCATTGGGTTTTTCTAATACTCACAGCTCCTATTTGTCTCTGGGAGTTCCCAAAGTAGTCTGAGAACCTCTCATCTTTGTAGTGAAAGAAGCTTTCATTTTCCGTAGCATCCCTCCTGTTCAGCAGCAAGTTCAGTTCATCCCGGGAACTTTGATCTCCATTGTTCAGGCTGGTCTTGTGCTGTTTGTTTGGAACTGCATTTGTCTTTGTTTAGTAGGACTCATAAATGATAACATTTCCTCCAGGAACAGAGGTATTGCTGTTGGTGTTGAGGTACTATCAGAAGAAGACTGTGCTATGTGCTTTCCACTTTTTAAAAAATTATATGGGTTTAAAAATATGATATATACACACATACAAAAGAAAGTGCATGTAAAGTAAACCGGCACAGAACTGGTTAGTTTCATGATTAGTTTCACATTCTTGTTGTTTGGGTTGGTTTTTTTTATAAATATAGAAGTAACTCTTATATAAAATAGGGTAATAATTCTTCTGCCCCTCATGTGGGGGCTGTAGGGCTTCCTGAGATCTTTAGAAAGGAGTTGAGAAATGCAAGTTATCATTGCTGGATTTCCTCTTCCTGTGCAGACAGCGTTTGGCAGACATGCTGTGAAATGTGTACCAGTTATCAACATGTTTTCAGTTTCAAGGGTCGTTCAAAAATTCCCTTTCTCAGCTGTTCTGGGAAAAAATTTATAGAGACCATTGACACCAGAAGGATCTGTCATGACAGTGTTTTCTGTTTAGAGCCTTTGTAAAGAGGCTGCTGCAATATTAATAGCATTCTGTTTTGTGAGCCATCACGTTGCGGTAGTGCGATCTGTGTATCCTTTCTTGTTCCCAAAACACATGTGCTTTAGCTGCCTTTCATATATTTTAATACAAAGTGGCTGGTTGAGTGGTCCATGTTCTCCCAGAGGAGCCAAAGCTCACTTCATGGATCAAGAAAATTAAAGGGTATAAGGCAATTTACCATTCAGGCTATTGTGGAGGAGAGTGATTTAAAATGTTGTAGTGGCTTGAAAAAGAAAAAACCCAAAGCAGTGATTGAAATGACTGAGTTAATGTGACAACTCTCCTTTTCCTCTGCTGGGTTGATTGCAGAGGTGATCGTGCACAGTTAATGCGTGCGGAGCTCAATGGTACCTGCTTGCAGGACTTGCTTTGAAATTAAGAGCGAGAGATCATTTATTTAATAGACAGCATTAAAGAATGAGTTTCTGATGAAGCAAGTTAGGTGTTAAACACTTTTCAGGTGAACCATTTACTTATGTAATTATCTCTCATTTACATTATAATAAATGTTTCTCCAGGGAGTTTAGCCAATCATGAAATGCAATTAATTTTCAAATGCTCTTCAGCAACAATTGACACTCCAGAGACTGAGCTCCCTAGTCAGTGTGTAGGTTTTTAAACTGTGCTGGTAAAAGGAAGCTATTTCGGCTTGGTTGATCATGCAGTTGTTAAATTTTAGGGTTTTTAAGTGTTTCGTACACGCCTGTTGCTACAAGTCTGGAGTGCTGGGCTTGCACCCGGGTTGTTGAGGCCTGATGCCTCCCCTCAGTGTCCAGCCCATTGAAGAGGGACAAGGTGCTGTTCTTCAGATTAAGCCCAGGACTGTGGTGAACACAGAGGGGTTTAAACGCTCTTGGTTTCTGTTGCTGACTCCCATTGCGGTATGATACTGGCTGGATACGTAGCCAGCTGGTTTGCAGTTTCTGCATATGTAAAATGGGAGTGACGTAAACCTCGTGTCTCTAGGGTGTACGTGGAGATGTATGGGTGGAAGGGACTGGCGGGTGACTGCGCAGTGTCTCCGGACAGCAGTCTAAGTATCATGCTCCTTCAGTTTGCTTAATTCACTTTCTAACCTGAATGTTACCGTCACTTTTGTTCTAAGTCTTATTAGCACGCTGATAAGATAAAATAATCTGTGGTATTCCACCTTTTACAATTTTACTTGGTCCAACAGCTTGGAAAGCTTTTCAAGCATGGATTAATTTGATCGTGACATTCAGTTTGCAGATGAATTGCTGCTGTGGTTGGAGTAGGGATCTCCATTTGAATGGAGCCGGCTTTTTAAAAGTGAGAAAGAACAAAGTGAGTTGTTAGCCCTCACCTACTCCAAACAGACCTGTTTCTGCGCTGGCTCCGGTTTTTCTGGTGTTGAGCCTTGGCCCCCAGTGCAGATGCTGTTCCAGCCACGGTGGGTTGCAGGGGACAGTTGGGCTGGGGTTGCAAAGGGCTTACAGCCGGCTGCCGAGGCTCTCCAGCCCTGAGCGCTCGCGGGTCCGAAGCAGTGGAACCTGCGAGTCTCTTGTATTTGGGGGCTGAAGAGGACAAAGATCTTCTATCCTTTCGTGCTTGCAAAATCCAATGTAGGAAAGCTGTTATCAGCGATATTCTCCCTTCACAGCAAACAAATAAAACCCCTTTGGTTGAATTTGTGCATCTTCTGAGGCTTTCTCTTCAGCCAGGAGGAAAGAAGAAAGGAAGCTTTATTTACAGATGTTGAATCCAGCATGATGATATTATCTGTAAATACATCTTTGGGCATCAGGCATCTTTCCATTTATTTAGAAACACAATAAAAAGATTGTCCGATATGGGAATGAATACTTGATAGATTCCTATACTTGGTTTTGTTGCCCTGGAGTACATATGGAGCTCGAACACGTCCGTATCTGCTGTTACATCTTCTCTTACTTCCAGCAGAATACCAGCACTTTTATTTTGACTGACAAAGTTTGTTGTTCGCTGTTTAAACTGACCTCTAAGTGTAAGAGACCAGTATGTGACTTGTTGTGGGAGGCAAATATTCAGCGTCTGCTTGCTCTGGGCTCTCTGTGGTGTTCTTGGAGGTGTCTCCGAGAGTGACCCCCGTGGGATTCGGGTCTGAGCTACTTGAACTCTTCATATGTTCCCTGTAAATACAGGGCAGCCAGTGGGTTTCAGGCAGTGTGGGTTTTGTAAGCACCTACACACAGATCACAGTCAGATCATTATGTTGTTCTAAACCATTTTGTAATCCTCTACAATCTGGGTTTAGAGACTGTTATTAGTGTCACAAATAAAAGCTTGTGACTTCTTTAGTTCTCGGGATAAAAGAAGACACGTACTGTCAGAGAAGTACATATTAAAAATAAAGCAACATAAACATAGTTTGATGATAGTTATCCCGCTTTTCAAGAGCGAGTCCTGAATTTACAAGATTGCACAAGAGAAATTGATTAATTTTAATTTCATAGTTGACTGTCTACTGAAGAAGCTGAGTTAAACCAGGAGAACAAGGCATGAAAGAGTCTTTTAAAAATTGTTCTCTCTCAGTAACTTGAAGCTTTAAACATGGCTCCAAGGAAGTATATTTTATTTGGTTTGGTTTTATTTTCAGACTGAACATGTATCTTTTAGGGAGGGAACCCCTTTTTGCCCAGGTAGGTCTCAGATTTAGAGATAGAAATGGATAGAAAGGTACTTAAAAGTTCTGTTTTGTCACAAACTATTTTCTAAACTTGTGAAAAGCCTTTTCAAAATGATGCCAAAGGCATCATAGAAAGCGATTTCAGCTGTCGTTAGCGTTCATGTTTGTGTTAGCTGGTCTGGTAACTGGTATCTTCACATTTCAGCCAGCCAGCAGCTTCCAGCCTCCGTTTTTGAGAACAATAGCAGGGGAGGGTATGGGAAGGACAGGCGGCATCTCTGTGATAGATAGGACTCGGTTTGGCCTGGACTCTGCAGGGTGATGGGGTGCCTCTGACCAGCATCCTGGTTCCTAACATCCTGCTGTTGGGTTTCTGCCTGCAGTTACCTGAAGGAGTTCCGCACGGAGCAGTGCCCTCTTTTCGTGCAGCACAAGTGCACTCAGCACCGGCCCTACACTTGCTTCCACTGGCACTTTGTCAACCAGCGTCGTCGCAGATCCATCCGCCGCCGGGATGGTACATTTAACTACAGCCCTGACATTTACTGTACCAAGTATGACGAGACCACAGGAATCTGCCCAGAAGGAGATGAGTAAGTAAAGGCTTCACCCTGCTTTTCAAGCATTAGGCTTTTGGGATCAGTCCAGGTGATGATTCCAGCCAGTTCTCGTAGAGATGAGGCAAGTCAGCAGTAAAGCAGCTTTGTAACATACGTAACATGAGAACAGATGTAGACGCTGTAATAGCAACCCATGTGCTCCAGGCCTGCCGCAGAGATGATGCAGAGGTTGACTTAGATGGGAATTCAGCTCTTGCATCGTTCCCTGTCCTCGTGAACCTTGGCATCTTCACCTGACTGCTGGTGAATGAGCTCAGAAAGGCTCTGTTCCCATACGTCCCTGACTATTGAACAGTAGCCCGTGCTCCCTAGCAGGGTAGCTTAGTTTTTAACAGCTTGCTGAAAGAGGAGGAGTGTTGTCCTCTAGTCTGCTCCCTGAATTATCTGTCGTAGTCTTTTTAAATCCTATCGGTTAGTTGCCAGTTTGTTTCGTCTTCCTGAACTTTTAAGAAGCCGGTAGGGCAATGACACGTACCCAGAATGAGGCAACATGAGGAGGAGTTGGTTTTGTTGGGTCTTCTCTCCCTGTGGCTGCAGTAAGTTTAACTGGAGCAGAGATGAAAGTGTTTCTGCTGTGCGTGTGGCAGACTCCAGCAATTAAAGGGTTAACCCAGGAATATAACTTTAGCCATGTGACAGATATGGAAGAATAAATAGTATAGCCAAACTGTGGTCAAATACAAGGGGTGTTTTGTATAGAGATCTTATAGAAAGATGGAGTTTCAGTTCTGTTTCAACATGCCAGTGTAAACACACAGAAAAACGCTTTTTATCAGGAAAACTTTTTTTTTTTCCAAATCAAGTAAATGTCTTGTGACTACAGCAGAATGGAATAATTGCCCAGCCTCTGAAGCCTCAGTTTCAATACTTTCT
The DNA here is from genome assembly GCA_011057875.1 of Pterocles orientalis. Taxonomy (NCBI): domain Eukaryota; kingdom Metazoa; phylum Chordata; class Aves; order Pterocliformes; family Pteroclidae; genus Pterocles; species Pterocles orientalis. The sequence continues at coordinate 220,372 of WKFP01015511.1, read as the reverse complement.
TCCTTGTTAGAAGAGAACTGGAAGGGACTGGAAATTGGGTATTTGGAGGCTTTGGCTTCTAGATCACTCATTCATATCTGGCTCAAACTCAGTGGGTGGAAACTGTTGCTATCTCAGAACTCTGCTGATTTGTATTTTTAGCTTGATGCTGCAATATCTAAACTTTACCTATTCCATCTTTTCCATCTTGGGTTGTTTTTTTTTAATTTCTCAGTGTAGATTGTTCTTTTTTTTGCCGAAGAGGGGAAACAAAACATGAGTTAAAATGGTAGTGTTACAATTCTTCTTGTCCTGTGCTCTGCATAAAAGATGGATCTGGCTATAGATAGACTGTCGCAGCCCTGTAGGGGTACATCAGCAGGAAACAGTACCAGCATGAAGTCTAGATGGGCTGCTGAGGAAATGGTATGTGCCATGGGATGTCCCTTCAGTCATGGCTAGTATATGAGAATGCTTTGACATGTCCTTGCTCTTTTCCAGATCCCTGGCAGTCACTAGATTAGAATAGTAAGTTGCTGCTGGCCTAATAATCCAGTTGTCTTTGTGAGAGGGAAACTAGTGACAGGTTTAGGGGTTCTGTGTAGCTTTGGAAGGCACAGCATAAGAGAAGGGGCAGAGTTAGCAAAGGTATTGTCAACTGCAGCATCCTGTGTTGGCAATACGTATTCTGGTAGTGTTGAATCCATCACCTGTGTGACTGTGCTGTTCTTCTCCTTCTGTACCCCAGGTGCCCCTTCTTGCATAGAACTACTGGAGACACCGAGAGGAGGTATCACTTGCGCTACTACAAAACTGGAATCTGCATTCATGAGACAGACTCCAAGGGAAACTGCACGAAGAACGGAGTCCACTGCGCATTTGCTCATGGGCCCCATGACCTACGCTCTCCAGTGTATGACATCAGGTTGGTTGAGGTTGGGGCTCTGGATGAAAAGGGTAATTTCTGGACCCAGGTGAGAAGTCAGATGATCGAAAGACAGTACTGCTGCAGTGTGAAATGCTTAGTGTTGGAGTAACGATGATATATCCCTCCTTTCCTTATAAGGCAAATCTACAAAATCTCCAGGGGGGATACTCAGAATGGGGGAAGGAAGGGAGCACAATTTAAACTAGTTGTGCTGTGGTTTGGAGTCTGATGGGGGGGTAAAAACAGTGTATCTGGAATTCCCAGGGAGTGAAGAACAGGTATTGCGGTTGCTGTTCAACTAAAGACGTTCTGACAAAAAATGCATGAATGGAATGCACCCACTTAGGAATTGTTACCACACTCCTGTGTGTCAGTTTTTATACATGTTTATTTGTCTCTTCATCTGCTCTGTATGTTTATTTAAATCCGTCCACGAAGGGAGCTTCAGGCGATGGAGGCTTTGCAGAATGGTCAGACTACATCAGAAGGTGGCATAGAGGGTCAGTCTGCCGTCGCTGCTAGCCATGCTATGATAGAGAAAATACTCAGTGAGGAGCCGAGGTGGCAAGGTGAGTGTCACATAGGCTCTGTGGGGGCTGGGAAAGTCTGGTGTTTGTGAAGTACTCACTCCTGTCAAAAAATAATGTACACTAAATGCAGATCACGGTCATCTCCCCCTAACTGGTTGTTTCTTTTGCAGATACAACATATGTGTTGGGAAATTACAAGACAGAGCAGTGTAAGAAACCCCCCCGCCTCTGTCGCCAGGGTTATGCCTGTCCCTACTACCACAATAGCAAAGACAGAAGAAGAAGCCCAAGAAAACACAAATACAGGTACCATGGTCCTGAATATTCTGTTTCCCAGATGAGTGGTGAGGTGTAGTAGAAATCTGTAATGACACATTTAGGATTTTGTCCAGTAGATAGTTTTTTAGTGTGTCTCCAAGGCCTGTGCTGACAGCTGTGATGGACTGTTATTTCTGCCTAGGAGACAGGGTTACAAACTAGAGGAGTTCTGCTGTATATAGGAACCAGTATCTCTAATAAATTACTGTTGCTGAATCATATTACAACTCTGGTTTTATGGCAAACAGAGCCTGTGTCTGGCTTCTCCGTACTGTACAAACTCCTCCTTTAGAAGGCAGTGCAGGTAAAAGAAAAAAAAAAAAGAACGTTTTAATCCCCATCTAGAAACAAACTCACGCAGCAGTGTTTTCATGGTTAAAGGGTTCAGAATCATCAAGCTGCTTGCTGTGTGTGCCTGGTGATGGGGATTGTGAGGCACAGTGTGAGCAGTGCTGTAGCTCGACATGCGTTCCCAACCAACTGCTAAAGACTCAGCTTTTGAGGCACCAGGGTGTTCTCGTCACTCAGCTGTCGCTGGATTTTTTCAGCATGCCGCATCTCCCTGAACGCGTTTCATCCAAGTTATAGGCCCTCATTTCCTCCAACACAACAGAGCTTTTGTTGTGCTCTCAGTGGGGCTTTTCCTTAGTTCCTTTTTGAAAAACATAAGAGCAGACCAGAAAGCCAGGAGAGAAAATACCATGGATGTCCTCACTTCCCTTCCCCACCCCCACCATTCACAGAAATTTTTGAATTGGCATTGAAATCCCATATTTAAAAAAGAAAACAAATAAAAATCAAAGGAACAGTAATCCCAACGCTTTCAGGAGAAACAGAAACACGAAGCCAGTCTAAAGGCAGGAGCTATATGTTTTCTGGCCCTGCCTGGGCCCTTTGGGGAGGGAAGAGGTGAAAGCTTCTCCCGTCCTGATCTCCACTCACTTCTGTGTTGCTTTCCCCACCCCCAGCTGATGTGGCCGCCTTTCATGCAGGCGTCTGCTGCTGCTATCTGCTTCCCTCTGCTGTTGTTCGAGGGAATGGTTAAGAACATAAAGAGCAGGGGAAGTAGGTCACGGCAAAAATTCAGAACTGGGAAAAAGAACTGTTCTGGCTGTGAGAAGGAAAATGGACTTGCCTTTTCCCCAGTGACCTGACTCAGCCTCTTTTCCACAGGCCCATACGATAACCCTGGAAACATACCGCTGTAAGGGTATTATGTGTTCTAGGATTAGCCAATTAACTTATTAGCTTTCTATGAATGTACAGTTCCAAAACAGAAACCAGACCCAGCATCTCTGACACTAATCACATCAGCTGCTAATATTGTTATGTTGGTTCAGGTTGTATTCCGTTTCAGATGGAGAGTTAAGCCATGTTTCTGTCATTGGGAAATTGGAAGAAGGGGAAAAAGGTGCAATAGCAGCAGGGTGGGGGCTGGGGAAGCAGCAGCCAGCCAAACAGATTGTACGGCTGTGGGTGGGCAGCTAAACCTGCCTCCCCATTGAGGAAGCAAAGCTCAAAGCACATCTGTGGGTCTGATGCATCTCCTGCTACCTTATTGACACAGATCTTCGCCGTGTCCCAGCGTGAAACATGGAGACGAGTGGGGAGATCCCAGTAAGTGTGAAAATGGAGACTCATGCCAATACTGCCACACTCGCACAGAACAGCAGTTCCATCCAGAGGTACGGTAACCTGCTCACTCCGTTTGGTAGCTGTCTAGAAAAGCAAAACCATTCCAGTCTTACAAAGTAAATCGGTGTGCCAGCTGGGAGAGCGTGTGGGCTGCTTGCCGTGTGGTCCTGGGGTACAGACTGCGTGTTGAAAGGAAGCTGAAATGCAGCTGCTTGGCAGGGATGCCTTTTCGTTAGGTAGACCATACGGGAGGAGGAAAGAAAAGTAGGGGACAACTCAAGTGTAAGAGCAGTATTGTGTACAGGGATCCTTTTGAAAGCACGGTGTGGGTTTGCAGGTGAGCATAGAGCATCCAGTTCCTTGAGGAAAAATTCTTGGTTGACAATGATCGCACTAAACCATAGATAGCCACGAACTGGTGCTAAAAACCACCAAGCTCTTAGCTGTGAGCATGCCCAGAGCATTCCAGTATCCTTACAGAAGGTGTAATTAAGACCTTATTCTAGTCTGCTTCGTGTTACAGTGTTGAAAAGCTTTGTTGGGCCTGTATCGGCAAAGTAACCATTGTCACCGCCTGTCAAACTGGGGGGAAGGGGAATAATCCATTTCCTACAATCATTGTCAATGGTTTGTTATTTTCCTTGCAAACGTGGCTGTAACCGTCTGTGCTGTCACCTGTCAGCTGTTTCCTACCTTTTACCTTTTACCATTTGTAATATCCATGGAGCTTCCAGTGAGACTCAGGGACTTTATGGCAAGTGGTGGTCTTTGGGTGAGCTGGTGTGTGATGGGGTGATCTTTGGGTGAGCTCTGGCTGTGATGGGCGTATTTTGGTGGTTCCATGACTATGGTGGGTTTTCCTTTCTTTGAAGCAAAGTGCTGAAATGGTCGCCCTGAACTCTGCTGGCCTTTATGCCTTCTATCTGTGTTCCCTAGCTTGCTGTTGAGTCTCTTCATAGTACTTTTGTACCTGGGCTGCTGGTCACTGTTTTTTCCTGTTCATGTCTGGGTTTTTTTTGTTCTTTTTTTTTTCCCATCCTTAGATCTACAAATCCACCAAGTGCAATGATATGCAGCAGTCTGGCAGCTGTCCCCGAGGACCCTTCTGTGCCTTTGCACACGTAGAACGTACGTGGGCTGCTTCTCTTGTCTTTCATGGATATTTGAGCTATAGAGAGCTTCTGGCCAGAATAGTTTAAAACATAGGGCCGCTAAACTAGAACGTCTGTGAAGGATTTTAAAAAACAAAATATTAACTTTGATAATTCCTATAAAACCATGCTGGTGTGGGAGGTGCTGGCAGAGCTGCAGGCAGTAGGTAGTCTGTAGGACTCAGCCCTTAGCCCTCACGTCAGCGTCTCTCCGAGTATCTCCCTCTGTTCCCCCTCACTCAGTCCTCTGTGTGTCAGAGGACTGGATCAGAGAGCGCTGCTTCTCTTCTGGATGTGGATGAACTATACCTATCTGAGTTGCAAAGTGTTGTATTTTAAAAACCTGAGGATAACATTGCTGATTATAGACAATGTATTGATCCATTTAAAAAATTAAATACTGTTTTACTGTTTATGAAGTTTTGCTTCAAGTTTAAATCTTTAAGTCCGGTTGGAGAAGAAAAATAAGCAGCTTTTTGTCTGCTTTTCCTCCAATCCTCTTTTCTCACTAGCTCCCTGATTTATAGGGCATTATTTCAATCCTCACCTTCATCATCTGTAAACTAGGGATGCTGTTTTGGTAATGGGAGTTCTATGTTCACGTGGGCACTAATACTCAGAGATAAATGTTTAGCTCCTGGTCCTGTGGCTGCTTCTCAATTTCTGCTCTCCAGTCTCGCTGTTGAATTTGCAGCAATTAGAGCAGGTTCCTCAGAACGGTTACAGATTGGCTCTGATGCTGACTGCTACATGGCCTTGAGCAAATCTCTTTGTTATTTGATTATCCTTTGTAAATGGTGGAATTAGTAATTGCTGCCTTTGTTAAGGAATGGTGAGAGTGAATTCCCTACAGGTTATGCAGTTCCTTTTATTGGAAGCCTTGTCGACAAGCAGTAATTATAGCTAGAGCTGTGGGCTCTAATGGCCCAAAACACAGTAGTGCAACTACACAGTATGATCCAGCAAGCTTAAAGGAGAATGAAGTCTTGATAAAGAAACAGTGCTTAGCTGACTCCCCTGTGTATAACGTAGTATTTTTATTTAGGAGATGCCTTATTTCTAACAAGATTACTGTACGTGATAACTATACTGCTTTAAAGGCAGAATAACGCTCTGTGGCACTTGGGTCTTTAGAGCCTGATTATTTCTTGTGCTGTCTTATGGAATCATATCTTTTAGTCCTTTTTTTTAGTAAGGTGAACAGTGAGGGCCTAATTCAGTTAAAATAACAGGAGTCCATTTATTATCTCCGCTCTTAGCATGAGTTTTGCTGCTTGTTAGCAAGCAGTGTGTTGAAACCTGTACTGTGAAGATATTGCGATACAGGCGTAGTGTCTGTTGTATAATTTTGTAAAGATGCCGAGTTGTGTTAGATGTCAGTGCTACAAGTCTACAGCATCTCTGCTTTACCCTCCAAGCCAATTAGACTTTTTTTTTTTGTGTATGCCTTCCTATGTACATTACTATTTTTTGGTTTGTACTGAGCACAGATGGAAACTTATCTCCCTCAGCTAATTATAATGCACCCAATGTGCCTAGCAATGAAGGAAGCTCTGCTTAGTTCAAGTCAGCTAAATGAATAACGCACAATTCATGCAGGGAAGATAATTCCGGAACAGTGTTAATGGACTAAAGAGCAGCAGAGTGTACAAGTGATGACAGTAATAATGTAAGGAATATTAGATAAGCAGTAGTCATTTGTCAGATAAGGTTTCTTCTTGCTTCTGTCCTTATAAGTAGGTGCTTGTGGAATGTTTCTGCTCTCAACAATATCTAGGTATTCTTGTTTCTAAACATCTTGTGCTCCGTTGCAGCCGTACAGCTTTAAGTAACGTTCTGTGTGCTTTATTTCTTCCAGAGCCTGCACTCAGTGAAGATTTACAGCAATCCTCGGCTGTGTCTAGCCCAACACAGACAGGCCCTGTGATGTATATGCCGTCGGCAGCTGGTGATTCTGTTCCAGTCAGCCCTTCCAGTCCACATGCCCCAGACCTTAGCAATGTATGTAGCACCATGGGGAAGCCTTGTCCATATTTTATAAATCTGGGTTTACCCGAGTCACTGTACTTCTTTCTCCCAAGAAGAGAAATCTGAAGTATCCAAAAGCCCAAAGGATGTGGCATTTTTCTTTTAGATCTCGGCTCCACACTTTTTAGAGGGATCTGTTTGTTTGGAACATACAGTTCAGTGGCTTTAGTATTGTCCTCTCACCTATAAAATTTTTAAGCCTTCCTTTCTGTGCAGGGTTTGTTGATGTACTTTCAGGAAAGTGGAATACATCCGCACATGAAGTCCAACTCCTTCCTGTCTGGAGGTCCATGTTGGGCTTAGTTTCCAAGTGCTCTCGTTAAAGGCTGTGAGCCAATAACATCTAAAGTACATAACTACAGTCGAGTTTGTTTACATATGTAATCTCAGAGGCTTAGCCTGTGCATATTGTGTGTTGCATTATAGGATATCCTTGATTCCCTCCCTCTGCTATGTCTGGAGATAACTAAACTCTGGACCATGTCTAAGTAAAGTCCTAGCTTGTTGTTGGTACTTCATTTTGGCTGTCCATACAAGAAGGGAGATCTTTAAATGCTGAACAGACACACACTGACAGATAAGGAGCCCGTGGAATGCTAGGCCACTTCATTTTTGAGATATTTTTGGGTTTGTTCGTTAAGTCTTTCCTGTTTGCACTACTGTTGATAAGGTGTGTAACCTTTTCAAATGGTTGTTTGAGGTTCTGAGAAGGTAAAATAACGTGAGTTTAACTCATTTGGAACTGGTCAGAATGAGGTGAACTCATTTAGGACCTCTGTTGTGTCTTATTCCCCTTCTTTGAAAAGAGAAGCCAGTAGTTTGATTTTATTGGTGCCAAAGCCAACCTAACAGTTCATAGTTCTCCTGAATTTGATTGCAGCTAGAATTCCAAACAGATCTTGAAAAATCTGGACATAATATTTTTCTCTCACTAAATAACCCCGTGGAAAGCAGTGAAAACCAAAACCCCTTCATCTTATGAATGTATCATCTAAATTCTCTGAAAACTGCAGTGAAATTGAAGATACCTTCCACTTAATAGACCATTTAGGTCTTTTTTTATCTCAAGCTCTTAGTCTTTTAAATAGTCTTTCCTAATCCTTGGATATCTGCCAAATGGCAACACATGTCTTTCTGTGACTTCATCACTCCACGGGGCATCTGCATGTAGCTTGCAAACAAATATGGCTTTGCTGGGGATCATTTTACATGATGAATTAATCAGAGAAAAAGGTCCCTCTAGCAGCCAGCCTCACGTGGCCTGTTCTGTTTTGTATTTGTACTGTAGGTGTGGAATAAATCAGGAACTCTGCCAACTAGCCCCACCTCCACCACAGTGAGTAGTATCTTTGCGACTGTAGGGAAGCGTGGACAGCAGAATGTCTGTATAAAAATAAAATCAAAACATTCTAGGATGCTCCTTTCTAATGCCAGCCCAGACTGTGCCACTTTTGAATCTGTGGTAGCAGTAGCTGTCTAAATGTTGTCTGAAGCGGAGTCACGCTTGCTAATGCAGGCAGATAATTTCTTGTCCCAGAGAAACGGGATATCCCTATTGATCCAGGTAGGCACTTTCTCTAAAACTTCTCTTAATCTCCCTTGCTGCTGTCTGTGGCTTCATCTACAGTGCAAAACTAGCGTTGTTGCATGTGGTTGTGACCCTGGTATAGTCCAAAGAATGGAACTGTTGGAAATCCTGGGGTTTTTTAATGCGGCTCTTGATACTTGGCTTGTGCCTGCATTAAAACTTTCAGATTTCCAACTGGAAAGCAAAAGAGACAGTATTACATGTAGCTCAGATATGCTCGGTTGTTCTGACTGCCATAGCACCTTTCCAGGTTTCATGCTGCTGCTCAGAGTGCAGACAGGGTTCACTGTAGCCTGAGGAAAGCAAAGAGTTTTGATCAGGTTTGGAAACTTGATCAGTCATAGTTTTTGAGCCTCAGAAAGAATAAATGTCACTGGAGCTGTAGGCTGGTTGTTATAAGACTGCACTCCAGTACAAAGTAATGGCAGTGAAATCACGATTGTGGGACTGTATAAATCCAGTATCTACTGGAGCTTCTTCCTGGTTTTTAATTACTGTTCCCTGGAAGCTTGTATGCTTGTGTTGACTGTCAGTATAATCGATGCACAGACAGTGAAGTGAATGAGCTCTTCCGTGGGGTGTCTCTCCTCTTCGAGTCATTGCTACTGGCTGGCTGTGCTCCTGACACTTGTTCCTTCTGTTAGATTCTTTGTAGGAACAGCAGTCTCGGAAGCCCATCTAATATATGTGGGTCTCCTCCTGGTGCCATTGGAAAGCCACACAACTTGGAGACCATTGGTTTTCCTCCAGACTCAGTAACAGCAGCCGGCAGCTACAAGAAAGCGCCAGGGTTTGAGCGAGAAGATCAGGTGGGGGCCGAGTATTTGAAGAGTTTCAAATGCCAGGTTAGTAGGGAATATTGGGTGGAAGAGTAGGGGGGATGAGGAAGAATGAGAAATTGCCCAGTCTAGCTTAAATGTGTTTTTATTTTTCAGTTAATAAAAATGAGAAAGCACTATTCCCATTCACAGTTCTCAGATCCTTGCTGTTGCTTTCAGCCTCCCTTCCAGTCTCTTCCATCTTGCATCTGTTCTTGTCTGCCTAGCTGCCATCGCACACTCAGTTTGTAGAAGTCGAGCTGCTGCTTGTTTTCCTGATCCCCCACAACTTCTGTCCTGTGTTGACCCTGAGTAGCTTCCCACACATCACTTCTTGCTCTTTTTTTCCCCATACTTAGGTCCTTGCCAAGAGTTGCTGTTTCTTTTGCTGTATTGTCTCAGGGAAACTCATCCTTCCTTCTCTGTTCTCACTCCGAACTCTTACCTTGATCTCCATGACTTGGTTTGTCTTCCGTTTTCACCATTTATTTCTCTGATGTATTGAAAACGTCATGTTAGTTGTCCCTTGCTTCTCTGGCTGTATCATTCTGATCCCCGACTCTCTCCTGTGGCTTCTGTATTACATTTGAATTCCTCATTCTCATTTGAAGAACCCTCTGCAACCTTACTGATCCCACATCTCTAATGACATTCCCTCTTATCCCTTTTGGATATCCCAGTCTTGCCTTCTGCTTCCTCAGTCCTCTCCATCTTGGTGTCATGCCCTGTTCAGACTGCTCCCTAAGTCTACCACAGCCTCTTCCATCTCTTCCGCCATACATGAGCTTTTCCACAGTCAACTTCTTATTGTGAATTTCCTTTTTTGATGTTACAATTAATAGTTTCTCTGCACCATCCCTTCCGAGTCAGCTGAGTCCAGCTGAGCTTGTGTCTCAGTTTTCACTCCTCACTGGGTTTGTGTACGTAATAGAACAATGTCTCAATTTAGGGGAAGGAATAGCTACTTTTGTGAAGAGGTGCCTGCAAGAATATTTTCTACAAGTTTTTGTGGTTGGTTGGTTGGTTGGTTTGTTTAAAAAAAAAAAAAAAGGAATAAAAATAATTGGTCTATGCTGCTTGAAAACAGAGATGACCAGAAATGCTGCTTTCAGTCTGTCTACATTTAAACTCTTGTCTGTAATATTAAAGAAGCTAGCCTTAATCAGCTTATACTGCTGTGTTAATATTGCACTGCTGAGAGAAAACAGTGGAAATATCCCGTTCAGACAAGATCTTGCATAAAGTAGTTGGATTTAGAAGCAGACTCTGTGGGTTTATTTATTTTTACAACTTTGGGAAAATATGACTGAACCTTGCAGTTGGACCAGTCTTGAACACTGTTTAGAGTAATTAAAATGATTTAGTGACAAATACAGATTAAGCTGTATGCTTGTATGCTTTCTTATAAATGCTTTCACTGTCTTACTTCATGTGGATGTGGCTTGGGGAATTTCAAACCGAAGCAACATGTCTTCGGGGGTAAAGAGCAGACCACGCTGTGATCCTGGCACTTCTTGCAGGCACAGCAGCTTGTAGCAGTTGTTTAGAAACAAAAGAAGAAACATGTGCTAGTTCTCTGGTGCCTCTGCTGCAGAGGAGGAGTGAGCCCGAAGCTGAAGGACCGAGAGAACCCCTGTTTCGTGCCAGCAGGGCAGGGTGCCAGGGAGGCCCTGCTTTGGAGAAAATGAGCAGAAGGCTAAGCCAAGGAGAAAGGGGATGGACTGTGAATAGGACTTTTAAAAGCAGGGCCAGAGGATGAACATTTATGTCTGAAGTCCCAGCTGTGCTACAAAGATACTGTGTTCACGTAGCTTCTTAATCATGTGGCTTTAATTAAGCAAAAACCTGTGTTAAATGACTGCAACAAATAGCTATTAATATATAGGTGGGAGGAATCACAATTGCCTTATGCTAGGCTTCTACAGACAAAATTAGGTGTCTCATTAGTGTCTTGATTTAATTTTATTTTAATCTATAATTACTTAAAAAAATCCTCTCTAATTCCCTTTGGCTGCAGTGGGCACCGGAGATTCTCGTACACCTTGTAAATTAGACAAATAACTAGGCATTTAATTTTGTTCACTGATATTTGAAAACTTAAGAGACACTCTGGCTCCACTCTGCAATAGGCTTGACATTTTTCCTCTGTAGAATTAGTACAAATAGTTTCTATCTTATTAGAATGAAAAATGCACCTTCTGTATTAAAAGGTTCCACATAGTTTGTGGTAAGGCTGAGCCAGCAGTTAAAGCTAAAAATATTTTTCCTGAGTCCCAAAAGATTTAGCAAGCTGGAAAAATGCTGGCTGCGCTGGAAGGACTTGAGTGCCACAACTGGGAGTTGTTCCTGACACACAGTGCAGTAGGTTTGTTCCATGCTGGCCAGAAAACATTCAGTTTCACTCCTAATTTATGTCCCCTGTTTTCTTCCCTGACTGCACCAGAGCAAGCTGGAGAATTTCAGCCTGCCCTTTGGATTTCTGGCTTGACATGTGCCCTTTTTAATGTTATTCAGAGCTAAAGGAGACTGGCTTAGCGGTGACAGTCTGTTTGCTCTGGTTTTCACTCGTGTTATGTGAATTCAAGGCAGCGGGAATTGGGACTAGCTTAGCAATGTGGTCACTTTTTCTCCTCCTTAAAGAAAAAAAAAAAACTTTCAGTAAGACTTAACTGCACCAGAGCCACGAGCTACATTGGCAGGAAGCCTCTGGGGCAGGGGAGGGGCATGGCTGCATATGTGCTTTCCCTTTAGCTGCTGACATCTGTTGATAACACATCTTGTGTTCAGATGAGTGTCAGACAGGGGAGGGATGTGTTGAATAATCCAGCAGGCGTGTTATCAGACACACACAGATGTGCTAACGTAACGCATCCATGGCACACAAAGGAAAACAAGCCTGGGATCGGTTCAGCGGTAGTTTTTATGTGTGTAAACACGCTTTATGTCATTCAGGGAAGCGTGAGAGATGGTACCCACCACAGAAGAATCTTTGCATCTATATTTCAGCTGCCTGTTTGCCAGACTTTGACCTCCCCATCTGCCCACAGGCATACAGCTGAGCAGAGAAAATGATTTAATTAAGTAAAACCAAGGGATGAATTCTTCCGCTGCTCTTTCGCCTGTCTGATTATGTCATCCCTCTCCAGCAATCACGTATCTTTTCCATAAGACTGTTTAAGGCAAAAAGTCAAGGCCTATCACGTCAGGTCAGCGTCGCGTATCGGGCGCTGCTGTCGTACATCACCTCTGAACCTCCTCTGCAGAGATGGTGACTGCCTGCATTTGCAATAAAAATGATTGAGCACACTTTCTGCCTGGAATATGTCTCGGATTCAGACTGGGTGGGTTTGAGAGCGAGTAAACAAGCAGCCCTGACTCTCAACACTTTTTGCTCTTTCTCTGTACCCGACGGGTGCGACTGATCTCCTTCTGCCTTAGGTAGCAGCATGGGAGGAACAGAGCAAGCCTGCGGAACAGACCGTTACCCGCTGACAGGCTCAAGAGACGGCTTCCTGCCCAGCTCTGGTTATGGTAGCTTAGAACTGACTGACATTGTGAGGCAAGAGGGTTGATACCCCTTAAGGATACAGTACTGGAAGGTCCTTAAGATTATTTTTTAGGCTGGATAGTAGAATTCTAAGTGTATGTTGCTATTCATGAGTTTTGCAGTTCCAGATGGCCTTGACCTCACGTTTTATAGCTTTGAGCTTTATATGTTAATGGATGGGGGAAGGACTTTTTTAAAAATCACTTTTGGTTATGTTAGTTCTCACTTTATTTTTATTTTGCAATCCTAGCTGGGAGCTGGAAAAGTTTAAAGGGAAACATAACCTACGTACTTCATTTTCCCAAAGCTGGAAAATGTTTACATAATTTAAAAATATACTGTGCTTCCCACCATTTCTGGCTCTTTTTTATATCTAGTAAGGCTGATGAGTTATTTGTAGCAAAACAAAAAAAATTTTGATTTTGGTCCTTAAGATGTCCTTTGTGCTAGCAGAGGACTACTAGCAGCATTGATGGCAAATGTAATTGTGATGAGTCTTTGCATAACTCCAGGGGTGAGCTCTTGGTGTAGAAAACAAATCACTTGGAATGTTTTCGGTTTGCTGTGCTCTCTCTCTCTGAATTCTCTAGTGCTCAGAGCAGGCTGTAAGAGAGGAGGGGACTGTGTTTCCCATGGCCTCTCCAAAGCCAGCATTTGGCCATTTTTAATTTTGCTGCTAATCCCTCTGCTTATCTTTTGTTCTGTTTCTGTACTGCAGCAAGCAAAAATGAAGTCCCACTCACTGGAACACAGGAGCCAGGAGCAACCTTTGTTACAGCCCAAACAGGTACGGTACTGCTAGCAGGGCTCTGAACCAAATTCAGTGCTCGTACCACCACGAGCGACAAGGACATGAGAAATCCCTGTGGATCCAGACAGCTCTGCAGGGAGTAAATGACAGTCCAGACACCATTAGGGATGCTCAGCTTGAGGGATTACTTTATGAAGATGGGATGATTTGCTGGAGCGGTTATTTGTGAATGGCTAGACCTCTGTGAATTCAGGATAGATTCATAAGCCTGGACCATTCTGGAGAGAGACTACAAATTACAGAAAATTGGGCTGGGGATCTCTGGAGTCATCTAAGTTCAAGGATTTGGCAAAGAGAATTTAATATCAGATTCTAAGTCTTGTGCTGATCTAAGTCTGAGTGAGTAATTGTGTGACCCATCCCTATGATTGCATCCAACCTGTGGGTCACAGGAGTTAATTCAGGCACAGCCTGAAGGATGTTTGTTATACTGGGGGCGGGGTGGGGAGAAGAACAGTGGGCAGAAATTAAAGAAAAGCTGTTAATCTCTCCCCAGCCCCCAGCCCAGTAGTAGCACCAGCCATCTGTCAGGTTGGAAGCAGGCAGGAACAGGTTTGCTGCTGATCTTTGGCTCATTCTGCATGTTTCTGAAGGGATTCTCCTATCAAGATGTTTTATTTCCTACCTGTTTGCCTTTTAAAACTCTTGTTTCAGGACATACTGGGTATTCTCCCAGTGGGAAGCCCACTGACATCCAGCATCTCCTCTAGTATCACCTCCAGTCTGGCTGCAACGCCACCAAGCCCTGCCGGCACCAGCAGCATACCAGGCATGAATGCCAATGCCCTTCCTTTCTACCCAACCAGTGACACCGTTGAGTCTGTCATAGGTAACTTTGCCTTTTTTGCTTACGCTAATAGGGCTTCCTCAGATGTGGATCACCAGGTATGAGAACTGGAATAGCGTGGGTGTTGCAGTGAACTCCAGTTTTTCATCTCTGTCAGTGTTGGCAGACTCCTGAAGCTGTAAGCTTTTTCTGTGACTGTGACACATCTGTTTTCTGCAGGTCATTACGGATGAAATTCACCCACGGGACCAACAGAAGGCCTCTGAGCCACTTATTCCAAATGTCAGATGGTGTAAAAGGGCCTTAGTTTTAGGTCTGTCAAAGTGAAAAAGAGGTCTTGGACTAGGCAAGAAATCAGAGGGGCATTTTCCACAGCTACAACCCCTTACGTTCTAAATGACAATTTTATAGCGAGGGCTACCACCAGGTAGATTGCAAGGACTTGCCCTTCATAGAGTGTGGGACAGAGGCTGTAAGAAAAGGGAGAACAGGAGAGTCCAGAGGGCAGAATCACTCCTTTTAGATAGGTACAGGTGTTTTGGGCACCTGGTTGTGTTTTTTATCTGCCGTTTCTGAGGTGATCTCACTAATTTATTAAAATAATAATAGAAATGAGTGGGCATGTGTGGGATGGAATTATATTGATCATGATTAGTGATGAGAAATGTTCAAATAGATGTAACACTTGCAGGCATTCATAAGCTTTCTTTATTAACCTCAGAGATGATTTTCAAGTGTTCCCTTCCACTTGTGTTTCTTAGTGGCTCTTCAGCAAAGCAGGGACAAAGCACAGGCCAGACTCAGACATGTCATAAGCCAGTGTTATTGCCTGTTATGGACAGACTTGAAAGAGCAGTTTGGGGAAGACTTATGGGAACTGCTGTTATTTCATCAAATTTTTGATTTTGTTTAACATTTAGGAATACTTTTAGACAGAAAGAAATCAGATCAGGCAAAAGAACTTGAACTGAAAAGCTGCCCATGGCACTTCTGCCAAACCACTGGAGAACAGCGTTGCGCAGGGTGGAGAGTAGGGCTGTGCAGGCTGACAGATAGAGAGCGAAGGCTCCTCTGCATGTAGGCTCTTTGGGCCATCCTATCTCTTGAAGTTGTTGGTCCTTTATAACATAATTGGTACCTCTGTGTCTGGCAGAGTCTGCCTTGGATGACCTGGACCTGAATGAATTCGGAGTGGCTGCCCTGGAGAAGACATTTGACAGCAGCACAGTGCCCCACACGAGTGGCATCATGATAGGTACATGAAAGCAACAGAGCTTTCTTTATCTTCTGCCAAGCAGTGTTGCCCAGTCACCTCAGTGGAGCCAGCCCACCAAAGCTCTAAAACCAGTCCCAAAGTAACATTGGTTAAAACAGCAATTATAACAAACCCTGGCAACCGCTGAGCATCTTTGAAGTGGAAGCTTGCCCTTATTGACTAGCAGAGCTGAGTTCTTGCTATTGGGCCCAGGTGTCTTTGGGATGTTTTGTGAGACTGAATGGGACTTGCTTGATTTTTTTTTTTTCTTTTTTAATTGTGTAAATAGAGTCTAGAAGGCATCTGATACCTTTAAAAACAGGCTAAAGTATAATGATTTGTATCTTAAGCAGAAAACTTTCCCTCGCAGTAACAGGAAACTCACTGACCTGGTAATGCTATCCGTCTGTCACAGAGTGTCGTCATGGTCTGCTGGTTTGACTCCTGTAGTGTCTGTCTCATTTTAATACACGGAGGTAGGCTAAGGCCTCTTCTACCTGCCTCTGATGAGCATCCAGGGAAAAATGAAATGTCTCGTAGCTTCTTGGAAGGGGTTGTAGTTCCTGGCTGTGTAAGACAGGTTTTGAATGAGAGCTAACCTTGGTGGTCTTCCTGGAGATGTATTGAGGAAGGGACCTGTGGAAGGAACCCTAAAGAATGTTGCTTCCACTTCCCTCCCAAAGATAAGAGCCTGGTCAGGGAGTTTACTGTGCGTGTCTGTTGGTAGCCCTGCTTCTCCTGCTGCACATCTGCGGTGGGTTAGAGATCCTCCACGCTGCTTTTCCCTCTGTTCCCGTCAGGTCTGGGTGTTACCTGGTGAGCTTCTAAGAAAGGAGATCAGGAGAGAGTGGGGAGCAGGGCTGAGATCTCCCCGGATCTGTGTGTGGCAAACAGTGACCTTTGTGTAAGGGAATGTGATGTCTTTGGAGAGTGGGCTTTTGGTTATTTGTGGGTTTTGTTACTGATAGATCCAGGCACTCAAGTATGTCTAAAATGACTAAAGCTAGTCACTGATTTTTAGTGGTTAAGATCATGACCTGACCCAGCATGATAGTCTTCTCACTACAGGTTGTTTGACAGTATTAAAAGCAGAGGCGTGTCTTTTAGAAGAGAATTTTTAATTACAAATGAAATACCAGATACCAAATTGATCTTCTCTGGACGGATAGGGACTGAACTCTGCTCAGAAAACCTTTTGTTGCTGCGGGCAATAAACAAGTAGTGCATTGAGCTCTGGAGGGTCTTAACCTACGTGGTTCATGGGACAGCAGCTTCAGTGCTCTTCTTAAAGGCTGCGAGGGGAATGAAACATGATGAGAAGTGGAGGGGATCCCGCGGGGCTTAGGAAGGAGAGAGGGAAGCTAACGCCTTCTGCTCTGAACTCCTGCACTGTGCTCTGCCCCATGCTTCGTGATCATACACAGCCGTCCTCTCTGTGTGTTCTTTGTCCAGGTGGGAGTTTGCTGCAAAGTTCTGCTCCTGTAAATATTCCCGGCTCCCTCGGAAGCTCTGCCTCCTTTCACTCTGCCTCTCCTTCTCCACCGGTCAGCCTCTCATCGCATTTCCTCCATCAGCCCCAGGGACACTTAAGCCAATCAGAAAACACGTTCCTGGGGACATCAGCTTCTCATGGATCATTAGGTAAATGCACAGTGTGTGTGTCCCATGTACATGCCTGTCTGTGCCATGTAAGTATTTTCTTTTAAGTTAGCTTTAATTTTAATGTATTGTTTCACTGCTGCCATGTGTATCTCTTCTTCCCATGAGAACAGCAACAGTACGAGAAGCTGCTTTACCAAAAATAAGCTAATACCTTATGAACCAGGGAGCAATGCCCTCTGCTTTCCATGTTTCTAGGCTGAGAA
Organism: Pterocles orientalis; assembly: GCA_011057875.1. Lineage (NCBI taxonomy): Eukaryota > Metazoa > Chordata > Aves > Pterocliformes > Pteroclidae > Pterocles > Pterocles orientalis. Next base: position 203,132 of record WKFP01015511.1, on the reverse strand, counting down.
AGAGACAAGATAGGTTAAGTTGCTTGCTCTGATGATACCTTTCAAAGAGCTGTGCCTTCTCCTGCCAGCAATGCTGTGCTGAGACTTCACTTTACGTAAAACTCAGAGTTGGGTCCTCAGCTTTGGTTAGTTAAGGGAAGGTGGGGATTGCAGTTTGCCCTGGGGACTGCGTGTAGGTCAGATTGGCTTCTGGGAGCTCTAGAGCAGACCTGCATCATAGTACTTTTTTTCTCCTGTTTGGCACTCTGTGCAGTTCTGCAGTATGGGCTTTGCAAAAAGTTAGTGTTCCAGCTTTGTCCCCTTTGTTCCTTTTTTTTAATCCCTCTTCAGGATCTGTTTCCTGTATGAGGGACTGTGAAGGGATGAGAAATTGCTTTGTATAAGGCAGAACTGGGAACTGAGGGGACAAATCTATTTCATTATCAAGATGCAGGGTTACCTTGAGAAATAAAGCTGTTTGATGGGCTCAAGGCTACAGTGACACTGGCTCTGCTGATTTTGGTTAGTAACAGTAAATATCAGTTCTCTCTATTGACACTAGACATAAATGCTGCGTCAAATTTGAGATACGCTTTAGTCTTTAATATTCCACTTAACCCAATGAAATCATTACATGCTTTTCTGAGCTATTTGTGCATGGATTTATCTGTGTCACTGCATCCCTTGTTTGCATGGGCCAAAACCATGCTTCTGTGCCTTGCGATTGCTATTTGTTTGGCTTTAACAGCTTTTACAATTGCCGTAATAAGAAAAGAGACATCTGAGGGTATGTCTGCTATTAATTAGTGCTGAGGCTGGCTGTTCATCCCGATTTCAGTAAGAAAAGGAAAATCTGCTGATAAGGTCTGTTTTTAATTTCAGAAGAAACAAGCTAAGCAGTTATATTTGTATTTGTTGTGTAGTTATACAAACAAAAGCCCCAAAGAAATCCAAGAAATTGACAAATGCACTTAAATATTGGATTTTTAAGAAAAAAGTCTGTTCTGTGTGGCTTGCTGAATGCACAGAAGTTGGTGTGTGCGGTGTGTGTAGTTATTACTTATTTGTATTGCGATTAAGTTAAAAATACCTAGTCCTGGGCTAGTTCCCACTGTGCTAGATGCAAAATGTGCAGAGAAGGCATTCCTGAGCAAAGGGGCTTGCTAGTTAAAATGCGAAATGAGAACAGCAGGTAGGGAGAGTAAAAAGACATGATGAGAGAAGCTTGGTCAGCATTACAGAATTTATGGCTTGCCAGCATCCTGCTTGGTGCTAGATTCCCTTTCAAGAGAACTAGAGCTTTAAAAACAAAATGGGAATTCAGGTTGCATTAAAACTTCTTGCTCTCAAGCGAGCATGCTTCAGAGCAGCTGAAATAGATCTGTGGTAAGTGGCCTGAGCCGGTGAAGAGCCCTTGTTGCTCTGACAAATGACTTGTTAATGCACCTAAGCCCTTCCTGAAGGAAAGTTCCTATTTTTCAGCTGCATTTTTTTTTTAGCTGTTTGTGTCTTGGCTGGCACTAAGTGGGAAGTTAGTGGTGTTGGGTTGGCTCTCAGCGAGAGGCCACGGGCTCCAGGGCTTGCTTGCAGACACAGATCAGCTGCTGTAAGGTCAGAGTTGTCAAAAGCAGCTAGACGTAGGAATGTCTGCACCCAGTGGTGGGCACCACTAAATGGCTCCTACACATCTGTGTGCCTGAGAGTCCGCGTCACTCAGTAGCTCGGTCTCGGTATGAGCTTTTCCTACTAGTTCTCCCCTGAGTGTAAAGAGTGAATGCTTATTCTAAGTAATTTATTTTTTTTTTAATTGAAGGAGTACAAACCTTGGAGTCTGTGGAAAAATAGCCAGTTTTGTTTACAACTGGTTTTCTGCTGCTTTCTCTCCTAACTCTTCAAGTTCTTCCTGAAAATAAAAATTATTTGAATGAGCTAAAACAGGGAAGTGGTTAGTTAGTCTTCTCTGGTGCCAATCACTAGCTTTATGCTAGAACTCTGCAGGGGATGGAGCTGATGTATATACTGGTGCCTCCACTTGTTTATAAACACTGTTTAGTGCTGTTTCTTGCTTATGCAAACACTATCGACATTGGTGCATTTTAGTCTCACTGTTTGGGAAATGAGACTCCTCTAAGCACTAAGCTGAGGAGACAAAGCCAGAAGTTTTTTTAGGGTGTAATGTCAGAGTCTGTTTGCCAGTGCTGGTGGCTGTGCTGCACAGAAAAGTCGGAAGGTGGTGAGTGCTTCAGAGGAGAAAGGAGATTCAAGCTGGTAGTCAGCTCTGCTGTAAAACAGATGCTTCTAAAAGCAGCCTGGTTCAAAAGTTGCCTCCACTCAGTTTCTTGAGTCCTCGCAGTGTCATTAAAGATGATACCTAATGATGTGAAACTTCTATAAAGTTTCTCTGACAGACTCCTGGGTCCTGGGGGTGAAAGTAATTCTTAAGATGATCTTCTCTTTGCTATGTGCACATTTTTGAATCCTGGATTTCACAGGGGTAGGGAGGAAATGGGGAGATTGCCAGCACCTGTGACATAACCCTCTCTATTTCCCTGTGAAACAGGTTTAAATGGGATGAACAGCAGCATATGGGAACACTTTGCTTCGGGGAGTTTTTCGCCCAGTACCTCACCTGCATTTCTGTCAGGTCCAGGTGCTGCGGAGCTGGCACGGCTACGACAAGAACTGGATGAAGCCAACGGCACAATAAAGCAGTGGGAAGAGTCTTGGAAACAAGCCAAACAGGTACCTGGGCAACTCCTGGGAGGAGGTGTTAGGGAGTGTAAAAGAGAAGGAGGGTGCCAGCCTTTCAGCAGGAGCTTTCCAGACACTGAGGTGATGGGAAGAGCTGTGGGTTTTACACATTCTCTTAAGCATTCTTATACTTTCTTCTCCCTGGGAAAGAGGGACTGAGTCACTGTGCTTGATGTGTTCAGATGCTGGAAGTGCAAGGCCAGGTGTCATAACACATGCACTGAAGTGCTGGACAGTCTCTTAGACCTGCTGGTTGACTTTTTGCCGGTATGCACAGTTCATCTTCTTAACGGTGCGAGCCAAATATGTAGAACCACGGCCCAAGCACGTGGGGTATCTGGAATGAGCAGTGCTTTGAAGCGGAGTTCCAAGTAGAATTTGGGAACAGGGCAGATTGGACAGAACATGCTCCTGGTGAGAGTGTATGGAAATGGATATTTTTGCCTGGGATTCTCTCTTGGTGGCTGACCAAGTTTTCAGACTGCTTCTTTTCCCCTCTGTGTTGGAACTTGTAGGCTTGTGATGCTTGGAAAAAGGAGGCAGAGGAAGCAAATGATCGCGCCAACACAGCTAACATGGAGTGTGAACTGGCCCGGGAGCAGAGGGAAGCCTTGGAGCTGCAAGTGAAGAAACTGCAGGAGGAGCTGGAGAGGATCCACACAGGCCAGGACCCTCAGTTTCTGCGCTCCTTTTCTGACCTGGAAGCACTCTCACTCTCTTCGCTTTATACCCTCCAGAAGCAGCTGCGGGCAAACCTGGAGAAAGTTGATAAGGTGAGTGCCAGGGATTTGCAGGGCAGGGCCTTGCTTTCTCTGCTTCTACAGATCACAGCTTTTTTGCCTTTTCTTTAATGCCGCCAGAAATCAGAAGCCTATCAAAGCAGTTCCATGTGGATGTAGCCAAAGTGAGTTTTAGCCAGCTTACAGGAAAATAACCTACATTGTTTTTGTGCCTAACGTAGTTTTAAGTCAATCAGAGTTGCTCTGGTGATCCTAAAGGTCCTAAAAGACATCACACTGTGCTGCTTTGCTTTTGCTTCAGAAGATGAACGGATGGACAGCTGCAAGTCCTTCCCCTGCTGCCTCCTTGCTGTTCCCCAGCCTGCGTAGCACAGGATGGGAGGGAGCCCTGTTGCTTTGTGACTGATGCTTATGTTTCGCCCTGTCCCCCTTTCTTGCAGGCGGTATTTCAGATGCAGTCAGTGAAATGCCTTAAGTGTCAGGAGGAGAACCGGGTGGTGTTACCGTGCCAACACGCAGTGCTGTGTGAAACGTGCGCCGAGGAGGGCGAGTGCCCCATCTGCCATCCCAACAGGCCCCACTCTCTCCAGTCGTGACCTTCCAAGGACACTTGTTCTAATCATATCGTATAGAACTTTTTAACTTTATACATACGTACATATATATGTATGTGTACATATATATATGTATGTGTATATATATATGTATATGTGTGTGTATGTGCAGGTTTGTGTATGTGTGTATATATATATGCACACACACGCACATACACACATAAGACAAAAATTAGTTGCAGAGCACTTTTTAATATTTTACATCCCGTATCTAAACTGCCCCTCACCCGTGCCCCACTAATTCTAACTCTTGAGGAACTTTGAGAGCTGTTTTTAATACAGATCAAAGGGCCATTTGCAAAGAGTCTGTGTTTCTCCTCTTTTCTATTTAGGTGATAACAAATTTTTGACTATTTCCAGAAGGATTTAGAGTGGGCAAGAGGGGCTTCCATGTGCTTTCCAGAGGAAGAGTTGAGATCATGGGGAGGATCAAGGTGGATTAAAATGACTCGTTCATGTCTTCGGTCTCCCTGCTCTTTCGCTGACCCAGCTTGGTTAAAGCCGTCCTCCCTGATGGAAGCTCTGCTGGGTGCCTGCCTGGTGCACCTCACGTTGCCGATCTCTGAATGTGCAGGAACTTTGTCTGTCATTTAATCAGCAAAGTTCGCTTTTTAAATTTTTTTTACACTCTTTGTATATTTGTATGAAAAGAAAAAAAAAAAAGGGGGGGGGGGGGGGGGTGGGAATAAAAGTATTGGACCTTGAGCAAGCCAGGCCCTAAAATTCAGTGACTAGTGTTCATTGCTGATGCAGCTAACATGTTCCAGGTCTGAGCAGCCTTGGAAGTACTGCCCTTGTGTCAGCTAAAGCCCTTTATCAAAGGAATAGGGATGCACAGGTCTCCAGGCACCCCTTTTACTGTTTCAGACCAGATTAATTTTCTTTTAGCCACAGGGACCTGTTTCACAGTCACTGCTGAAACACACGAAACAATTCCAGGTAGTCAGGACACTTTCATTGAACAGAGTCGACATTTCCTATGTAGCATCTCAAGGATGGGTTATGGATTACCGGATCCAGAAGCCCTTGGGCTACATGATCACGTATTCCCGTGGTGACAGAGAAAGTCCAGCGTGACAAATGCCACCAGCTTACATCTTGCCAGTAGCTGAGCTTTCCTGTGACTTTCTTTACCATTGGATTTTGACATCAGGTGGATTGCAGTAACCTGCTGGGATCTCAACCAAAAGGCCACTCAGTTGACTAAACATTTTTATTTTGCACAGGGATGCTGCCTGTGCTACTCCTCCCTCACCTGGAAAAGCACTGGAACCTCCAGCAGCCCACTGTTGTAGGAAAACAATTTTTACCGGAGCCTCTCAGAAAGCTTCATATTTAATGCAAAGACATAATTAGGTTTGCTTCCATAATTCCACCTTTCCTTTACATGGAAGGGGTTAATATGCATTCCCAGATGATCTCTTTAAGTGCAGCTCTGTGTAGTTCTTTTTTATGTTTTTCCCATTAACTTGTTTTTGGGTTTTTTGGTAAAAATGCTTTTTTTTCCATGTGTATTTTATTGTAACTAGCATCAGTTTTTTAATTTTTTTTATGGAGAGACACTGTTGAGTGATTATTGTGGCTATGTTGTTTGGTTATAGCCTTTGAATGTCTGTGCCATGGGGCAGCACATCTGCCTTGGTCTGATCTTATTATGGAAAGACCTTTCATTAAAATACATGAACATTTCTTTTATAGAAAAAAAAACAAAAAAACAAAAAAGAAAAAAGTGGGGGGAGGAGGAAAAAGCCCAATTAAGATAAAAATTTACTAAAAAGTTTTTGTAACTAACTTAAATCATAGGAAATAAACTCTTGAATCAGGTCTTTAATATTTATAAGAACCCGAGCTGATCAGCCTGTTCTGGCTGGTGGTTTGTAACACACACCTTTTACCAGCGTGGTGGTTTATCTGCTCTCCTGCCTCCCCATGCGACTGTTCGGCGTGATGCTGCCTTTGGCCAACCCCCTTTTTTCCGAACTGTCTGGCACCCGGCTGCGTGACTGCATCCGATTCCCACAGGGGCTCGTGGCTTTGTCCCTTCTCTTCTCTGGCTGTCTCAGCGGGCTTGAGTCGCGGTGTGATGCAGGGCTGTCGGGTCTCGGGGGAAGAGATATTCGCCCCCAGTTTCTGGGGGGGGGGGCACACTGCTTAGGTAGGGCGTACAAGGAAAATTCCAGGCCAGAGAAAGTATGTTTTTCCCTTTTGAGTAAAACAGTTTCTCTGTTTTAAAACTTATACTGAAGGACCAAAGAATTCAAAACTTCCCCTGTTTGTGGCCCTTAACATTTAACTTTCCATTGCCACACTGCGTTCATTGCAGAGCAGCCTGAAGGAATTGGCACTATTCCCGGGATGTCCCATCCCCTTCCCTTTCCCCCATCCCAGCGTATCTCGGCACTCTCTTTGCACAAGCACGTCGACTGTCTCTCTCATTCCTCTGGTTCTTTAAGAAACACTTCTTAAATTTAGGTTTCTATAAATTTGTTTGCTGCTTTAAAAAGAAAAAAGGTATCTGAAATGTGAATTATTTTCTTAAGCATCAGATGGAAGAGAGAACTTCATCTTTGAGTATTTTGTGAATATTTTGAGGGGCCACTGATGTGACAATTTTATAACTGAGTGAGGTGAGAGCAGGGGAAAAGGGCAGCGTTTCTGACCTGCTCCAGCAGTTGTTACTGCCTGCCCCAGCCAGGAAGGATGAACCGTAACCACAGCGCTGCCTTTAAGGCTTAAGAGTCTGTGGTCAGCTTCTGTACGGTGTCGAAAGTCTTGCTGAAATAAACCTGGTGCTAATAGGTACAGCCCTGTACCGTGCTGTCAGGCTTCCTTCTGAAGCAGGAATTCCCTTTTACCGGACACGCAGTACTACAGACACATCAGAACTAAGGGGCTTTTTTTGGCCGAGTCAATGCTTCAAAACAAAGTTTTGGTCCCTGGGGCTCCTTGCTGAGCAGCCCCCCTGGCTGTTCCCAACAGCCGCGAACACGTCTGGGTCCTGCCTCTTCACACAGACTCTGCATTGGATAACGACATCTTCCTCCCCACGTTTTTGAGAGCTTCAGAAGTGTTGACCTCGGTGACTAATTGTGGAGGTTGGACACTTCTGAGTTAAGAGCTGGAGGGAGTGTTAATTGTGTTGTGAAACCACAGTATTTTAAAGGTCAATAAACTTTTACATTATTATGGAAAAAACAATGTAGAAGCAGATGGCTTAAGGCGACACTATTCGGGGTAGATATCAAAAAGCAGTAGATGAGAGCCAGGAGCTGAAGAATTTTTGCCTTGCTTTGGGCTAACAGGACCACTGGTAGATCATCTCCAGCCTTAGATGAAGTAGCCGCGTGCCAGCTGTGGCGCAGGAGGGACCGAGGGAAAGTCTTAGAGCTGGAGCACAACATTGTCCTTGAGCAGATCCCACCCCCCGAAGGGGAGTCGCTGCGGCTGATCCCCTGCCGAAGGGTTTTATGCTTTCCATACATCTCTGAAGCTGAACCTGAGCCACTTGCAAGGCTTGTGCAGCTGAGACAATGAAGAGAAATCCTCACCCCGTGAGGAAGCCCGTACCGCTGAACGGACTCAGTAACTCATTGCTGTTCCGCCAGTCTCCGAACCTCCTCTCTTTCTCCTTTTCCCCCATCTGAGGAGGAAGAGTATTACCAGTGTTTTCCTCCAGAATTATAATAATCCTTGGAGCGATGGCCAACAGCAAAATCGATGTTACTGATGTAAAACCTAGTATTTTAAGGGCGAAGTATTCCTGCAATCTAGTGACTGCATCGGAGAGATTTCTGGGGCTTTCCCACTCCGTAGCTTCCAATGTTAAAAAGAAATAAATACAGTATGCGTTTAAAAAAAATAATAATAATACACACTGCAGTATTTCTGGTGGCAGTTCTTGACCAGTCTCTTCCCCGCTTTCCCCGGGAGGAAGGGCACTGGGCAGGAGCGCCCCTAGTCCGTGTAGAAGTTGGCAGAATGGTGATCGGTGGTGTGTAAAACGTGTTGTTGATTCCATGTATAGAACTGTGATTTCAGCTGTCGTTCTCTCGTACTCTGTAAATATGTGTTTTGGCTGTCGGAAACCTGGTTTAGACTCTTTTCTTGGCAGAGTGAATTTGCATGTGGGGCTGGAAAGAACTCAATCTGTGTCACAGTTTCCAAGGGCAGGATGGATTTTTTTTTTTTTTAGAGGACAATAAATTTTTATTTTTTTGCTAAGAAAAAAAGATAATATAATAAAGCAGTGTGTGCGTGTGTGTGTGCGCATGCGTGCCCGGGGTGGATGTGCAGCCCTGCGCCGGGGCTTGGGTTGTGGGGGGGAGAACTCTCCGCAGCAAAGCCCTCAAAATAACAGATCTAGTTCATTTTTGTGGCCAATTTTGCCTTCTCCCTGTCACATCACCTAGAATAATTCTTCTGAGCTCCCTTCTGCGTCAAACCCCTTTTTTTCAGGGGATCACCTTTATGATCAAGGTGCAACAGAAGAGGGAGAGCGACTCCTTTGGAAACGGCAAAACTGCAGCACAAAGAGCATTTTATCACCCAGATTCTTGGTGTGGACAAAAATTTATACAAGAGCCAGGCTGGGCGGAGGTGAGCCTGTGCCTGTGCATCTGCTTTTTACGATTTAAATGAACATTTAAATCGTTACACACATTTTACGTTGGCACCCAAAAGAACATGCCTCACTTACGGCTCCAAGAATTACCTTTTATATTTGGTCTGATTGTCTCTTCAAAGGTGCATCAACCACTCACCCTCAGTCCAATTGCAGCAATAATCCAAATCACCTGGTTTATATTACAGACTATTAGTAGCACAATAAAATTGGCAGATGTAAGAGCCCACCCACCCTCCCTCTGCTTGTGTTGAGGTTCTTTGCCAGGATGGTGGTGGGGATTTCTTCCTCCTCAGTCTGGCAGTTGCTAGGAACTGTTTTGGTTTTTTTTATTCTTCATATTTTTTAATGCTTAGGCTATTCTCCTCCTGGTCCATGGAGCTAGTTACACTCTGATTATTTCAGTCCTTCTCTGCAAACGGTGTGATCTCTTTTGAGGTGGGAAAAGACCCACACGACTGCCTGGAGCTAAGCCCAGATTGAGCTAAAATACCTGGGATAATAAAGCAGAAACAGCCTCAGAACGGAGGTTAGCCCGTGCCACCTGCTCGCTGGGACACGCTGTCTGTGGCGGCAAGGACAGTTCGCGTGATGGTCAGCCCAGAGGGGTTAGAGCACAATAATTATTGAATGTACAGCTAAAAATAAGCCAAAACCGTGTTCAAACCCGCAGCCCGGTGTAGTGTGGGGCTTCTCTCTCTTTGGAGCAGCAGCAGCAACCGGCTGAAATGATGCCCTGGGTCAGCATCTCTGCGGGCAGGGACCCTTCTCCTGGAATATAATAAACTTAATCCCTCCCTGGTGGGGTTGGCTGAGCCTGGCCATGTCATACAGATACCAAAGCAAGTTTTCTTTTTCCCCTGCCCCCCACCTTCCACCTGAATCGAGGGCTTGACCTGAACTGACCCAGCGGTTGCTCAGCCCACCGAGGGAGCAGCTGGTGCTTGGGCACACGGGAGGGGGATGCTTTTAATTCCCTGGGACACGGCAGCTCCCAGGGACCTGCTGCAGCTCAAACAGCCATCCCTTGGGGGGTGCGGGCAGAGGGACCTCAGATTTATAATGCCTAATCATTGCAGCTAAAACCAGCTCCAAAAAAATCTAGCAAATAGTACCCACGTGCTCTGTGGGTATTTTTGCAGTTAAATCTGGGTTAGCTCCCGTGTGGTGCACCCTGCAGAGCTGCCCACTGGGGTGTGTTGTAGCCAGAGTGACACAGGTCCCCGGCATGGCCAAATCCTCGCCAGAGCCTGGGCTGCCTGCTGGGACCAGCCGAGGCTGGAACAGGAGGAAAAAGCCGCTGCTGCTGCCAGCCGCTGTCGAGCCAGCGCTGCCGGTCCCTGGGCAAGGACCTGGCTGCCTCCCGGTGCTGGCACATGCCAGCGGTGCAGGGTTCAGCCCCATCCCAGCTCGCCATCCTGTTTCCAATGGGAAAATTGGATAAAATCACTCGTGCCTTCTCCTCCCGCTGAAATCCTGCAGCTGCCTGCCCCTTCCCAGCTTAATCCCACCAACTGCCCCCCAGGTGCCTTGTCCCACCCCCCTGCACCGCTGCCAGCATGGGGCTGTTGCCCCAGAGCATCCTCTGCACAGACTCAGCCCACGCACCAGCTTTGTTGCTTTTAATTTAAAATAAGAGGCTTATCCACAAGAAAAAGAAAAAAAAAAAAAAAAAAATAAAAGGCAGGTTTGGCCACAGGCTGTCCCCACCCCAAATAAATGCTGATGTGTCTGCCCTGTCCTGACGCAGTGTCAGAGCCAGGAGGCTTGGGGACACGGCCAGGTGATGTGGCACCAGCAGTGACAAGCTGATGGGGACGGTCAGGGACAACCACACACTTTCACATCCCCTGTGTAGTGTTGCTAATCCGGCGAGGCAAAGAAATCCCCTGAAACACTGTGTGCCCACCCGCCCCAGCCTCACGGGAGCATCGCTGCCCGAAGCTGGGGCTGTGATGGGAGGTGGCAGGGGCACAGGGACCCCCTTTGTCCCCCGAACCCTGCAGACAGCTCTGGCTCTGGCACCAGCAAAACTCCTGGTGTCCCACTGGCCAGACCCCCTCATTTTGAGACCCTCTTTCTCCACCTCCCTCACGCTGTCTCCTTGGACTGCTTGGCTCGTTGCTTGCGCAGCTTCACGAAGGCCTGAGCCTCCTTGTCCCCCTTCCTGGACTCCAGCAGCCGGAGGATCTCGTCTCCTGCCAGAGAGGAGGGGATGGATGCTGGGAGATGTTCCCTCCCCACGCCGTGGGGGCTCGGTGGGGCTCAGCCCAGCTGTGGCACCACGTACCGGTGGGTTTGGGGTGGGTGAGGGGGAGGCGGGTCTGGGGGACCCGTCCGGTGTCTGCCTGGTCCTCATCGGTGTCGAGGCCGGGGAGGTGGCGGAGGGGGAAGAAGGCTTCGCCCTCCAGGTCGTTGGCCCCCAGCGTGTCGTAGTCGAACACGGTCAGCAGCAGGCAGGCCCCCTCCTGCCAGCACTTCTCAGGGGGGATCAAGCTGCAGGGCGGGGGGGGGACGGGATGGGGGGACTGTCACTTCCCATCCCCTCCATCCCGAAATTCAACCTTCCCTCCAGGGACCAAACAGGCTTCCCCAGGGGGATGCTCCATGGGAAACCAACCCCCCCCCCCAAGCCCCCAGCACTGACCCCAACCCCAGCACAGCCCCGCTCCAGTCTGTTTGGGGTCCCCCTACCCCAGCTCCCACCATGGGACCCCATGGCTGAGCCCCCAGTGGGGTGCAGGGGGGGAAATCGCAGGGCAGGACCCAGTTCCTGGAGCAGCAGCCTGACAGCAGGGGCTCAGTTGAAGTGTGGGGGGCTGTGGGGATTGGGGGAGACTCGGTGGGTGTCAGCCCCTACGTACAAGTCGAAGGCTTCATCGAAGAGGGGGTGCAGCTCGTTTCTCTTGCACTGGGTGGTCCGAGCCACCACCTCGGGGAATTCATGCCGGGGCTCCAGGGTGAGCTGGACAAAGGGGTCGCTGGAGCCTGGGGGGGGTGCAGACATCAGCCCCCTCCCACCACCACTTCCACACCGGCACAACTGGCTGAGCCCAGCTGCGGTGGCCGGACACATTGGGGTGACCTGGGGGGGGGGGGTCACACTCACTGCCACCCCCCAGCTCAGCCCACACTCCTCAGGGGGTGCAGGAGCATCCCCAACTCTGCCCACGGGTGGCTGCAATAGGAGTGACCTCTCCTGGAGATCTCCCCGAATGACAGCCAGCGTGAGAGACTGTCCCTCACTCCGGCGTATTTTTTTGTCTGAGATGTGGTTTTCATGATGGAAAAAAACCAAACAAACCCATTTGCCTTGGCTGCTGGCTTGTGCAGCAAAGTGAAGGCAGCGGGATGTGGGGACAGTGTCCTGCTGGTCCTGCCTGCCACATCCCACCAGACCACCCCGGACCACTGCAATAACCCCCCTCTTCCTCCCTAAATCCACCTCCTTGGATGCAGAAGCAAATCAAGACAGACTCCCGTTACTGCAAACACTGCCCGCATCTTTCCTACCCAGGAGCGTATTGGGGACTGAGGACAGGGGGTCGTGGGGCTCCCCAGCACACCAATGGGGGATCCCAGGGGGGTGGGATGGTCCCACCCACACCCACCGTTGGAGTCCAGCGGGATGAGGTTGACAGCGTTGAGCACTTCCACGCGGAGTTTCTGCTCCGAAGGGCGGTACAGCACTTTGATCGTCACAGCCCCGTACTTCTCCGAGCTGGTGTCCAGCTGGGTGGTGGAACAGGGATAAGGGTCCTGCCTTTCGGTATGCTCATGGAAGGGATGCCTGGGGATCACTGGGGGCTGAACAGGGGTTTCGGGGTACCGGGGGGGTAATGAGCATCCTCTGGGATGCAGTTAAACTCCTTCCTACCCACCGCTGGGGCAAAACCAGCCCCGAAAGCCCCAGGACTGGGAGGGTGGTGGGGAAATCCCACATTTCCACGGGTGGGCTGTGCTGGGCAGCCTCGTGTGCGCAAGGGCCGGGTGTGGGAAGGGGCTGGGGGCACCATCCTGGATCCTACCTGCTGCTGGATCCTGTTGCTGAAGTATTTCTGGATGAGTTTGCGGCTGGTGGCGGAGCAGAGGGCCAGGTGGGTCTCCAGCGACTGCGGGGAGAACGAGACGTGACAGACAAGGACATGGATGGGTCCACATCCCGGGGATTCCCTCCCTGGAGAGCACCCAAAGGAGACCCTGGGGACCCGCCCTATCCCCAGCACCCCATACCTGGAAGGCTGCGGTGTGCAGGGTCTCCAGCGGCAGCCCGCAGCCCTCGGCGTGGAAGCACAGCTCCAGGCTCTGGGGACAAGTACGCTGTTAGCTGGCACTCAAACACTGGCCACTGCCAGTGACCCCCCCGGTGTCCCCCCTGGTACCTTCAGGGCACAGTGCAGCTTCTTGTAGCGCTGGGTGGAGGAGACCTGCTGCCCCGTGGCTGCCGACAGCACGGCCAAGGTGTGATGCCAGAGGAGAGCGAGGAGGCTGCGGGGCGAGGGAGGACGGCTGTGAGCGGGGGTCCAGGGTGGTGGGGTTTGGTCCTCGGCTGAGGGGCTTTGCAAAGCCCCCGAGGGAACCGTCCGAGCAGCCAGCCATAAGGCAGGATGTCCCTGAGCCCCGTGGGGCTGGGGGGACACTCCTGCCGAGGGATGGTGGCACTGCCACCTCTGCCGTGGTGCATCCCCAGAGCCCCGCTCACGTTTTGAAGTTCTCCTGCACCAGATGCTCGTTGAGATACTGCAGCTCCGACTCCAGGAACTTCATGAGTGGGGTGATGGACTGCAGCGAGAGCAGAGGGGCGTTGGGGACAGCGTGAGGGGGCTGTACCCAGCAGGACACAGTGGGGAGGGGTCAGAGCATTGCTGGCTGGAGCCAGCAGGACAGGGGACACCCAGAGGGGGTCCCTCCCATGGTGAGGACACGAGCAGGCTGCGCCTGGTCCTGCTGCCAACACAGGCACCAAACGAAGCCCATGGAGGTCTGGACCCCATTGCTGGGGTCCTGTGCCCCAGGCGTGAGGCAGGGAGAGGTGGGGAAGGGTGATGGGGGCCTCCACCCAGTAGGCAAGGGTTATTCATGGCTGCCTGAAAAAGATGGTCCAGGAGGGGCCGAGCCAGGTACTTACGTCCTCGGGCTCCTGGGTGTCGTTGGAAGATGAGAGCTCCTGGATGTGCCTGGCGATGCCCTGCTCCAGCTGCCAGGGAGGAACGCACAGAGGCACTCGGCATTTGCCCTCTGCACAAGCTCCCTCATGCCCAGGTCCCCTTGCCTCCATCCCAGGAGCACTGTGGGCTCCAGGCCCCCTGAGGTGAAACCTCTCTGCTTTGGGCCAGGGAGCAAGGGGGGCTCAGTGGTCACCTTGGTGGCCAGGGCTTGGACCACGTCCCGGACCTCGTGGTCCAGGCAGGAGACAGCGCTGTCGAGCTGGTGGTGCAGCGTGTGCTGGATCTGCTGCCGCTCGATGACGGCCCCCGTGCGCTGCTCCAGCTGGGCCCAGTCCAGTTGCGACGGCAGCTTCAGGATCAGCAGCCGCAGCTGCTTGATGTTGTTCACCACGATGCAGAGCTGGGAGAGGTGGGGCTGCTTCAGGGTGGTCCACCCTGCCCCAGGGCATGTCCCGCTGGTTCCGTCCCTGTCCCCATCACTGTCCCCATCTCCATCACTATCCCTATCCCCATCCCTGTTCCCACCATTATCCCCATCCCCCTCCCCCTGCTCACACCATTTCCCTCCTGATTTTCCAGGACTAAAGCTATCAGGGGTCAACTGGTCCCCATGAAAGCCAGATTTGGGGTGTCATCTGGGAGCTCAGCAGCTCACCTCCGTCTCTGCCCCAAAACCATGGCCAAACCCTGCCCCTCCCTGCACAGTGGACCCTGCCCCGATACCCACCCTGTTGGCAGCTTCGCCCTCGCTCTGCTCTCTCAGCGACAGAGCCTCAGCCCTCTCCTTGATGAGCCGGCAGTACATCAGGGCAATTTTGCACATGTCCTGCAGGGTAGAGGAGAAGCCAAAGGGACTCAGCAGGGCAGCACGGGGACCACCATGGTGTCAGGGGACCCCGCCACATCAGCATGGGACACTGGCCCTGTTCGTTGGGACCTGTCTCCAAGAGCAGTCCCAAGAGCTCGTGAGGAGGGCATCTGACGGCAGGGCCCGGTGTACACACCTCCACGAGCTTCACCATGATCATAAAGGCTTCCTCAGGATCCGGCCAGTTGAGCTGCTGCCAGGTCTTCACGATCTGGGCGTAGCAGGTGGACAGGTCGACAGTGGAGGTGCTGTGCTTGTTGTGCTCCCCGAAGGGCGTCAGCTGGGCGGGCAGAGAAAGGAAACACAGCTTAGCTTGGATGGGAGGGAGCCATCCCGGGCAGGAGAGCTGCTCCTCTCCTCCGGGGCACTCTGCCCCATCGCCAGCTCCATGTATCCCAGTGTCACCACCCAGTCACTTTGGGGAGTAGCGGAGATCAGGATGGATGGATCATCCCCAGCTCCCCACACTGGGCTGTGCCCCGTCACTCCAACCCAGCTGTTGGACCCCACTGGAGAGTGGGGCGAGGAGCCCGCACCCCCACAGCTGTCTTCCCTCCCCTCTTCCTAAAGGCCAGAAGCCAAGGGGGTGCCCACAGCGTGGCCCAAACCCCGGCTCATCAGCTCTCTCAGGCTGCAGAGAGCAGGGGGGAAGGGGCACGGGGCTGCAGTGTGGGGCCATGCTGGAACCAGCTGGTCCAGGAAAACACGTCTTTTGTCATGTGTTTGGGAGAGGAACCAGCCCACTCCGGAGCTGCAAGAGGCATCTGCATCGTGGTCTCCGTGCTGTTAGCCAGGCACAGCAAGCAAGGTGTGGAGGGAGCTGGAGAGTCCCCAAAGGACGGAGGGAGATGTTCTCCTGCCCAGGTTACCTGGTCCATCTGGACGGCTCTCTGTGCCCTCTCCAGAGCAATGGTGTAGGCCTTCTGCAGCCACTGGGGCACAGCTTCCTTGAACCACTGGTGGAAATTGCTCAGAGCCAGAGGTCCATCCCTGTGGATGAAGGCACCAGCTTCTCCAACCGCACAGCGATGGCACGGGGCCATCACCCCTCCTTGCTCTCACAGATGAGAAGCTCTCCCTTGAGGCAAGAGGCAGCAACGTGCTAAGGAGACACCTCCACTTGTCTGGAAGTTGAGGTCTCCATCAATCCCACTCAGAGACAAGCCTGAAGCCCTTCTGGTGATGCTCCCATCAACACCAGACACCAACTGCCTGGGGTGTCATTAGTGATGGAGGTGAACGGGAAGGATTTGGGGTTCCTCTGGATTAACCACTCATTGCCCAGTCCAGCATCTCCCCTCCCTGCAGGTCAGTACCTCTTTGGGAGGAAGTCCTTCATCCGATAGAGCTCCTGCAGGTTCATGTAGAGCTGGAAAAGGCTCTCGGCCGTGGGCTTGGACATGCCGCTGTCAACCTCTTGCAGCTGCTCCTGGACGTGCTCCGCGACCTGGCAGTGACCAAGGGAGGGGGACAGCTGTTAGCGGGGGTCCGGCTGGAAGGTTTCGTCTGCTGGGGGGTCTGTGGAGCCATGGGGTGAGGGTCAGCTCAGGGGACTCCTTTCCTTTTGGGTGGCATTTCAGGAGATGCATTGGGTCAGGTAAACAGATGACAATCATTTTATGGGCATGAGAGAAAGACAGAGAGTTTCCCTGGCTTGGTCCCTGTCCAGGTTTGCAACAACCAGTTGACACCTGAAGGGTGGCCAGAAATCTCAGCCTGGCTTTAGACCTTAGTCCCACGAGGGCAGAGCAGCCCAGGCTTGCTCACCAGGCTCTCCAGCTCCAGGTAGGCGATGGAGAAGAGATTCAACTTCAGGGTGCTGCAAGGAAGAAACAGGGAGTTGGGAGCCTGCCAGCCCCAGCCCAGCCAACCCAGCCCAGCAAACCCACCCGGTCCATGTCCTCGTCATAAGGGTGAGGACAACGCAGCTCTAAGAGGCAGGGATGGGACCACAGATGCTTCTGTGTAGCCCAAGAGCCAAGGAACCGGGCATCAAAGTGCCTGGTTGGTCTTAGCCCCAGGGAAGGTGGATGTGGAGAGATCAACTCCAAAACCTACTTGATGAAGAATTTATTCCAGATTTTCTGGCACTGCTGGAGATCTCCTATCACCTCCACGAGCAGTCTGGATAGGGCTTTACCATTCTCCTCCATGCTCTGCAAAGGAAAGAACGTCTTGTTTTGGATGCTCAGTGATTTTGAGATGGCCTGGACTCCGTTCTGACTTATTTCTATTGTTCTTCTGGGGTAGCAATCCATCATTAGGTCCACATTAGGAGCACCAAGAAGTTGTCAGCAACACCCACTGTCACCCTGTGCTTGCGTGGCTGGGCTGGGGACCAGCTCCTGTTCTCCTGAGCATTGCACTAAGTCCTGAAGCTTCAACGCACCTGGGCAGCTGCAGGTAACACAGCTCGTGGTGTTTGAAGCTGGAAACCCAAATGCCTTGACTGCATCAGAAAACTGGAGAAGTCTCGTCTCAGTTTTGTCTTCCCACCCCCTCAGACCTCCCACACCGAGCCCAGAAAATTCCTTTTTATAATGTCAGAGAGTCGGAGCTGGGAACTGACCTTGACCATGGGCTTGAGGTGCTGCCTCTTCATGTGGAACCATTCGGTCGTGCCTGACTGCGAGAGAGCAGTGCTGGTGTGACGGCAGGGAAGCAGGAGGAGCACAGCCAGCTCTGTCACCCCCTTCGCTGTCCCTGTCCCCTGGGTGTGCTCAGGACCCAGCTCCACGTGTGGGAACCACAGCCTGGGACCACCAGGTTGCAGAGGGGCAGGTATTTCCCCCCGCCATTGTGGTCCATGTGGCTTTGCTGTGGTGTGGGCACTGGGCAGGGGATGGGTGGGAAGGGACAGCTGCAGGGTCCCACCTCCCCAGGGCTGGGGAGGGGGTGGTGAGACCCCTGGTCCCACTACCTTCAGCGCCATGGAGACCATCTGTGGGAGGTCGGGGCTGAGCGTGCACAGCTCGTGGAAAGCTTTCATCTTGCACATCTGGACCAGGACCCTGTAAATCGAGAACCTCGAGTGAAACCCACACCAGCCCATCAGGAACAACCCCCCCAGAGCCCCTGCCCAAACAGACCCTCCCCTCCCACCAACATCCCCCACAGGGGGTCCAGGACAAGGGACAGAACAGGACAAGTGTCACAGCAGCCTAGAGCTGGACAGAAAGGGCTGACACAGGTTTTTGCTCAAGCTAGAGGCTCGTCCATCGTGGTGGCTGAGCCACACGACCCCATGGGCAGCTGGCACCGGCGCTCGACTCACCGGAGCAGGGACTGGAGCCTCTCTGTGGACCTCGGGACAGAGAGGGGGAAGATGATGCGGTACCTCCGGACGAGGGAGACCCCGTAAGTCAGCATGGACTGGAAGGACTCTGCCAGCTCTGCTTTCTGGGGAGAAGGAAAGAAACACATGCTGTCGTCCTCAGCAGCAGCCAAAGATACCAGCGAGACCGTGACACCGTGGTGGAGGAAGCTCATGGCTCCTGCTCCTCTCTAGCCTGCTCCAGGGGTGGGAAAACCCCCTGATGCCCCAAATAACTTCTACCCGGAGGAGCTGAACTGAGCTTTGCGATAAACCTCATTGCTATGCATGAAAAACTCAGAGTCTCAGCAGGGTGCTGGATGCCCTGGGAAAACGGGCAGGGAAGAGCAGGAATTGGGTCACTGAGTTTTGCAGGAGGTTGTGGTTGACTTCATAGCAGCAGTGGAGGAGGGGGATGATGGTGCAGAGGGTAAGAGGGAGAACAAACTCCCAGGGCAAAGGAGCTCCCTGACCCATGGGCTGTCCGGGTCCCCATGGCCGGTTCTCCTCCAAAATGCTCTCCAGCCACCCTGGCACCCCTGAACACCTTCCCCTCCTGCCCCAGGGAGGGAAACAGCCCCAGGAGGCTCGGGGGGGGTGCAAGGGGCACGTTTCCCCATCTCTGCCCCTCACCTGCTCTGGCCTCAGGCGCTCCTGCACCCACTGGTACTCGATGCTGGTGATCTGGTGCAGCAGGCAGTTGCTGTTGAACTCCAGGCTCTGGTAGAGCTTGCTGTACGCCAGCCACTGCCTGGGGGGAGGGAGAGGCTGGGCTGAGCCCTGGGGGCTGGGGGGCACCCAGGGGCTCCCTCCCCCATGGCTACGGCTGGGGCTGGAGGGGCAGGACCCAGGTCTCTGGGTGGTGCCCAGGGCAGAGGGTCAATCCCCGCCACAGAGCCCACGGGAGAGCCCGGCTGTGGTCAGACAGCCCCAAGGAAGGTGTTGGGGCTCTTGACCCCCCCCCTCAGATGCTGCGTGGTGGCTCCGTGGGTGTGGGGTACTCACGCCATGACCTGATGGAAGTCGGAGAGGTCCTTCTGTGTGGCGTGCAGGTACAGCACGGTCCTGGCGTGCCGGCTCAGCTCCCCGTCCCAGGCGATGCTGCCAGCCTGCAGGGATGCAAAAAGGGGGGTGACATATCCTGGGGCAAGCTGGGCTGAGCAAGGATGGGGGCAGGCAGCAGGGTGGGGTGTGTTTGAGGGTCCATGGGAGGTGCCCCATAAGGATGCCAGGAACAAGCAGGCGTCACTGCAACCCTCCTCCCCAACATGCTGCAGCGATGTGCCGGGCATGGTGGGCTCCGAAGGAAGCCCTTGTCCCCTCCCCACTGCTGGAGAGCTGTTTCTCCCCCACGGTACCTGGTGCTGCAGGATCTCGTGGGACACCAGCTGCTGCAGGAGATGGCGATGGACCATGTAGCTGGGCTGTGTCCTGCTGCACATGGTGGCCCTCTGAAAAGAGACGAGGCACAGGAGCAGTGACCATGAGTTGCCAGAACACGCAGGGACACAGTCAGAGATTAGGGACACAGGGACCCAAAAAGCTTGGGGCCAGACAGCCTCATTTGCAGCCAAGCCAAGGGGTGCAGGTGCATCGGAAGTGTCGTGGGTTAAGCAGAGCAGAGTTAACTTTTTTTTCCTTTTCCCTTCTCTTCATAAATAGGTAGCAAAGAAGCTATGTTTTGCATTCCTGCTCAGGAGAGAATTGATAAGAGAAGAACGTTTATAGTTATTGCTAGGATGTTGCTATTTGTTCTCAAGGACATACATTCAGCCTTTTGGGGGGGAAGAGACA
>WKFP01015511.1:160776-183264 GCA_011057875.1 Pterocles orientalis | reverse complement strand
CCCCCCCCTCAGATGCTGCGTGGTGGCTCCGTGGGTGTGGGGTACTCACGCCATGACCTGATGGAAGTCGGAGAGGTCCTTCTGTGTGGCGTGCAGGTACAGCACGGTCCTGGCGTGCCGGCTCAGCTCCCCGTCCCAGGCGATGCTGCCAGCCTGCAGGGATGCAAAAAGGGGGGTGACATATCCTGGGGCAAGCTGGGCTGAGCAAGGATGGGGGCAGGCAGCAGGGTGGGGTGTGTTTGAGGGTCCATGGGAGGTGCCCCATAAGGATGCCAGGAACAAGCAGGCGTCACCGCAACCCTCCTCTCCATCACGCTGCAGCGATGTGCCGGGCATGGTGGGCTCCGAAGGAAGCCCTTGTCCCCTCCCCACTGCTGGAGAGCTGTTTCTCCCCCACGGTACCTGGTGCTGCAGGATCTCGTGGGACACCAGCTGCTGCAGGAGGTGGCGATGGACCATGTAGCTGGGCTGTGTCCTGCTGCACGTGGTGGCCCTCTGAAAAGAGACGAGGCACAGGAGCAGTGACCATGAGTTGCCAGAACACGCAGGGACACAGTCAGAGATTGGGGACACAGGGACCCAAAAAGCTTGGGGCCAGACAGCCTCATTTGCAGCCAAGCCAAGGGGTACAGGTGCATCAGAAGAGAGGACCCCACGCTGGCACAGGGCTCAGGGGAGCGTCCAGCAGGTTTCCAGAACATGCAAACCCTGGTGCTGGCACCTCTGGTCCTTGAGACGGGCCCCAGGGGACAGGGGGCTGCCCCGTCCTGCCAAGGCAATGGAAAGGGACCCCCATCCCTGTCCCCTCCCACCTTCTTGTGAGTCAGCAGGAACTGTAGGTGACACTGTCCCCGGTTGGGGTACGTCTCCGTCCGTGGCTCCAGCTGATACCAGCGGTCGTCCCAGCAGTGCAGGTCCTGCACGCACAGAGACACGGGTGAAGCCCTGGGCAGCCTTCCCGGTGAGGGATCCCGCTCAGGTCCCCAGGCGTTAGCAGGGCAGGAAGATGCTTATTGAATAACTATATTATTTGATTTAAAAAGAAAAAAAAAAAGAGATGCATAACCACTGAGCAAGTGGGTTGGACTGGCCAGGGCAGCTGCCACCAAACTGTGGGACCTGGTGTCAGCCTGGATCCTGGTTGAGCCCGGTGCTGCCACAGGGGTGGGATCCTGTCCGGACCCCACGAGGTTTAACTGGAGCCCGAGGAGTCGCTCGGAGGCTTCATGGTGCTCACCTTCAGGCGAAGGACCACGTTCCCCAGGAAATCGTCCTGCCCTTTGTCTTTTCGAGCATCTTTGAAGATCCTGAAAGGCATGAACCAAGGAGGGGATGAAAACGTTTCCTGCAGCTGTGACCCAGCCGCCATCAGGGTTAAGAAGGGTGACGCAGACTGGCTGCCTCCCCCCTCCCCACACCTTCCAAAGGCAATTTTGAAAATCCAGCAGGCAAATAAACATTTTCCAAACCCTTTTTCCCCGGCAGCCATTCCGGCCATGCCAGCACCAACCGTTTGAGGCCATGGAGGTCCGTCAGCTCCCCCAGCTTGTGCCGCACCGACTCCACCACGTCTGAGTCCCTGCGAGAGCGGCAGCGAATCCCACCGCGGGGAGAAGGAGGAAATTCAGGGGATGGCAAAACAGCTCAGGGAGCTGCAGTGGGCAGAGGAGGGAAGGTGCTGGGAGGGGGGTGGAATGTGTCGGGACTGAGGCGACCCCCCAAAACCAGCTCTCTAGCCAAAAGCTGGAAGCACGTGGCTTCTTTCCACAAATAAAATGAGGGCTCAGGATCAGCCCTGCCTGGGGTCGTTCTGCTCATGCCGGTCACATCCTGCACTGTGCACTGCTCCAGCAGAAAGTGATGGGGAGAGGGGTGCCCAGCTGGTTTCTGGGGCTTTGTAAAGGGTGGAGGTTGAAGGACCACCCCGGGGACCCTCCCCAGGTGCAGGACCCTGCTCAGGGCAAGGGCTGGGGGTCTCTAGCTGGGGTTGTTGCTGCTCACCACATGTCCAGGTGGAAGCTGGCCGTCTCCGTGTCTTCAAACTCCCTGCAAGGCACCAGCGGGATGCCGTTACTCAGGCAGCATCCAAGGGACCAGCAGCAAAGGACAGCTGGGGGTTACAGGCAAGTGGGAGACCCCAAACCACCCCGCACAGCCTGGGGAAGTGATGGGAGAGCCCTGAGGGAAGGATTTTTTTTGCCACACTTTCATTTTTCACCTCCCTGGACCTGCTGCACGGGTCAGACCAGAAGCCTGGCAAGTCCCAGCGGGCATCACTCCAGCACTCCAGTGGTGAACCCCCCCGTCCACCCTCAAGAGCCCTGGCACCCCCTCCAGCCCCCACCAAGCAAAGCCAAGGGCTGGCACATTACAGGATAAACGTCTCGTCCCACACTGGGCTGAGGGTCTGGCTTATGACTTGTGTGCGATGGATCTGGTCCTCGGGGATGAGGTCTTTGACCACAGCCTTCATCCGTCTCTTGTGATCAGGGTGGGCTTGCTCCTGGCTCTTGGCCTCGATGCCCAGCAGGCAGTACGGGTCGCTGAACCCTGCGAGGGCAGAGGCGTGACGGTCCCCGTCGGGAGCAGCAGCTGTCCCTTTTCCCACGGGACACGCACCCGTCTCCACTTACCGCTGACGTCTTTACCCAAAATCCCCTTGGCTTCCTTCACGGTAGCTTTCAGGCAAAAAATTGGGCTCTGGAAGAACAAAAAAAAAATTATTAATATGGTGGGGGTCACTAACCCTGCAAGGAAGGATGGGGCTTGGGCAGGACCACACCACTGTCTGCGGCTCAGGCCACCAGACAGCTTCTGGGCAGCTCCCCCAGCACAGCCCAGGGCACCCCACACCCCAAAACCCCAATGCAGGGGCCAGGAGGCACCACAGCCCCCCAGCATCACCCCGATGCAGGGACCCCCGACCGTAGCATACTGGGGAGATGCCATCTTGCTGTGTACCTCCAGTTCCTTGACCTGCTGCATGATGGTGTCGTGCTCCTCCGCATCCATGCCAAAAGCCTGTTGTAGATATCGGGGGGGGGTGACGGATGCTGCCCTGGGAACGGTGGCTCAGGGGCTTCCCTCCGCTCCCCGGGAGCTGGCTGCAGCTCGAGAGGAGAGGAGCAGAGAGCCCAGAGAAGGGCTGGGGACCAGCTGAAAGCTCTCGAGGGAGAGCCTTTTCCCACCATCCCGAGCCTAAAATAAATATTTGTCCCTAAAGCTATTATTTCTCCCTAAATCCAGTATTTCCCATCCACAAGCTGTCCCAGCCCTCCAGCTGGGCGCTGCTGCTACATCTTTTAAGGTGCTTGCTAAAAGCTCCCTCCAAGTGCTCCCCATCTCCCTTAGCTCTCAGGGGACAGGTTTTGGGGACACTGTTGGGGACCCACCTTTTGCACGTAGGCGTAGAGCTCCTGGGGGTCGGCGACGTGGTGGTGCTCGGGCTTGCCCAGGCGGTGCCGGATGGTGTAGAGGACCTCCTCGTAGAGCAGGGCCAGCTGCAGGGGACACCAACACCTCGTGCAGGACCAGGACAGCGGGGACTCGCTCCGTGCATCCCCTGGGATTAGCGGGGTGTCCCTCCCTGCCAGCCCCCCAAGCTCCCTGCCAGACCCTGCTGCCCCCCTCCCAGCATCCAGGCACCACCGGCTGTCCCTGGGGAGCGTTGAGCTGTGTCCTTGAGCCCCAGCAGCGCTGCCACCCCTCTGGTGCCACCAAGGGAGACGATAGTGGGGCCGCACTCGTACCTCCTGCTTGGAGAACCGGTGGGACAGATCCATCTGGAGAAAGAAGAGAAGCAGAGCGGTTTCCCATCAGGTCCCATAGCAGAGGGTGGCTTTAGGATGAAGCTGTGGCCAGGCAGGGGCAGGACAGGGGTGGGATGCCCCAGGGGTGACACCCCACAGCTGAAGGTCCACGTCCTCCATCACCCATCAGTGGAGCGACACAGGGGCTTCGCCCTGTTCATTGAGGAGGGGGTGGCAGGGATGGCAACAGCAATTCGGGAGGACCCATAGGAGGGTCTAACAGCCAGACACCGCCGCTCACCCCACAGAGCTGCTTGCTGGCCTGGAGAGCAAAGCGGCCCAGGGGGAGGGCAGGGCACCCAAAACCACAGCGAGGGGCTGGGCTGGGCAAGGCGACATCACAGCCATCGGGATTCGTGACTCGGGAGCCTTTGCCATAAAGCAACGCCAGCGCTGCTGCGACGCTGCATTGAGCTGGATCTCCATTCCCCTCTTGAAGGATGACCAGACACAACAATTGCTTTCCAAAAGCCAATTAAATTACAACAGTTCCACACAACAAGGCACAGCCCGGCTCTGGGGCCAGCCGGGGGTCCCGCTGCCCACGCAGCACTGTTGTCCCCTGTCTCGAACATCACCCCCCGCTCATCCCGGCTCCACACAGCTCCAGCCAGGAAATCAAACCACTTCTGCCAAAAACACCCTTTTCCTGGCAAATCCCACCCCTCAGCCCATCCTCACCCCCGTCCCCCCCTCAACACGAGGCTGAGCCCATCCCGCCTCTGCTTCTCTAGCCACAGTCTGGATTCGGCCACAACGGCGCTGAGCAACTTGTTCCTGCCGCGGGGTCCGGCCAGGTGACGGTGACTTCGCCACCATCATGAGCCAAGTGACACAGGCAGAGGGAGGGGGACCAGTCTCCCTGTGCCATCGCTTACGGCTCCCGGTGCTGGAGCCTCTGGGAGTGCAATGGGGCGATGCCAAAATAAAATAATGGAATTTTTTGAAATAATTTTGGCCCTTTCAGTGCTGAGGGGTGTACACTGAGCATGGCCAGGGCTGGTGGGGATGGACAGACAGACGGACCAGCCCTACCTGTGGGTCAGCCCAGGCCCTGAGATGACCTTACCATCCCCCGATAGAAAAAAACAAACCCCGAGCTGGAACACGACCGTTTGCTACAGCAAATCTGGGGCTGGCGTAATCCCCCGGCCATCTGGACTCAATTCAACTCTTCCACCTCCAACAAGTTTAACCCTCCAGCTGCTTCTCTCCCACCTGTCCCCATGTCCCTTCCTCGAGCCACCGGTCGGTGCTGGGGGCTGTGGGGACCCATGGCACCCCAGGGAGCCCCTGCCTGCCCCTGCCCAGGTGACCGTCACCTTCCCCTGCCCCCAGCACCATCCTGCCTGCGCCAAGGCACAGCCCCATCCCAAATCCTTCTGCCCCCACCCCGGCAGCCCCGTAGCAGGGTTACAAACACAGAGGGGAGAGAAAAAGGATTTTATTTCTCTCCTGCTGTTACTTAACAGCAAAGCATGAGTGCCTGCTCCTGGCCCCACAGTGGGGCTGCGCAGGATGGCAGGGCGAGGAACCCCTGTTGTTTTTTCGGGAGGCAGCTCCCCATTGCTCCCTTCTGCCACGGGGGACAGCTGCTAGGGGGTCTGCTTTGTGCTCGCCCATATGCACACAGGACCGGTTAAGCTAAAGCTGAGCTGAGCCTCCAGGATGTGTTTACTGCTGCTAATCCCCACGCCAAGAGCCCAGCCCAAATCCTGGAGTGGTGCTTAAATCCAGGTCCAGATCCAGCCTCCAGCATCCCCCCGATCCCATAAGCTGCAGCAGCATCACAGGGTCGGAAGGCCAGCCTGGCTGCAGGGACAGTGACAGGAGGGAGGACAAGTCCCTTGGTGGGGGGAATAACCAGGACGGCTCATCCTGGGAATCCAGCCTGGGCAGAGCTGGGGGGTCCCAACTCCCATCTCAGTGGGGTCAGGCTGGCCGAGAGCAGGGTTTGGGGACCCGAGGGGCTGGGGGGCACTGGGAAGCTGCAGCTGAGCCAAGAGGGGACCCCCAGAGCTGGTGCAGAGCTGCAGCCACATTGACCCCACACACACCCTCGGGCGCATGTTTGCAGGGGTGGTGCCCCCACATCCCCACCCCTACTCCTTGCACAGCATCCTGGCCAGGACAGGGACTTGACATGTTTCTCTCGTTCCCCTTTTACAGCCTCAGCACCCAGATTTACACCTGGGGTCCCCCAAGCACAGCCACCCCAGCGCCCTCCCTGGGGCCATCGCACCCCAAACATCCTCCCCAGCCCCAGACATCCTTCCCCAGCCCCAAACACGTTCCCTGAGCCCCCCCAGGGTCACAGCCACCTACCTCGGGGCTCTCCCCCGCTGGGAGGGTCCCCATGGGGGTCTCTCCAGCAGGCTCCATCTCGGG
Organism: Pterocles orientalis; assembly: GCA_011057875.1. NCBI lineage: Eukaryota > Metazoa > Chordata > Aves > Pterocliformes > Pteroclidae > Pterocles > Pterocles orientalis. The sequence continues at coordinate 177,067 of WKFP01015511.1, read as the reverse complement.
GAGATGATCAGCGCAGGGCTGGGGAGCGGCTGCAGCTCTGCTGCCACTGCTGCCTCTCCCCCTCGCTCGCACGCCGGGAGGAAACCACAGACCTTATCTCGCCGTGGCCATTTTCACAAGCGGAAACGTGCGCAGGCCTTCCCCAAGAGCAGCGCGGGGAGGCAGGGTCCCTGTCCTGCACTAACAGCCCCTTGGCGATGGGACCTCACAGCCCAGACAGGATGGGAGCTAAAGGAGGGCGTCACATCCCATCCCTGCTATCAATTACGAGGGAGAAATTAGGAGCAAATGGACAGAAATAGTCTCGAGAAGGCAAAGCCCAGCACGGAAGTGGGGAGGATGGGCAGGGGCAATGCGGAGGAGCTGGGCACCGATGGGCATTTGGGATCCATCCTGCCCTGAGAGCACAGACGGGGTCCCTGCAGAGAGCAGAAGTCATCTTCAGCCCTGGGGGTGGAGGGGGTTTGAAACCCAGTGCAAAAGCCGCAGGGTGGGAAATCCCCGAGGTACTGGGTGCGTTGGACAATGCTGGGCTGAGACCTGACACAGTCGGTGCGTGTGCTGGGGACGGCACCGGGAAAGGGCGCACGGCCGCCTTCCCGAACGCGCTGTCCGGGCAGAGCTGGTTACCGAGAAAAAAAAAAAAAAAAAGCAGCAGGAAATAAAGTTAAGAACTTGTGCTTTACTGTCAGCTTTAATTCTTGTAAACACTTTATCTGATGGCAACTGGCGAGGCAGCAGCGCCCTCCCCTCGAAGATCCCTATCGGAACAGCCACGCTGATGGCGAACGGGGGGGACTGGGAAGAGCCCCAGGAGATGGCCAAGGGAAGAGCTGCCTTGCTCCTGGCTGTCTAAAGTGCTCACACCCGCAGCTAAGAGCAGCCCTGGGCTCGGGTTTGGGGGGGTTTGAGCTGCCCAACAGATGGACCCACAGCCCGGGAGGAGACATCAGCCCACGGTCGAGGCTTGCACATGACTGCTGGGCTGCTGAGAGCCACCAGCTCGGTGGCCAGGGCTGTGACCGCGGCTGACGCTGCACTCCCCATTGTGGGGAGTTTCCGTCTGTCCAGCCTTCCTATTTCTGGCCCCCAGACACCTCTCGGGCTGTAAACAAGATGCTGCAGATGCAATGCGGGGGGCAGAGGCTCCACATCAGGGTCAGTGGCTCCGTGGAGCCTCTCAGGGATTCCTGCTTAATCCAAACAGGAAACCATGACCTTGGAAACGGCACTGGGGAGTTTGTCCCCTCAACTACCGCACGAGGCATTGCCAAGAGATGACCCCAACAGCGTGGATGTACCCTCAACATCTGGCTCCCGGCAGGGCTGCAGAGAGCTGCAGGAGGTTGCCAGCAGCATCCCTGTGAAAGGATGGGGGGAAGCAAGCAGCCAGTCCCCTTCGTCCTTGCCCCCCTCTCATTAAGGCGGGTTGCAGTGTTTTAGCTGCTTTAGGAGAGACACAAGTTCCCTTCGCCCTGAAACCCTGTGAGAGCAGGTTACATTGGCAAAGGGGTTCCCTGAAGTTGTTGGGGGCCAGGAGATGGAACGGGGGCTGGTAGCAGTGGCAGCAGGTCGATGTTGGGATCGGGTTTGCTTTACCTGGGTCAGCCAGCATGAGAGCAGGGCCGTGAGGGGCCGCACAGCACGCGCAGGGAGCTGGCAGGGGGATGCTGAGCTAATCCACAGAATAAAAACTCAGAGATACAGGCAGACACCCAGAAGCTGAAATCCATCACTGCAACCGTTCAGCCTCATCCCCTAAGGTCTGAAAAAAAGCTGCTCCTTACGCTTCTGCTCTCTCCCAGGGCTCTTTTGAAACCGCCCCCAGGCACCAGCACAGTAGCCCCGAGGAACTGGGCTTCACCATCCCTTCCCAGTTTGGCGGTGGAGCCGCCTCCTCACCCTGCGCCTGGTGATGGTGCCCGTCCCCTTCACTGGCAGAGATGCTCAGAGATGCCTCAGCCTTGACTTTAACCAGCCTGGCATTGGCTTCACCTTGGGGAAACAGTTCAAAAGCATCTCCTCCCTCACTGATGGAGGGGGACGTGCCGGAGGAGCCAGTTTCTGTTCTGCATCCCTCTCCCCTGACACACACAAACGCTGTTTATTGATCTGGGACATCAGCGCCGCGCTCCACTGCAAATGCTGTCAGTGGGAGGTGGAGATGTAAAGTGCACGGTGGCATTTGGAAATGATTGCTGTCATCTTTGCTTTTAGCTTTGATTGCAAAAGCCAAATCTGGCCGAGCAAAGAGCAACCACAGAGATAAAGGCAGGACGGGGACACAGAATCCTCGAGCTGCTCACACCTTTCGCTGCTTCTTGCCAACGAAAAATAACAGGAGTCAAAAAAATGTCTTAGACCTCAACCAGCACAGAGAGAACAACTGGTAAGAGTTCAGTTAAACCTCAAATCCACCTGCCTCCTCCTTGTGACGCCGAAGAAATAAAATCCACTGCAATCACAAACATTGCCAAGCATCAGGGAACCATTCTCCAGCCAGCAGCCGGTGGCTCTGCCGGGGTTTTACAGGTTTTAGAGAGGAAAAATTCAGCTCCAGCGTGGAAGCGTCTGTTAAAAAGCACTTTCCCCAGAAGTTCCCCAGCCAGTCACTGCATCGCTCGAGGCTGGTTTGCAGGTCTGTCTGGAAAGGCTCCAGCACAGCCCGGTGGGGTGGGCAGCACACGTCCCCCATCAGCACACACCCCCCAGCGTGGTCCTTAGGGAAGGGCTCTGTGCACGGTTCTGAGCTCCTGCATGTGCGAAGGGAGAGGTAGGTGGTGATCCTGCTTCAATAGCAGCGAACATCCTGTTTCCCCTGGCTTTTGCCTGCAGCTACCGGCTCCACTAAACACCAGTGACAAAAATCTCTGAGCTCACATCTCTCATCGTATTTGCACCTCGAATTACTCCTTGTCCAGGAAACAGTAAGAAAAGCCCGCTATAAAAGCTCCGGAATTAGGGCAGATTTCTGCTTGGTAGAGACAATCCCAACAAACTCCACGCCCCAGACCCACAGGACAACCAGCCAGGACCTCGCAAAACATCCCAGACACCCAGCGGAGGAATGTAGAGGGACTTTGTTTTCCAAAGGCAGAGGGTCAGCACTCCCTAAAGCATCCCTCCCTCCCCACATCAATCCGCCCCCAGAAGAACTAGCCAGGGGCACGTACCATACATGAGCACAATGCAGAGTGAACACAGCACAGAGCAAACCCCTCCGTTCCCTTTAAGAACAACTCATCCGAACAGAAATCCCTTTTCATTCCAGGCTGTGGGGCTGTACTGGGGGGTCACAGCCTGCCCCCAGGATAAAGCCCACAGGTAACCGGTGCCGGGGTTATAGGTGCTGCTGAGAGAACAGATCTCCAAAGAACAGCATTATGACTCTATTTAAAAGGTTATCTTAAATAAAACCCTGGACCAAAAGGCCCCTCCGCACGCATCCGCAGCAGTTCATCGCCCTACCTCTTGGCTTGAGAATCCCGGCGCCGCAGCCTGCCCTCGCCCTTAGCTCAATCCCTCGCCTGGGAGAGGGCAAATAGTCAAAAAATTGATTTCAACATGTCCCTCCCTCACTTCTCCTTTTAAACACGGGGTCCAATGACTCTGCAAAACCGGCTGTGCCTGCCGGAGTTTGGCAAGGCGCACGGCAAAAGCACGGCGCGGAGGGGAGGAAGCTGATTTCAACATGAGCCCAGGGACAGTCCTGCTCCCCCTCCCTGGGGCTGCCTGGCCGGGGTGTCCCCCCGGGGACCTGTGGGTCCCGTGTGCTCTGGGACCAGCAGTTTCACACCTGGGAGGGATGTCGGGCATTTCCCCTCCTTGTCTGCTACAGCACCTTCCGGTTATCTCTGCCCTAACCCCACATCTTTCCTTCTGCAAGCTTTGAACACACTGAGCAGAAGATGATGGTACCTGGGAAGGATGGGGGGAGACACGCAGCACCCCCCCAAAACCCCATTTGGCACATCTTAGAGGGACGTCAAGGCAAACACCATCCTTCTGGGAAGAGCAACGGGGACTTCCAGCCACCCACGTGGGGCAGGGTGGTTGTGAAAGATGTGCTTCCCCCAGAGCCCTGGGAGGGAGCACGGGTTTGGGGTGAGACCCGCCATGCGCGAGGATGACTCTGGCCACGCTGCCCAAGAGGCAGTCAGCACCCTGGGCACCCTGGGCGGGGGGCTTCACCGGCCAGCCCCAGCCCCTCCGGAGGAAACGCTGCTGCGATGCCAAACTGTGCTCAGAGCTGTGCCAGCTCCTGGGGAGCCGCTGGGTCCCAAAGGGGACAGCACAGCGTGTCTTGTCCCCCCGGGTCCCCAGGAACCCAGAGCATGGGGCTGACCCCCCGGGACACCGTCCCAGTTCAAACATCTGGTCCCTGCGCAGCTGCACAGGGCTGGGGGAGCGGGCAGCAGCCTGCCTTGTCCCTGAGGAGGTGACAAACTTCATGTCTTGACCTGGATGCCATTTGTTTGGCTTGGGGCACCCTGCGGCAGCTTTAGAACTTTTCCTCCATCACTGCCGTGTGCTGTGTGTATGCAGCAAATATTTTTGCCCGCCTCCCTCTCCCAGTGAGATGAGCTCAGTGTCGGCCACAGGATTGATCGTTTGCTCCCCACGGGGCCGGGGCAGTGGCTGCTCTCGCTGCAGGGACAGGAAAGGGGGGACACGGATTTCGAGGCCGTTTCATCTCCTGGTTTGGGGCACAGTTCAGAGCAGCAGGACCCGCAGCGTGTGCAGGAGCCGAGGAGGGAGCAGGGGAGATGCTGGTGAAGGTGGAAGGACTCAGGGCTGGCCCCGGGTACCAGCCGTGCCCTGGGGTGTGCATTAAGCAGCTTTGTGCCTCTCCTGGAGCACACACGCCAAATTATTGACCAGCTTCAGCACCAAAACTGCCCCCACCCATCCCTCCCCACGGCTTTTCCACTGCCACTGCTCCCCACACACATCAAACCTCCCCGAGGCGCCCACAGAACCCTGCGGAGCCGCATCCTTGGACAACGGGAGGAGGCTGCAGTGCTGAGTCCCCCCGATCGCCCCTGGGTCCCAGACAGACACCCCAAAACATGCAATATTGTTGCAGCTGGTCCATGGCACAGGAGAGTGACTGTGTCCCACCGGAGCCCAGCCCTTACGGAGCAAAGGACGTTGAGGAGGAGGAGGAGGAGGAGGAGAGACTGGGCTTGAGCAGGGGAAAGGAAAGGTCCAGGACGATGGGATTTGCTGACCCGACCCCGCAGGTGGAGCCCAGGCTGATACCTTTTGCTCCAGGATCCGGAGGCTGTAGGAAACGGCAGGTGGGTGGCTGGGAGGACACTGCAGAGATGGATCCTGGTCCGTTTGCACCCCGAGGCTGAAGATCCAGCAGCTCCCGCCGGCAGGTCCCAGTCCCTGCTCCTGTTACATGTGTCCCTTCACATCCCGCCGGGGCCTCTCCCGGTGGCACAGTGACGGCCCTTGAGCAAGGCGGGTGCTGAAATACCGGTTTCCAGCTCAGTCTCATGATGGCAGCTCTCGGAGCTGACTCACGCAGGACAGTCACCCGGCACGGCTGCAGAGAAAACCCTTGACTAAAATGAAGATCTCCGCCCTCCACGTCCCGGCATTTCATACCAACCCACAAAAAAACCACATTTGTCACTTGGGCTTATTTCTACAGCTTTAAACCTGAAACCACCCCTTGATCTCAGCCTGTCGCAGCAAAACCCAGCTCCTAATACCAACCTGGCAGATGTGCACGGCTGGAGGTGCCTGCGATGGCCAACGCGAGCCGCTCACCGGCGAGGGCTGGCCCCACTCCCGGCTGCTCTGGGAACAACCGGGTCCAACCTTCACCCCGCGCCTCCCGCCACCACCAGCAGTGCTTGTGAAGGGACGGCACTGCAAGCCGTACTCATAAATCACGGTGTCCGTCACGCAGCAGAGATGCAATTTAATGTCTACTGCTCAGAGAGCTTGGGGAGTCCTCACAGTCCCCAAGGACACCCAGGCAGGGCAGGCAGGCGCTGGCCAGGCTGGCTTCACCCTGATCACTACGACCGCTCAGTGCATCCCCCAGCTATTAACACAAAATAATTATTTTTAATTGTATTTTTTTTATAGTAGGTTGCACAGAGTGGGAGCGCTCAAGGTAAAATCTGGGCAGGATGGTGTGGAGGAGGAGGAGGAGGGCTCAGTCTCTTCAAGCACACACATATCCCGTCTTCCCAGCATAAAAACCTCCCCCAGCCCCAGGGATACCAGTGAGATGTCAGGGCTGATAGTAGGAAATCCGTAAGCCGTACCTGCAGTTCCTGCAGTGACAGTTTTTTGCATAAGATCTCAAAGCTCTTTAGAAACACCCAGTTACACCACGCTCCTGGGGGGGGAACAGCCGCGTGGTCAGAGCGGGGAAGCGGGCACAAGGCACAGCGAGCGATGTCTCAAAGGAAGAGCCCAAGTCGCATCAGAGACAGAACTGTACGTGGTGGGAGAAAATCTGTCTGTGCCAGAAGATGACCTGGATCCAGCACTCACCATTCCCTGTGCCCCTCTTCTCCTCCAGTTGGAATTTAATGGTACCCATCTCGCTTTCACATGGCAGCCTTGCTGCTGCGGAGCCGATGAATCATTCAAGCAGGGACCAGACCTGGAGACGCATTAACGCACAACATTTCCTCCTGCCCCCTCCCACCCCACCGCCAGAGCAGACGCAGACTTTCCACTGCACTGTCCTGCTTTAACGTTTACAATCCAGACGGGCAGCAGGACCAGCCGACCCTCCCGCCCTCTCTGACCCCTTTCCAAGGCAGAGCCCAGCTCCCGGTTCCCATCAGGGAGCGGCAGCGAGTGCTGGCGTATCTCAGCCAAATCCGAGTGCCCAGGTTCTAACGAGTGAGGCAGGGCTTCTCCCCAGCTTCCATCTGCCCCCATCTCCCCCCTCCTGAATCGTTCTGCTCCACTCAGCCCCATACCAGCACGAGCCAGCACTGCGCAACTCGCACAGCCTTCCAGCCCCACAGCTTCAGTGTTCCCAAAACACGCTTCACTTCTCGTCAGCATGCTCCAAACGCACCGAGACGACCACGATCAGTCTGTTTTGGAGTGCTCCTTCCCACCTCCCCATGACCATGCCAAGCTCTAGCCTGGAGGAACAGGGACATTTACCAACCAACCCTGCTGAAAAGCTCACAGCTCAAAGTCGCTGATGTAGCTCACTAATAGCCATGCTGAGGAGAGGAATATTTCATTTATTCCAGCCTGACTCATCCTCTCAACATATTTTCCTTTTTCCAGGCTGCAAACCTCATGGTCTCTCTGCAGATCTTCCCACTTGTCCGTACCAGCGGAAGAGACGCTCGGCTTGAGCCATGGAGCCAAGTTCCCATCAGAGCGGATAGCTCAAGGTTTCTTCTCTCGAGCACACGTAGCTGAGGAAAAATTAAAAAAAAAACAAACCAAGACTCACGGGTTTGTGCTGATTGTTGGCATGAGAGCTGCACAGCGAGTGGTGCTGGGCGAGAGACCTGGAAACTTTGTGCAGGCTCTGATTTCTAAGATTATCTGTCTGGGAGCAGAGGGTAACTGGGAGGGAATCATTCTAAAACAGAACAGGGTACAGAGCAGCTTCTGCAGCATCTTACAGTTGGACTGATATGATCCAGGAAACCTCGATCTGAAGTAATTTAATTCACAAAACAGGATTTATTGTATTCCTACTGGGCTGTAACATTTTATCTCTTAATGCTTTCCCTCTCCACCCACCTCGTGCTGCAGAAAACAAGCCCAAGTAGATCAGCCAGCCCTAAAATGCAGTCAAACAGCCACGGGGGAGGACAGGAGAGACAAGCAGACCTGGAAGATGTCCACACCGTTGATCAGGGAGCTTCAGGAGTTTTAAGGCAGCTGGGCACAGCATGGAAGAGGCATGAAGCTGAGCTGCCTGTAGAGCAGCTTCGGAATAATTCCCATTTGACACACATCAGTGCAAACCTGAGGGACTCACCTGATGCCAGTAACCACAGGACCAGACCCCACGTGGAGCGGCTCCTCCACCACGCTGAATTCTGCTCGCCCGTGAGGGTAGCAGCTCTCGCACAGCTGCTGGAGCACACCCTCCTGCTGCCAGTGTTTTTTCAGGGAGAAGAGCCACCAGGTGGACAACACCCCCTCGGACAGTTCAGATCTGAGCAGAACTACCCAGGCATCGCAGCAGTTAATTTTTTTTTTTTTAAAGGATAATTAGAAGCAATCCATAATTTTAAAGACAGATTTAGAGGCAATAACTATGCTGCGTCCCTTGACTACTTCTAGCAATAGGTTACAACTTTTACAGGGACAACTGGTCTGGAAAAGCCATCTGGGTAACAGCTGGGTAAAGCCTTAAGCAGCTGCCTCACGGGTCTCCAACAGGAAAAGCAGAACGGGTGTTTGTTAAAAGATTTTGACATTATTTTCATTTCAAAGTCAGTCAAGAGAAACCAAGCAACTAACGTCACCAATGAATAGCCAAGACCAAAATCCAAGTGATTTTGCTGTTGTTCCATTCTCCCTCTCCCTATTCAAAGTCACCGTCGAGTTTGCCCACTCACACAGAAATGCACGAACACCAGAAGTTTTGAGCTGATTTCTCTTTATTTCACAGTCTTGGCAAAACAAATCTGCATTCAAAAGTCATTTCACATTAATATATTAATCAAACATTTTCAAAATAAATATATTTTTTTAAATAACAATTTCTTTACATCACTGCAGTAGCAATTCTAGAAAAGTCAGTGCACAGACAGTAGCGATTTGATTAATCAGCTAGACTCAAACCAAAAGAAAACAGGAGCTGGACCGTACTTCTCTCCAAGCAGGCTGCATGCAGCAAGTCTCAGCAGTTTCATAGCACACGATCTTTCTTCACGCTCGCTGGGAAGGACTTTCGGAAGTCTGATTTGTGCAAAGCTTTGTAGTTTTACAACTGGGTTACTGACCAGTGCTGCAGAGGTTCTGCCTACTAGAGCCGTTGCTAATGAGATCAATAGATCAGTGCTTGAACCCTCAGTTCAAGGCACCCACGTTCCAGTTACTGGGAAGCAAACCCAGAGCTGATCCCAGAACACTAACAGCGTCCAACAACATTCAAACCAGCAGCTCAGCTGTACCTCACAGCTTATTCCAGCATTGTGCAGATTCTCTCAGCTGCTTCCAGGGCAGAAGTAAAGCAACTATCTTCTCCCCATTAGCTATTCATTCACCAGTTAAATCACAGCGGTAAGATGCTTCACTGGCCAAAAACCGTAACTTATGTTACAGCAGGAAAAAAAAAAAAGTGCATTACAGACTATAAAGAGAATATTCAGGGCTTAGTGATCTCAAGCCCACATATCTAACTGGAAAAAAAGAGACAACAGAAAGTTAGTGTTCCCATGGGATCTATAATTAGTTAGATACTAATCAACCCTGTAAAGAGCAGTATGTTTTCTTGGGAAGGGAAGCTCATCAGCATCACCATACACAGTGCACAGCAGGGAAATCTGGAGGGCTACCAGATTACTTGCTATAAATTGTCAGGAATGATTCAACTGAAAAAAAACAAGAAAGTTTAATAGATATCTGAAAAACGGAATTTCTCCCAAAGCCCTTTTCTCAGCAGCAAAGGGAAAAGTTGGGATGTGATGCTCTGGGTTGCAAGCAACACCCAGAGACATCCCTGTGTCCAGAGATGCTCTTGGCCGTGCACTAAGGTAAATTCAAGGACCCCCAACAGCCTTGTGTCCGTGTTATGAGCATGTTAATTATCAGTTTGGAACAGCTGCTTACTCTAAAGAGGTATCATTTAAGTATCAAAAGAAATTACTTAAGAGAAACAAACACAAATGAAGAGAAGCTCCAGTTCTAGCGATGCTGGGCACAGGGAGACAGGAATACTGCGGAAGGACAGCAAACCCTCAGAGCTCTACGAGGTAACCCAGGCTGCTGACATCTCTCCCTTTGCTCTGCACAGATCTACCACTAGAGTCCATGAAAGGTACGTGCCTCAGGGGAAGGCTCTACTCCTCAGTGCTATGGACTGTGCCCCAGGAATTCTGCCAAAATGGGAAGTAAGAAAGCAATGAGTTGTGGGGAAGTTCTGTGTTAGCTTATTGGTTTTTCTTGTCCTCTGGTGGGAAGTATGGAGGAGGGGGTGGCTGGTCCTGAAACAAAGACAATAAAAGAATATCAATTCATGCTAAGGACAAAAAAAACCCCAACAACAACAAAAACCCCAAATCAATTCAGGCAAACTTTCTTCTGTCACTGAGAAAAAGAACTGCTAACACACTGCACTTCTTTTCTACCTGTACACGATTCTGACCCTCCTACAAACAGCAAATCTTTGTGGAAACTCAGTTTAGCAGGGACCAGTTTCCCTGATGGAAATGTGGACTTCTTTCAGACAACACACACTTGGGCTCACACTGCAACCCCGAATGATACAGGAACTTACCGTGGGCATGTAGACGTTATGTGGGTTGACTGGGCTGTAGTAAGCACTGGCAGCGGCTTCGGCAGCCTTGGCTTCAGCTGTCACAGAAAGAGAAGTTACAGATTTGGTGACATGCAGAGAACTCTTACAATCAAACAAAAACTCCACATGTTCCTGGCCATCAAGTGTTATTAACAGAGTGCTATTTGACCAATGCTCAAGTTGCAAAAGAGCTACAAAAAACAGGACAATGGAGCATTATCTCTTCCAGTTGCCACAGGATTGTCAAGTTTGAAGAGAAACAGACCAAGATTTAGTTTGGAAATGTCACCTGGGACTTGCCTGTTAGCCAACAAGTAAATGCTAACAGCTGTTTTGCCTGAATACAGACAATGCCCCTTAAAAAGGCAGGCAACAGACCATCCTTCTTGGGAGTGAAAACTCAAGACAAAACATAAATCAGCACAAGTTTATAGCAGCTCAGGGAATTTAAAGATGAAAATTTATGAAGATAATCCAGATCCTCTATTTCTGCAGAATACAAAAATCTTGTACAACCCTCTGGATCAGCACCCCTTTCCAAAAATAGTTCAGAGATGACTGGTTGCTTATCCAAATGAAAGAGAGAAGTTAAATCCCCATCCAGACAAACCCTTACCTGTGAGAGATCCATGGTCGTGTCCAACCACAGATGTGCCTGCCTTTTTTTTTTTTTTCCCCACATGAAGTCCTTTTAAGACCACGTTCAAAATCATTTCAATAAATCCCAAATGAGTGAAAAGGAGACTGTCATTTCCCCAGCTCCCTTCTATTACCTCAGCTCCATACTGTCTGAGCAGAACTGATCAGGTTAGAATGAATTGGGGGAAGGGGGAGCAACTATGAGCAAAGCCACATCTGCTAACTAACATGGACTAGAAACGTATTTCACCATCAATTTCCTTCTATTCATCCAACAGAGCAAGATAACCACAACAGGAGAATAACAAACTGTATTTTTTCTGCCACAAGAAGAATAAATCCAGCTACAAAATATCTACTAATGGTATCCACCCTGGAGAGAACCAGACTGGCCTCCAGACTGAGCTGGAAATACAAGGCTGGAGATTAGGGGAGATCCCTAATCCCTCTCCTAAACAATCTGAACTTCCAAGTGCAGCTTTTAACTTGACTCTCAGTTTTCTTCTTACCTGCGGGAGTGGCGGGCAGGTCTGGACCGCTGACAGGGGGTTCCATGGGCCCTGGGTACGGCGGGGGTGGAAGCTGCATGTAACCCATGTCTCCATCCACCGCAGGAGGGCCAGGATAAAACTCTGTCAGGAAAGGAAATAACACAGCTGAAGACTTAATTCCTTTGGGTGGGCCACAGCACACAAACCAGAACAAGCCAAAGGCAAATATAATTAAGCTCAGAAACAAAAATTGCACAAGGCACCAGATCCAATGTAAAAGACAAGGTAAAAATTTTGTTTCTTCCCCTTTTTTACCTATTTTAACTCTTGCTAACTAGAGCAATCCCCATCCTCAATTCCCAGACTTACCAGGAGGAGGAGGTGGGTACGGATAGCCCCCATTAGCTGCAGCTGGTGCGTAAGCATAGGATCCATTTGGCATATAGGAATAGCCATACGCTCCATTGGGTATTTCGCCTCTGGAGACTGGAAAAGTAAAGATAAATTGACCTCATCAAAACATCAAGCCTGCATCAAATGTAGGCCAAGAACTCCATAAATTAGAGTCCTTATCTGAAAAACAAACAAGCTCCATCCCAATAAATCTGCTGTTCACTGGATGCGAAAAAAGTATTTTTTAAAAGCAAGCAAATTCCAGATACAGCCTGAAACTCGCATGGATTTGAATCCAACCTGTTGCCAACCTAAAACCACCCCTGCTGCGAGATGAAAGCAAGGCCTCCTGAAACCTCAAAGCTGTGGCGAACACCGCCAGACTCTCATACCTTGCGACGCCACCTGCAGCATACGTTGCCCAAACTCTATAGCACCGCCAGCCGAAAAGGTCATCTTGAAGGTGGCAGATCCTTCCCAGCCGCCTGCAGGGAGGAAAGACAGAATTCAGAAGCAAGGAGAAGCCATTTCGATGCTATTTAGCTTCCATGCTTTATCTACAGATGCTCTGTATACAATTCTTTAAAGAGCTTATCACAAGTATCCAAGAAAAAAATGCAGATAAATGTGGTAGAATTACCCTATTATCAGAAAAATTCACATTGGGGTATTTTCAGGTCAAGAAAGAAGAGGAGACAACAACAAGGGAAACCTTCAAAAGCTTTCTAAAGTTGTGCCTGTTACCACACCAGCTGCTGACCGACCAGACTATCAGAAGCGCTGGATTTGCTCTAGCTTTGTATAAGATTAGTGCAGAAGACAGGGATTTTGTTAATCCCGTTTGCTAAAAAGCCTTTGCCTCTACACCTAACTGTCAGCTATAAATTAGTTTGGGAGTTTGACCGCCCAATAAAGCAAAGAACTTAATGAAAAACATGGTCCACATAAATCCATTAGAGTCCACAGAAGATACTTCAAATCAGGATAATAACAAATATTAGTGACATCTCATATTACAGACTGAAAAAGAAAAAACATGCACCGCCGAGAGTCCCAACAATGCATCAAAGCAGCAGCTGTGCCAGCGCTGAACAGGGACACGTAGATCAGAGAGCCTTCTGAGCTACACCAGACTCATGGCTGTTAAAGCAATATCCTCACTACATGAGATGGCCTCCAGGGAAAATTCACTAAGACGTAGCTAAAGCCGTTTGCCTTTCACACAGTTTACAGTTTTTCATTACTGCTCAGGCTTTCTCTCACGCTGGATGGTCCCACTTTGCTCCTGTACAGAAGCAACAACGCTGATTCAGGATTACGGACAGAAGTCTAAGCACTGCTATTTCAGTGCCACAACTAACAGAATAAATCAAGCTGGGGATGAAAGAATTTGTGCCCTTGGTAAAAAGGGGAAGCATAAAACAGTAATTTAAAAAAAAAATATTATTGAAAATGTCTACCATGACCATCTCATTGAACATAATGTGAAACTGCCCCTTGAAGATTCCCTACTTTCAAGACAGTCCATTCTCTTCCACGTGTAATTTTTACTAAGAGGCACTACAGCCATGGCATGCTTTTCCTTGAATTGCACAAGAAATTGATGATGGAGAACAGCGCTCCAGAGATCTGCACCAGAACGGATCACAAGCCTTTGGCACAGGAGGACCTGGATGCAGAATCGGTAACGCTGATTTACCAAAGCAAAACGACATCCTCACTCTTGCTGATTCTGCTCTCGTGTTTACCCAGTGAGATCACTTGGCTGGTTGAATGTAGTATTTTGCACAGAGGGCAGGAATGAGATCAGTTGCAGAACAGATCTGTTCATTGTAACTGTACAGGGAGCAGATAAGGGGAATATTTTTAGCTGCTACTTTAAAAGAAACACATTGTGGCATTATCGTAAAAACCCGCTTGGTCAGTGTCCAGTTTTGGTTACGCTGGATGCTTACTTTGCTACAAACTGGGTAGCTGAACTAAGACACAGACCATACATCTATACTACACATACCTCCTGCCTCTGCTTTCACTGTACCCTTGATATAATTTGCTCCAAAGACAGGCTGCTTGATCTCACAATCCTTCAACAAATAAAAGGGCATCACGAAAGACTGCATGGCATCCTTTCCCTTTGATACAAAGATAACCTGAAAAGAAAACAACATTACAAAGGGTATTTAAAACAAACAGGAAACACAGCCCCAATTTATTATCTGAAGAGACTTTTCAATGGACTGAAACTCCCTCCCACATCTGAAGCTCCTCCTCAGTTCTGCAAGCCAAAAGCTACACAGAACAGCCACAAGGGCAAACTGAAGCCCCAAGGGATAAAGCCTTCCAGGAAAACTACCCTTGCTCAGATAATACTCCTCCCAGCTTCCAGAGAACTCTGTGCTCCACACAGCTATGATTTAGTAGCTGTGCTGCTGCATTCAGCATTTCCAGACCATTGCTAATTTCCAATCTTGAAGATGCCTGATGGACTAAACAGCTGCCTGTATAAGAACTAATCAGATTTATTATCTTTCGACAAATAGATAGGATATGCAATGAAATCATAACGCTCCTGAGAGGGAGAGGATGAGCCATACTTCAAGGGGGGGTAGATTATCCTGACTTTCATGCACTGAGGACATTTAAATACAGAATCGCAGAGAGCCCTTATCTCCTTACACAAGATAAAGCCTTTTACTACTTACTCGGTAGGGAGTCAAGAAAACACTCCCTTTCTTGGTCCCTTTGAAAGCCTCTGGCATAGGTTCGATATCACTGAAGGTAATTTCTATGTGATCATAGGTCATCAAAACACTGCAAACAAGGTGAGAGAAGAGACACAGTGTTACATCTCAGGGCAGAAGTGCAAGGTGCATACAACTTTACTGACCTCCAAACTGCCTTTAACCTCAGACCAGTGCTCAGCAGACAAAATCAGTCTAGCTTGCTTTTTTTTTTTTTTCCCAGCAGTAGCAACTTAAGTAGTACTGGCTGCCTGTTCTCAGCCTTGTGTTCCCTCCTCCGTGTGCTGGCACAGCTACCGCTGTCTGTAGCCAAGCAGTGAATCCAGTCAATTGAACTGATCAAGATCTCAGGACAGGTATTTGTAAGTTGTGCTGCATTTCTGCTGGCTCAGTTCCCTAACTTGGTTCACCACAAGTAACACAACAGAGGAAGGACTGCTGAAGCAGGAACTGCTCAGGCTGGCTTATGCAACACGGCTGCTGAAGGTCTAACCACAGTTTAAGCATCTCTGTCACAAAAACGTGAACAAGAGGAACTCCCATTCTTGTCACTAGATTTCATTGACCTGTGTTATCTGCACTGACTCCTTAGTTCTCAATTAGAAACTGACTTGATTGAAACCGACTTGATTGAAATACCTGCACGTGGATGCAGCAGGGAACTTGTATTAACATAACAGCATCCACATTAGGGGCTCTAATCCCTAAAGCTGGAGAAACCACCACCACCTTTATCTTTGGCAGCTTATGTGTTACCATTCTCTGTCACTCGCCCTTCCCTTCTGCCAGCAAGTGCCTGTCCCTCCAGAAAAAGCTCCAGAGGGGCACCGAGGTCAGCAGCTCCGTTCAGGCTACAGCACATCACCTGAACCAACCACCACAAGCAGGCTGGGCTGCTGCATGAGAGGTAGCCCCTGATCCAAGGCAGGCTGACAGCTGGGAACAGTAACACATTAAGCTGTTGCAGTTGTTTGTTTCAGTGAATGAAATCTTAAGCCCCAGAGCTGACCTTACTATATTCTTCTATGAAGGATCAGATCCCAAATGGAAGCCTGGCACAGAATTCCTCCACCAATGTTTAACTGGCCTTGTGGAAAGAAGCCCTAAGGAATGAACTGTTCCTTTGTTCCAGAAGCAGGTGACTGCCACGTCAGAACTGAAGCATGCTGGCAGACACAGGGGAGGACAGCCCATTACTGCGTGCACAAAGGCAGCTCTGCGGACACTTTTCTTTTCCACGGTTATACCCCAGCACTTTTCCCCCAACACTGCTGCTGCTACCCGAACATACAGAGGGGGTGTGTGTGCAAGGAACCCAGCAAACCAAATGGAGCAGGCAGCCGGGCTCTTCTCAAGTGCGCAGCTCCTGACCAGAGACACCGCAGGGGCAGCATCCCAGCCCTCCCGCAGCACCGGGCGGCGAGAGAAGGCCGAGGCTTGGGGCAAGGCCAGAACCACCTGGCTGCGGCCTGAGCTCTGCCAGCCCCCCCTGAGCCCTCAGGGGCGAGGCTGGGGACAGCAGGGGACAGCAGGCGGGCGACAGGCAGGGG
>WKFP01015511.1:138011-160756 GCA_011057875.1 Pterocles orientalis | reverse complement strand
CCGGCAGCCGAGTTACAGTAAAGGAGCTCTGTAAGGCGCAGTCTTTATGTAAACACAGCTTTCACGTTAAACCCCTCGGCTTTGCGGCTGCCTTTTTATACGCATTCACTTTTTTTCCCTTGGCTCCCCTTGAATATACCACTGTCATTTCCAGCTTATCCTTTGGGGCATATATATATATATTTTTCATATATTTAGCTAAATGGGGCATTTTCCACCCCTGTGACCCATTGATGCGTCATCACTGACTCATTCACGCCGGCGGCGAACCTGATCCAATATTTTTTTTTCTCTCTAGGTATATATTATACAGCATTAAGATTCTGAAAAGCAAGCTTTGGGAGGTAGGTAGCAAACTAATCCCAGAAAAAATAAACTCGTGGAAAGGCACGCTGCGCCGAGACAGGGGCTGCACTGTGCCGCCCTCACAGGCGATATTGCTGCAGGGCAGTGCTCGGAGAGCTCCCTCAGGACACGTGAACTGGCATTTTTGGCTCTCGGCCTCAAGTTTCCACCTTTCCCAGAGGGGAGACTTGCTTGAGAGTAGTTTTTGTTAATTGTTACTTATTGACAGAGTCTAAAGGGTCGTTTAATAACTGGCTGATGCTGCAGCGCTTCTCAGTGCCCTCACAGCTGTCCCTAAAAAACACCATTTGCCCCTGGGACATACTCACAGCTCCTCTTTGTCACTTAAAAAAACTCTTGAAGGGGTATTTTTACAGCTTAAGTCTGTCTGTATTTTAAAACAGTAGGGTCATCAAAAATGTGGGGGGAAATTTGGCTGTAAAGCTTCGGTAAACCGTTCCTGAAGGATATGTTTACTAAAAGCACATCCTCAAAACTGTTCTGTGCTGCTCGCTTCACCATCTCAAAGCAGGAACGGTGCTGCTGTACCTCGGCAGGAGGTTTCTCCCCTTTCCCAGCGGGATATTTGGCTGCGGTGGGGAGCAGCCCTGTGGCCACGGGGCTCTGACACACGCAGGACCTTGGCTTGTCCCGAATGAGCCTGGTCACAGACCAGTGGTCAAAATATCCACTGGCCACAGCGTGAGGGAGGGCAGAGATCCTCATTTCACGTTTGCAGCACCAACGGGCGGTCAGCCCTGCGGGGAGAGGCACTGTCACCGTGGCATCACTCCTCCACATCCCACCCGCTCCAGAGCACCCTGCCCACCCATGCCACGACACCACGGCGATGCGGCACTGGGGAAGCGACCGCGTCTGCTTTGGGGGTTCACCCGGCCTATGCTGTGCTTGCAGCTTCAAAGGCACTTCATAAGGAGCGTGGGGAAGGTGCTGGCGAGCCAGCGCTTTAAAAAGCAGCAGCAGCGACGCAGAGACTGAGATAAGGCACAAAGCGGAGCATCTGTGCAAGTCACCAGGATAGCATGGGCAGATAGTCAGGAGAGGAACAGGGC
This sequence comes from Pterocles orientalis, assembly GCA_011057875.1. NCBI lineage: Eukaryota > Metazoa > Chordata > Aves > Pterocliformes > Pteroclidae > Pterocles > Pterocles orientalis. The sequence continues at coordinate 159,338 of WKFP01015511.1, read as the reverse complement.
AGCCTGGCAGCTGGCCCAGATACAGCTTCAAAACTACATGGCACTTCTCCTAAGCAACGTGCTTTACCAAGAAAGGCTGTATCGCAGTCCCTGATGTCCAGAAAGGGAAGCTGAGGGACAGGCAGCAGTGGCAGAGACTCGCCCAGGTTCGCTCAGCAGCCCAGCGGCAGAGCCGGCGCTCGGATCCAGCTCCCTCCTGGCTCCCAGCCCGCAGCTCTGCCCGCAGGACGGCTTCATCCACCCCTGGGCCACCAACAGGAGGAGGGAGGGCGGCCACAGAGAAATACAAGGCTACCAAAGAGACACTGTGACGGCGGCGAAACACTGCAGGAGACTCTTCTGGGTCTTCCCGTGCTCCCGCTCTCCAGGCAGTTACCTACGCTTCAGCACCGAAACACAATCTTTCTTCAGCGGTCCGATCTGCAGGTGGGCATCGACGCTCTCCAGGAAGAAGGCTGGTTTCAGCTTGCACAAGAAAAGAGAGGCGAACTGGTGGTTGATCTTGTTCTGGAATGGGTCAAACTGACCCTTGGCAAAATGAGAGACCTTGAGCTGCTGCAGGCAGGTCATCTTGGAGTCCTTGACTCCGTAGAAGGTCAGCGCCTTCTCCGAATACTCCAGGAAGACCCCAATCGTGTGGAAAAACGGCTGCTGGATGACGGACTCAAAGCCACCAAACCAGGCCACGTAGTTCTGTCCATTCCACTGCAGGCAGCAGGACTTCTCGTTCCGCCCCAGCCGACCGCGGTTGTAGGACTCCCGGGGGTCGAAGTCCTCGGCGATGACGCCGATGCTGACCCAGCCGTCGATCAGCTCCACCTCCCAGTAGTAGTTGCCCCGGTTCATGAGGTTCACCCCCAGCACCTGCTCGCAGTTGATGAAGCGGGTTGGGCTCTCTGGGTAGGGGATGGGGCACAGCACCCGCTTGGCCCCTTTGGTGCCGAACAGCTGGATGAACTTGTCGGCCGTGTCACTGTCCAGGTCAATGATGAAGGCAACTGTGCAGGGTGAGAAGGAGACATGAGGATGGGGAGGAGGGAAACAGGAGGAAATCCTCCCAGCCCTCCCTGCTCTGATCCCCTGCTCCAGCCTTCACCCATTAGCACGATCATTTCTGACTTCCACCATCACTCTGTCCCCACACTTTCAAATCCCACGGACAATTTCAGCTGATGAGGATCAGAAGCTGGAAGAGCCGACATTCCCATAAGCAGGATGAACACTGGTAAGCGGGCAGAGGAGTGAGCAGAGGGGCTGCTCGATGAGCTCAGCCATGATATCAGACATCAGAGAATGCAGGTAGAGTGGTAGGAGGAACATCCCATATAAAGTGGGTTTCAGGCAACCACAGGCAAACACAGGAGGGAGGGACCCCAAAAGACACGAGAACAGCCAAGAGCATCACGGCTCCTTGCAGCCGGCTTCCACTGCCCTGTGGCTCCCATGGGAGCAGAGGCACCCCCAGTGCATGGCCCACGTGAGAACCGCCGCTGGATCCCGGGCAGCAGGAACGCCCAGCAGAAACAGCCCCAGACATGTGTCGCTGTCAACCACGTTACAGGTCTGAACCCATGGTGTGTCCAAACCCTCCAGCTTGAGCCCCAGCTTTGCTGCCAGGCTCCTGGTGAGGTGCACTCATGCTGACGAGGCAGATTTTGTCCCCTATGGACAAAATCACAGTCACAGTAGGTGACGCCACATCCCCTGTAAGGCTGTGGGGTGAAGTGTGGGGTGCTGGACCCCAAGCCAGCCCTGCACCCTCCATCCTCAGCCCCTTCTGCCCCCCTGTCTCTGCTCAGCCACTGAATTATCCCTCCGCTTGCTGCAGCTGAAGCTGACCCTCGTCAGACCGCTGCTCTGCAGCAAACAAGGCAGATGCACAAACTCTGATCTAATTTAACGGAGGATGCGATTTGTCAAGGGCTGGAAGGCAGCAGAAATTACGCCATCTGCCTGCAGCCCACCCGGCAGCTGGTCCAGCAGAACCACAGACAAGGGAAAAAAAAAAATCACCTAAACAGATTAGGACTGTTGTCAGGAAAGCAAGGAGGCTTCCTCGTTAGCTGAGCAATATTTCCTCTGGCAGCGCTCCTGCCAGCCATCAGCTCAGGACCAGTGCCGGCCAGGCAAGCGGGAAGGAGCCGGTCGGGAGAGAGGAAAGGGAAGATGGACCTTAGCAACAACTGTCAAAGCAAAAGTCCCTCGCTTACATTTCAGGAAGTAATCGCGGCTCTCCAGGCAGGCGGGATTGTTTGACTTCTCTGGAAACCGGGACTCAGCCGGCGCTGCAGAGACAGGGACAGGAGGGTTTGCCATCAGCAAAGGAATCGATGCCACAAACAGAGGTGTTTCCGAAGCATCGCCCCCTGCCCGACACTCTGGTGGTACCCGGCTGCTGCAGCCCCCGAGCCCCTGCTGGCATCCCCAGCACATCTCTGCCAGCTCAGACACCGGAAAGGACGGATGCCACCCTTGCGGCAAGGTGCAAGGAACCAGCTGCAATTCCCACAGGCATCCCAGAAAATGAGAGAGGAGGGAGCTCAGGCTAAACGAGAGAGCACGGGAGAAAGCTGCCGCAGCAGCTCTAACCCTGGCGGGTCTGGGAGACCGCAGCCTGCCCCATGAAGGGGATCGTCTGTCCTGGGATGAAAGAGTCCCCTTTCATGGGAGGCCACTTTGGCCCCTTGCCCCCTCCCTCAGGGCCCTGCCTAACTCCCCAGCTGTTTGTTGCTTCTCCAGTCTCCGGTCTCCGTGGAAAAATTCATAAAACCTCAAGGGCGAGGCGTGAGCCCAGCCAGGGATTGTGCAACGTGCAGCACAAGCGTGCCGGGCTGGTGGGAGAGGGGCCAGCGCTCGCAGGAGCCATGGAGCCTGTGGGTACCCCCCACCTGCGCGGGGAGGATGGAGGGTGACGGGGTGACCTCCGGGCAGAGGGGCTGGGGGAACACAAACCTTCCTCCACCTCCTGGAAACTCAGCCCATCCATTCCCTTCCCCTGCAGGCGGCCCCACTGGTTTTTGCAGGCGGCGGACAGCACATCCTTCACGGCGCCCACGGCTTGGGTGCATTTGGTGAAGTTCAGCTCGTTCGGGAAGCTTGGAGACGGGGAGAGGGTTTCTTCCATGGCTACTTTTAAGGCTTGAAATTCCTGAGCCAAAAAAGAGTTTCAAGAAGTTTCAAACAAGCCGAAGCTGTGTCTTGTTCCGCAACCCCACCCTGCCCCGGAGGATTTGGGAACTGGCAGCTCGCAGGACTTGGCCCCAGGACAGCTGGGCGTTAGGGAGGAGTGCGCTGTCGCGGCCGTGCGCTCCTGGCGCCTTCTCTTCGCTCCCTTTTTTCAAGCCTGGACCCAGACCGTGCTCATCTCGTGTGGGGCAGCATCTCCTCCCAAAAAGGGCTCCTCTTGCTGGGCTGCTGGGGAGGGGGGATGCTGGATGGGGGCAGTGGGGCACCCCAACCGCTCGCTCTCTGCACCCCTGCCCCGAGGCACCCAGCCTGGGCAAGACAACAGTAACGGCCAGGATGGAGGTGGGGGTGATGGAAGAGAAAGTCTTGGCCACCCCGACACCCTGGGAGTGGGGAGGGGACGGTGCCAAAAGAAGCGAGACTGCAGCCCTCACATCCCAGGGCTCCTGGCACCCAGCTCCACATGAAACGGGACAAAACCCCAAATGACAACATCATCGGCCCCTTCTCCTCGCCCCATCCCACCCAGGTACCTGAAGGAAGTAGATGGTGTCAGTGCTGGGGACGTTCTCCAGGTTTTGCTTGCACTGGGACAGCTTGGCTCGCCTCTCCTCCTTCCAGCGGAGATCAGCCTCGGCCTCCCCCAGCATGGAGCGCTCCCCGTCCTCGATGAAACCCGCCACCTCCTTCTGGAAGGTCGCCAGGGCCTCGGAGGCTTCTGCAAAGAGCTTCTCAACTCTTTCCTTCTCCTTCGTGGCAGCGCCCTGAGCGCAGGGAGAGGGGCGGGGGTCACCTCCCGCAGGTGACGGGGTGGGAGAGCACCTTGTCCCCTGCCCAGCACCCTGTCCCCAGGTGTCGAGGGACCTGGCTGGGCACGGCTGCTTACTGCTCCACCATGTCCCCGGGCAGTGAAGTGACGTGTTTGCACAAGGACCAAAGGAGACCAAACCCCCCGTGAGCCTGGGGACAGAAGGTGTAAGAGCCAGAGGATGCCCTGGCATGGTCCTTGTCCTGTTCCTCCTTCCAGCTTGCAAACAAAAGCAACCAGAGATGCCGTGAGGGTCAGCAGAGATGAGAAACAGGACCCTCAGGGATCCCTGCCAGGGTCACCGGTGTTTTACAGAGCACTGTCACCACCACCTCTCTACCCTGCACCCCTGAAAAACTCGCGGCCCCTTCGCCCCCACTCCCCGGCCCCGCAGAGCTGCGCTAACGGAGCAGAGCCATCGCTGTCACCTTAATGAGTGCCACCATCTTCTTGGCCTGCGCAATGGTGACCGCCAACTCCTCCAGCTCGTTCTCCACATCGCTGAGGAATTTGGCTTGTTGGGCCTGCGGAGACGAGGGACAAACGCTGAGCTCTGCCCGCTCCGCTCCCGGAGGCAGGGGGGCGCAGGGAACCCAGCCTCTCCCCAGGTTCAGCTCCAGCCCCCTCCCTGACCGTGACCTTGCTGTCAGGCTTCAGGTGAAGGGCACGTGGGGTATCACCAGTTGTTTTCCTGTTTTCCTCCCCTGCAACACCCAACCTGCAGCCATCCCTTCTCGCTCGGTTGGAAAACTAAAGGAGCAGCCGGGCTGCAAAGGGTCGTACCCCAGAAGCTGTGGATGCCCCATCCCTGGAGGGGTTCAAGGCCAGGCTGGATGAGGCTTTGGGCAACCTGGGCTAGTGGGGGGCGTCCCTGTCCATGGCAGGGGGTGGGACTGGATGGGCTTCAAGGTCTCTTCCACCCCAAACCATTTTGTGACTCTATGATTCTATGATCTCCATGCTCCCCACCCTGGTCCCAGCATAAACCAAACAAAAAAGGAATTTGAAAGCAAAACCAGGGGACGGTGATTGCAGCAAGCATGGCTAAGCGGCATGCTGTTAGCGTGCACCCCAAGGCTGGGAAAAATCTGCCTGGGGTTGGTGCAGAAACTGAAAGGCAGACCCGGAGCACTCGGAAACGCAGCGCTGAGTCTCCTGGGCATTCCTCATTAGGAGCAAAGCAAACAAGCTGGGGAGCACGGGGCGCTGCGTGGCTGCAGAGGAAGCACCGTCCGAACGCAGCGTTTCCTGATGCACTATTGTTAGCGCCAGCATTGCCCGGCACGAGGACAGGTCCCTCGGGAGCCAGGAGGGCACTGCACTCCCCAGCTGGGGCACCATGCCCCCCAGATGCTCAGCCCCCCGCGACACTCATGCCTGGTGAGGGGGGACAGGCGCTTTCCCTGTACCCTCTCCCCACCCCGCAGCACCGGGGCGGTGGCAGAGAGCGGCCACAGAGGCCACGCAGGCGATGTTAAGCAGCTCCACAGGGCTGGGATCACACGCGCTTTCTATTTTAAGGCACCCGATGACTAATAACGCCGGCAAAAGGGTTTTCCTGCAGCCCCAAGAGAGGTGAGGGAGAGGGAACCAGCTCAAGGCAGCCGCTGTGCTCCCCGCCAGCCTGTCTGCAGCCCCCAGGCTCTATCCTGGAAAAAGCAACCCCCCCCCTCCAAGGTCCCCAAATGCCCCATGCTGATGCAGGGATGCCACCATGCCACACGCACGGCCACAGAGGCCCCGCGCGCTCGAGACGGCAGTGCCCTGGAAGGCAGCGCTGTGCCGGGCTCGGAGCCCCAGCTCCCGGGGAGGCTCGTGGGTGTGAATTTGGGAGGTGACTCAGCGGCATCTGGGAATGGGAGCGATGGAAAAAAAACCCCCGCTGCCAAAACTTCAGGATACAAAGGGCTGGTGGAGCGGGAGTGGCGGCCGGGCAGGCTGCCAGCGCGCCGGGAGAAACCGCCTTGACGAAGCTGTGGGAACAAGACGGAAAAGACGGGTGCCCCATGACCGCGGGGGCGGCTGGGGGGGCTGCGGGGTGTCCCAGGCGCTCTTGCCCCCAGCCCTACATCCATGGGGACTGTGAATTTGGCCCCACACTGGGACCAAACTCCACGGGCTGGCTAGCAGTGGGTCTGCTGGGTCTGCCCCTAATGTCTGTCCCCATCTGCCCATCCTGTCCCCATCCCAAAGGGTGCCCTGATGGCACAGCACGCCGTCCCCCCGTGCCAGGGTGGGGTCTCTGGTGGGGACAGGGCTGCTGCACCCACCCCACACAGGGCATCCCCCCAGTGCTGCACCTGCACACCTCACACGTGGGGATTAGATCCTCCGTGGGGACGTGGGTGCAGCACAAACCCCTCCCAGGGGTGCTGTACCTCACTCCCCCAGGATGCCCCACCAGCACTGGACCCATACGGACACCCCCATGGCAGCGTTAGGTCCCGCGTGGGGATACAGGTGTGAGACCCTCCCCATCCAGGATGCCCCACCAGCACTGCATCCCGTAGGGACACCCCACCCAGGGTCCCCCCACCCTCCAGGGCAATCCCTGCATGGGAGACCACCACATAAACCCCCCACACACCAATACCCCCACACCAGGGTTAAGTCCCGCGTGGGGATAGGGGTGTGGGACCCTCCGCACCCAGCCTGCCCCGTGCCTCCCCACCCAGGATGCCCCAGCAGCACTGCACCCCGTAAGGACACCCCCACACCAGGATTAGTTCCCACGTGGGGATCGGGGTGTGGGACCCTCCCTACCCAGCCTGCTCCATCCCTCCCACCCCGTAGGGACACCCACCCAAGGTCCCCCCACCCTCCAGGGCAATCCCCGCGTGGGGGACCACCTCCACCCCCCCCACCCCACGCACCTCCTTGAGCTCTCGCTCCCGCTCGAGGGGCACCACGTCGTGGGCGCGATGCTCGTGGGTGCGGCAGCGGGCGCACACGCAGGTTTGCTCGGCGCGGCAGAAGCCGTCGAGGGGCTGGAGGTGGCGGGGGCACAGCCCCTCCTCCAGCCGCCGTAACGGGGCTACCAGGCGGTGGGCGCGGAAAGCGGGGGCCCGTCGGTGGGGTTCCAGGTGGGCTCCGCAGAAAGAAGCCAAACAAACCAGACACGACCGCTCCGCCGCCGCCCGCGACCCCGCCGGGCACACGTCGCACAGCACCGCGGCTCCTTCCTCCCCCGCAGCATCCTCCTCCTCGGCTCCCGGGGCCATCGGGGAAGCGGCGGCCGGGGATGGGGGGGATGAACCGGCTGTAGCGGCGGCTGCCAGCAGAGGCAGCACCTCGCAGAGGGCGCGGTTCTTGCGGAGCCGCAAGGCTGCGGGGACGGGCTCCTGGCAGAGCGGGCAGCGGGCAGCCCCGCCCGCCCCGCCGCTGCCGTCGGGGGGGCCCTGCCGCTGGCGGAGCGCCCGTAGGCAGCCCTGGCAGAAGTTGTGGCCGCACGGTACCGTCACCGGGTCCTTCAGGAGATCGAGGCAGATGGGACAACCGAAGGGACCGTCGGCCAGCCCCGGAGCCGCCAGCGCCAGCCGCAACGCCGCGGCGGAGGACGACGGGGCGCTCCCGGGCGCGGTCTCCATCCCTCAGCGCCCCGAGCAGCCGGCCCCGGCCCCGGCCCGGCCCCAGCCCCGGCCCCCGGCGGGGGGCGGGCAGCCACCGTGCCCCGCCCGCCCGCTCCGCCTCCCCGCGGCGGCTGCCGCTCGTTCCCCGTCGGTGCTCCGCTCCCCGCTGTGCTGGGGGCTGCTGCCTCCCGGGGGGGGGGCTGACTCCTCACAGGCCCCCGGACCTCGTCCCAAATCACCCCCCACCCCCAGGATCTGCTCCCCTCCCCGGGCGTCTGCTCCCTTTCCCCGACATCTGCTGCCTCCCGGGAGATCTGTCACCCCCAGGGTCTGCTGGCTCCTAAAGGACCGGCCCCACTGGGATCCGGATGCTTCCCGGGGATCTGCTGCCCCTGAGTTAGCTGCTGCACGTTCCCCAAATTTCTTCCTGTCCAGGGAAGCTGTTCCCAGCCCAGCCCAAGCCTCCTCCCAGGGGTCTGCTGCCCCCCACAAGCATCCCCTGCTCCCCAGGATCTGCTGCCCCACAACCTGTTGCCACCCCACTGCCCCCCAGGAGCTGTTCCCCACCCTGGAGCCAAATGGAGGGTGCTGAGCTGCCCCCACCCATGGGTGCTGTGCTTTCCTGCCTTCCCTTGCACCCCTGACCCCGTGTCAGCCGTGCCCAGAGCGAAAAAGGGCCACAGCGGCCAGGTCCTGGCCCTGTCCACCCCGGCTCCAGGGCCCAGCAGGAGCCGGCAGGCACCAGGCAGGGTGGGGTGGGGAAGATACCAAAGTGCTTTTGGTCTGAGGATCTGTCTGGTAAACGTGGGATCTGCAGACACCTCCTGTGGAGAGCACATAAACATTTTTTTGGCTTGGGTAGGTTCCCAGGTCCATGCCAGCCCATAGACCCACCCAAGGACAGGTCTGGGAGGAGCGGGGAGGTGTGGGGTGAGGGAAGAAGCACAGCGAGACAAAAGGCATCTGTCCCCAAAGGAGGGGATTGATGCTTTCAAGCCCTTTTTCCCCAAAGGAAACAAGCTGGTGTGGTTCATTCCCCACCTGTTCACATCCCCAGCACCTTTCAACCTGGTGCCCAGTTTCACCCAGTCCTCACCAGTCCTCCTTGTGGGGGCAGAGTGGGAGTTGCTGGATGTGTGGTCTTGCCCTTGGAAAAGCTTCAGTCAAAATTTCGGGTTTTCTTCTGCGCCACATCAACCTTGGGGCAGAGCCATAGGAAACCAGATTTCCTTACGGCAGCGCTGCTGTAGATAAAGCACCTGCCAGTTCTGCTGCCTCCTGGTCACTGCGGGCGCTGGTCCCTGCTGCCAGCACCTCGAGGATGCAGGGGGACAGGATGGGGCCCTGCAGGGATGGGTGCGGGAGCGGGGGCACCCAGCTCACCCCCCAGTGCCGCTTGGTCCCACAGCTCCCAGCAGCACTGAGGTCAAACCAGTAGGAAAACAGCTTTACTAGGGAAAGCGGCTTTGTACAAACAGCAACCCCAGCGTGGCACCCTGAAAAGATGTTCTGCCACGTCCAAGAGCGGCCAGAGGGGACGGTGAGGGGCTGGGGGGCAGGACCTGCCTGCGTGTGGGGCTGGGGGAGCACAGGGCTCCCCCCACCTTGTTCCACAGCACCCCACTCCAGGGTCCCCCTCGCCCCAAATCTCCCCTAGGCTTGGGAGGTTTGGCCAGGACAGGAGAGAAAGGAAAACCCCATTCTTGCACCCTCCCTATCCCCATCTGGTCTCATGAGCTCTTGTTAAAACCCTGCACCCCACTCCCCATCTCAGCACTGGGTTCCCCCTCACACCGTGACAGCTCCGGCTGTGGCTCGGCTGTGACGCCGTCCTGGGACGTGCTGTCCTGGCTAACGGCACAGCACGATGGCTCCGGCTCCGTCCTCCGGCACAGCGTCACCGCTCGCCCCTCACACAGCCAAAACACGGGGTAGAGGGGCTCGGTGAAGACATCGTGGAAGGCGTGGATGAGCTGCGTCCTCTCCCCGAGGCCGTAGAAGGAGAGCAGCCCCTTGCTGAAATCCAGGCTGACCCCCAAGTTCCTATACAGCCGCTCCCGGATTTTCTCCGCCCGACCCTTGTGCCAGGCCAGGTAACAATCCTCCCGCACCTGCAGCCCCCATGAGCCCCCGTCCAGCCCGATGTTGAACTTGTGGCCCTGCTGCCGCTGCCGGGGGAGGCTGCGGTAGGTCACCCCCAGGATGACGGAGTGGTTGGAGATCGTCACCTCCCAGTAGTGGTGGCCGTGGCCGTATCCCTGCGTGCACAGCGCCTGCCACGGCTCGAAGCGGGGTCCCTGCTCCTCCCGGATGGCTCTGGGGCCGTGCTTGGCTTTCCGGTTACCTTCCGAAATCTCCAGGTACTTGTTGGCCGTCTCGGGATCGAAGGTGAGGTTGCGGTGGTCTGGGGAGAACAACAGCAGGGATGGGGCTGAAATGCTTCATCAGCTCTTGGCGTGAGCCCCCCAACGGTGGCGGGGTTTAAACTGCATGGGGCTGGCTCCCAAAACAGAGGGAACACGTTGCAGCACGTTTGGAGGAGAAGGGGAGTGGGGTGAGGCGTGATACCTGCCCACCCGCCTGCGAGAAGGAAGGGGAACAGCCCCGCGACGGCTGGCGAGGCACCGAGACGCGACGCTTCGTGCAGCCCTCGCACAGCCCAGCTCCCGGCCGGCAAGCAGCCATGGTGCCGTGGTCGTTGGGGAAGAAATGTGTTTGGTTTTAAGAGCAAAAAATAATCAATGTCAGTGGGGAGAGGGGGAAAAAAAACATGGGGGGTAGCAAATATGGTGTTGAGGGGAGTTACTCTCCAGCCACCAGCACCTCACCTTCCTCCTGCAACAACCCAGTCCAGCAGCTACGCTGGGCTCCTGCCTGCTGCCCATAAATAACATTATTTTTTTTTTCCTATTAATAACCCTGAGAATGTTTTGTGAGGCCAGACGGAAGGAATCCGTACAGGTCCCATAGGCATCGGTTGCCTCCCTGGCAAGAGTGACGTGCCCAACACGCCCTAAACATCATCCAACGCTCTTCCCAACAGGGAGGAGATGGGAAAAGGAGCACCGAGGAAATCCCGAGGGATGGGCGCAGGGAGGGAAGGGGACACAAAGGACTGAGGCTGGGAGTGCTGGGGCCATAGCCCTGGAGAGAGAGCAGTGACTGCAGGCAGGGCGCTGGACTGGTGGGACTGGTGTTGTGCCAGGTGGCTGGGGCAGCCCACGCCATCCCCGTGGGTGCTGGTTTGCCAGCTGCTGCCATTGCCTGCCCGCCTGCGGGAACGCGCTGGGTGTAAATGTGGGTTGTTGAGAACAGGACACGTCCCTGCTGCCCGGGTGAGATGCTCGAGGTGGGAGAGAAGGAGAGGATGGAGATGGGGCAAGATGTGGGGCAGCGACCGACCCAGTGCCGGGCACTGGCAGCCCCAGTTCCCATGGGGAAGCAGTCCCTGGGGGTTGCTGACCCCCTAACCAGCCCCTTCCCAGCTGTGCAGTGTCCTCCAGCCCATCCACCCCAGCCCCACACCATCCTTCTCCGTATCTAGGGAGAGACATTGGGGGAGCCAGGGAAGGAGCCTCCCAATAACTGCAGCCACAACCGCCCTCCTCCCTGGGGACAGCTCGGCTTGGTGACATCGCTGCCTGCTGCAGCCCCTGGGGGGTGCTGTCCCCACAATTCCCCCCCATGCTCCTCACCCTTCAGCAGCTGAGCTCGGAGCTGGCAGCCAGGGAGAGGCTCCACCACCTTCACCACCAGCCCCTGCTGCTGCTCCTGGCCTGTGGAGGATGGAGACAGGTAATGGGAGTGATGTCCCTCAAAACTTGTCCCTTCCCAGCTTCGGTGGGAGGAGGAGGAGGAGAAGGAAATCCCTCATATCCACGCCTGGGAGCAGGGACATGCCAGAGCAGCTGGGGTCACAGGGAAGCCGCCCAGCTCATCCCGCCCCATCAATACCCGTCTGTGTGTCCCCATCCCAATCCCCTGTGCCTGGCCGCTGTGTCCCCAGCACGGTGACACCGGCCAGGCTGTGGTTCAGGGTGACCCAGAGCCCTTTGGGTGTCCCTGCGAGCAGAGGGGTTACCTGGGCTGGGGGTGTCAGGGGCTTTGGGGGCCACAGAGCCGGGCAGGTCCTCCAGCAGGAGCCGGGAGATGTTGGTGAGGATCTCAACGATGGGCTCCACCATGCCGGCCGCGTCGAACTCCACGGGGGGCAGCGCCTCGAGGGTCTCCAGAGATGGGAGCAGGGGGAACTCCTGCGGATGGACATACAGACACCCCTGCACCGGCCTGGGGGGGATCGGCAGCTCCGGATCCCACCCACACACACCATATCTCCCCGCTGGGTGATGGGGACATCCCCAAAACGTCTGCCGTTAGCAGTGGCTGATACACGGGGTCAGGGACAGTCGCACAGGGATCAGAGGGGCTGCAGCACAGGGCTTGGTGTTATTCTGGTGGTGGAAGAGCCTTGCTGGGGTGGGAGATGCTGCCCGTGGCGCTGTGGGTGGCACAAGCCACCCCAATCCAGCATTGCCCCCCCCAACATTTCAGTAACCCCTGAAACCAGCTCTTCCCCACAGCCCCTCAGCTTCCCAGGCTGAGGACGTATCCCTCCTGGGGAAGGGGTCGACCACCGAAAGGGCGCTGGAAGGGACGCGGCGAGGGGACGGTACCTGGAGGAACGTCCGGTGGTCCGGACAAGCCAGCAGGCGCTGAGCCCTCTCCCGGTGCTGGCCCAGCACGTCCAGGTGGTCCCTCAGCAGGCTCCAGTTCTCCCCCACGCACCCCAGCGCTGCTGCCTGCTCTTGCTCGATCCTGGCCACCGTCTTGCACTGGAAATCCTCCAGGGCTTTCTTCAGGTGGGCACATTTGCTCAGAATCACCAATTTGAGCCCTTCGGAGGAATCCTGGGTGGGGAAGAGCTGTGAGAGCTGGAACGCACCCACCCGCACACCCAGCACGGAGGCGGCCGCCACGTTACCTTGATGCTGTGCGTCTGCTCCTCCAGCGCCTGCATCGCCAGCTCGATCATCTCCGATTGCTCCTGGGCTTTTCCCAGGGACTCTTCCAGAAGGGCCTGTGAAGGGAGGCACCAACGCCCTGCAGCACAGACCCTGCCGCCCGCCCAGCCCCGGGACCCTCCCAGGGCTCCAGAACAGGGCTGGCGGGGAAGGGGACGGCTTGGGGAGGGCAGGGGCTGCACCCAGAGTCACTGAGCAGTGAAACCCTGCGCTGCCTTTCACCCCTTTTTAGCTGTTTCCTCTAGTTCAGGAGTCACAAACGCTTATGGCACCCTTCATCCAGTGCTGCTGGATCGCAGAGTCACAGACTGGTTTGGGTTGGAAGGGACCTTAGAGATCACCCAGTGCCACCCCCTGCCATGGGCAGGGACACCTCCCACTAGCCCAGGTTGCCCAAAGCCTCATCCAGCCTGGCCTGGAACCCCTCCAGGGATGGGGCATCCACAGCTTCTCTGGGCAACCTGGGCCACTGCCTCACCCCCCGCACAGGAAAACATTTCTTCCCAAGATCTCATCTCCATCTCCCCTCTTTCAGTTTATAACCATTCCCCCTCGTCCTGTCACTGCACCCCCTAATCCAGAGTGTTTCCCACCCCTCCTGTAGGATCTACCCAGCTCTCTGGACAGTCCCCATTTTCTGGGGGAGCAGCGGGGTGCTGGTGGCATCTCCCTGACCAAAGCTTGTGCCAGCCCCACGTTCAGCTGAGGCCGGGCACAGCTCAGCACACGGAGGCACGGCACATCCCCACAGCAGCGCACGGGGCTGGGAGGTTGCAGCCCGCTGACCATGGGGACAGCAGAGGGGGAAGCCGTGCCCTGCCCAAGCTGTTGTGTCCCCCCACCCCGTCCTGCCACCCATCGTCCCCACCTGCTGTTTGGAGCGCTCCTCCTCGAAGAGCACCCGCCGGTGGCGCTGGCACTGCCGCACGGTGCAGACGCAGCAGATGCAGCGCCGCTCGTCCTGGCAGTAGAGCTCCAGCGGGCGCCCGTGCTGGGGACACAGCTCGCCCCGGGTCACCTCGCACCTCTCGCTGCCCAGCACCCGCGTCTCGCCCTCCCACCCCAGCTCCACCACACTGCACAGGGTGACGTTCTTCTCCAGCTCCGGGCGCTGCTCGAAGCTCCTACGGCATTGGGGGCACGTGAAGCCCTTCCCGGCACGTTCCTGCTCCTGCTTGTGCCAGTGGTCGCTGATGCAGCGCTTGCAGAAGTTGTGCCCGCAGGGCAAGGTGACAGGGACCCTGAACAGCTCCAGGCAGATGGAGCACTCCAGCTTCAGCGAGGCGGGCAATGCCATCCTGCCTGCGCAAACCGGGCAACCGGGGAAAGAAGCCGGGGAAATAGAAACTCAGCTGTGCAGAGGAGGAAGGGACGGTGACGCTGAGCCCAGGGCGGGTCAGGGCTCCGAGCCAGGCGTCGTCTTAAAGAGACACCCAGTGGGTGCCCCCTTGGCCGTGCTGGCTGTGCCCCACGCTGGGGAGGGTTGAGGCTGCTCCCCCCAGGAATGGGGAGCGCAAAGCACAGCAGGAAGCCCCAAAGAGGATGAAATGCTGCAGTGACGGCACAGGGAGATGCACACAAGAGGGTGACACGGTTCAGAGCGACGTGTACGTGCACTGATGTGTTTGCATAGATACACGTACAAAGTATAATTTTATTTCACTCCTTTTTTTTCCCCTTTGAGGGAACTTCCTAGCATCCTCACCTCTGCCAGGGCCGTGTCCTTGAGCAGAGCCAGTCAGCTGTCCCTGGCAGAGATCTCGGTACAGCAATCCCACCATCCGCCAGCCTGGGAGCCAGCAGAGAGGGGCACTGAGTGCTGCTGCAGCCACGTCACCTCCCTGGGCAGCGACAAGGGCTGGGACACATGCCAGCAGCCCGCCAGTGCCACATTCCACCTTTGCATCTTTCCATTTTAAACTACTCTCCTGCTGTTTGCACACTCCCTTGTGTGCACCCACCGTTGCTTTTCCTGCTCAGTTCACTGCAACACCCCTGCACAGCAGTACTGCAGAACGCCAGATGTCACCGGGGCAATCTGTCCCTGCTTGGTAACTTGTGGTGCCTGTGCACCACCTTCCTTCACCTTGTCTTCATACAGCCCAGTGTCAGGAGAAAAAGCTCCCAACCTTCCAGTCCAAACCTTATCTCCGTACTCTCAGACGTGCTATCGCCCGCACACACTCCCGGGCAGGCGAACGCTTTGCAACGGTTCTGCAGCCTCCCGACACCTGTGGTTTGCTTGCACCCGCACAGGAGAGGTCTGTACTCCAGCTGGGGTGCTCCCTGGTGGGCTGCTGGGGGGTCAGAGCAGTTTCTGTATCACAGGCAGGCTCAGAGACCCCCCCCCAGCCCACTCCTGGACTCAGGAAATGACGGGATCTGTCACAATTCCCTGCACGTCCCAGCATAGCTTCAGCCCCCAGAACATTTCTTTGGGCTGAATCTGCAAATTCTGACCAAATATCCCAAGCTCAGAGATGAGCGAAACACGATCTGTGTGTCTGCCTGGAACCGCAGGACACCTGCACCCCGCTGCGGTCCCCTCACCAGCCAGCTCACCCCGGCTTAAACCAGACCACGAACCCCTTGGGGCTGGAGGAGCTCAGGTGTAGCTCGTAACAGCAGCAGGGGCACGTTTCAGCACAATCCCCGTTGTTTGCTGGGGGTTCTTATTTCCTGAGGAAGGGCAGAACCTCAGAAAAAGTCACCAAGAACCAGAGCTGGGAACAACAGCGGGAACACTTTGGTATTTGGGGGTTTAAACACATGAAGAGGGGATGCACAAGCCCTGCAGCAGAAAGCAGAGGCTCCCCACGGCTTGGGTTCAGGACCTGTAGCAGCAGGGTGCCAGGCCACCACCGTGTGTCTGCCCCAACCCCGGCAGCTCTGCTTTTCTCCAGGTACGTGCTGTCCAGGGAGCGAGGGGAAGGAGACTGAGATCCGTGTGCTTCAGTAGGTGTCAGGAGAAGCACAGCTGCACTCTTCCCGCTGTACATCTAAAGAGGGGAAAGAGACCCCAGCCAGGGGAAGGGCTGCCCTTCTCCCCCGCATCCTGCTGAGCTCCGCAGCTCTGCACCAGCTGGCTGCGATACCAACCTCTTCCCAGTAAAGACAAGGCAGCGCCGTCAGTGTCGCTCAGTGTGTTTAATCAGACCCATCTCTTCAAGAGGACTGCACAAACAAAAGCTGACACAGTTGTGAACGCCGCAGCACTGAAAGAGGAGGGATTCTGGGCTGGCCTGGCTGTTTGTTCCATAAACAGGCAGCAGATGTGACCCTCACAGAGAAGCAAGGCAGGGCATCGCTGGAGCACCCCACCCTGCCGCCCTTACCAATCAGCTCTGCGACAGAACCAGCAGCAAGATTTCTGCCTGCCCATAGATTTGCTTTCATCTGCGAATGTCCTCTCTAAGTAGCCTTTCGACAGCGGCCAGCACTGCAAATGCCTGTTGCCCCAAGCTGTGCACTTCCCAGCACAGGGGAACTGGGCGCTGAGGGGCCGAGGCTTTGTCATCTTCCTCCAGAGGCACGGATGCTCCCAGCTGCAAAGCTCTGGGAATGGAGGGCAGCCGGCAGCCCCACCGGCCTGGCCAGCATCCCAGCACACACCTGAGCGCCTCAAGAGGGGGCCAGGCCCCTAATAAATGCCATAGGTGGGCTCCTCGGTGTCTCGGTATCTGTCCAGGTATCTCAGAGGCTGCTGGCGTGGGAACTTTACCTGCGGTGGATGGTAAACGGGCGGCCGCACGAACTCAAACACGGGCTCTCTCATATCTGCAAAGGGGCGAAGCAGAACTTAGCAAGACAGCTGAGATCCAAACCCCAACCCCCTCCTCTGCCAGCAAGGGTCCCCGTGCGCACACGTGGTCAAGCAAGCCCTGGTGAAGGCTCTCTGGGTGATATTTTAGAATGTTCATTCAAAATAGCCTTTTTAGAGGTTGTTTTCTCAGACTGGTATTAGTTTGGTGGAAGACGGCTCAATAAGTAATATCTGTCACAGCACAGATTGGGCAGACCAGCGTCAGGACCAAGCAAGAGCCGACAGCCCCAGCTCGCTCCCTGACCCTGTGCGTTACCCGCAGGGACACGTCCCTGCCCACAAACGGGTCCCCTCCACGGTGCATTTCTTACTGAGGAGCTGATGGAAGACCCAAGTAACGGAGCTGTCCCACTGACACTGGAAAAACGCCAGCCCTGCCGGGGTCATCGCATCCTCGTGCTTTCTGTAGAAGTCAAACGTGCTGAAGGTTCGCATCTTGAGGCTGTGGCTGGAAACAAGACACAAGAGCTGAGGTGAAACTCTTTTTCTGCAGCACTCTGGTAGGAAACTACTTCCCCACTGCATCCCAGAGTCTATAAAATAGAGGTGGAAAAGGAATTCACTAAAAAAAAACCCCAACTCTCCCAATTTCTCCAGTTCTGGGCACATTTCTGCCCCAGGTAGGAAAAAACACTTTCTTAACAGCCTGGTTTAAAGCTACAGGATGTCACAGTGCTTGCAGGGCTGGGATTGTGGCTTCAGGTGCCACACAAAGCAGCCCCGAACAACCCTGCAGATTAAAAGGAACTGCTCTCCTACAGCAGTACCAAACACGTCACCATAACAAGCAGTAACAGCCCAGCCAAGCGAGCGTGAAGCTGGGCAGTGAAAGCCTGAATTACCATGGTGTCGGTCGAACATCCTCGCTGAAATCTATGGGGCAGTCTTGCTTGAAGAGCAGGAAGACGAAGCGATGGTACCCAGTTCCCATGGCAGGGAAGGGGGGCAAGTAATGGCAGATCTCCTTACCCGACTTGATGTCACTGCCTGGGATGTTCGTCCTGAACACAAAGAAGTTTACTTTGTTATGTGTCTATTCCCTTTCCTCCACTGGGACCAGCAGACTCACCCAGGATTGCAAGTCACCCTGTGCTACGTTTTGATGTGATTTACACCCTGTTTGACAAGTAGAGGCTGTTTTTACTGGAAGAAAACATGTGAACACCAAAGAGCAGCAGTACTTTACCCCGGTATTCTGGGTCCTGCTAAAGAAGCTAAGGGCAGGAGAACCAGAGAAAGCTACAAACTGTCTCAGTGAATGCTCATTCCCGAGCTCTGTTGCAGGAGTTCCTGCCCTCTGCACCTGGGCTTTCCCTGAGCTGAGCAGCATGCGGCTGTGATGTGCAGTACTCACACCAGCCAGTGGAGGTACTCCGAATCCGTGTCTCTCAAATGTCCATCTGCAAACACACACAACACAGAAAGGTGACTTGGTGACAGCCTGGTGTTTGCCTCAAGCCCAGAGTGAGAACGCCCAGACCCCCTCTGAACGGAGGAGGCAGCTCCAGACATCCCAGCACTCCTTTCCTCGCAGAAAATTAACTCATTCTTACAGGACTGAGCTTAAAATGAGGAGCAAAGAACTCTGCAGGTATAATTCCAAGATTAAAAGGACTTCTTGGTCAGCTGCTTCACTTCACTGGGCCTTGGTTTCTCAGCGCAAACAGTGCCAGCTCACCTACCTCCCAGGCAGATTGCTGAGGGACAGAAGAGTTGGGGGGTAAACAAGAGATGGGAGTCAGGGAATTGCTTCCACTACACCGCGACATAGGTCCTGCTGCATCACTGTCCCATCTCTCAACAAATAGAGATTTGGGGAGGCTACAATCTTTCCTGCACATGTAATTCTTCCTTACTTAGGAAATACTGTGCAGCCAGAAGAAACAGGAGCTAACCAAAAGCAAAGTGAAACAATACCATTTAAACGAGTTATTTTTAAAGAACCTGCTACTCACCTGGATTTGTGAGCAACAAAGTCCAGAGTGAGCCTTTATCTGCCTCGTATGATACTGCAGGAGGGCTGGAAGCCTAAAGGAGCAACATAAAGAGAAAGTAAATCACTCAAACAGCAGGAGACATGAAGACCAGATCATAATTTCCAAAGCAAAGAATATGAACTTGTCACGGGCACGGCCACGCCACCAAGTAGTCCAGTCTGAAGAGCCTCTCGGAGCATTACTAAACATCAATAACCCTGTTGCAAAGCTCTGCCCTTATCACATCCAACATGTTTCCTTCGTCACAGCTGAAATACCCTTGGAAAAGAAAGCCCCCGGAACGGACAATGCCCATCAGAAGCACCTGACAAAACCACATGGCCTGCCCGTGGGGCCGAGGTCATTCCCAGCTCCCCCCACACACCTCTGACGGAGTCACCATGTTCCCGTAGTAGACCGGCACGAGGTCCTCGTTTTCTTGGCTGTACTCCACCCTCAAGGCAACCCAGGGAATGAACGTGGCTCCCTTGAACAAGTCACGAAATATCCCGCAGTGCTCCGCCACGCGCTGCTTGTGGAACGGGCCACTGGTCTTCTCCCACTCAGCTCTGACTTCATCGAGGGGGATGAGCACTGCAAGGAGAGAGAAACGCTGCAGGAGGCAGCTGGGGACCCAGAGCGGCTGGGGCAGGGAGGGAGGTGGCGGGGCACAGACCAGTCCGGAGCCGTGCTGCTCTTTCCATCTCGGCATTCTGGCGGTTCTCCCTCAGGACCTTTTTTCTTTCCTTGATCTCCTTTGCCCCCAGCAGCTTAGCACGTGGCAGGCTGATGTCAGTCTTTGGCTCTTCAGAGAGGGATGAAAAAATAATGTATGTGAAAAACACGAATACCAGAAATACCCAAACACAAAATACCCAAACACAACCCGCTGTAAAATGTTAAGGAGCCTGTGAAAGTGACACAAACTTCTAGATGTGAGAGACTCGATTCTACCACCTCTGTACCTCCACGCTTACGCTCCCTTTTCCTCCCCCTACTCCTCGCAGTCTCAGACCCACAAGTTTGCCAGCTGGTGAGCAGGTCTTGTCTCCGCAGCCACTCCGCAGAGCAGTGAAACTGTATTATTTGCTGCAGGTTTAAAGCTCTGGTTCCTATTCTGCCTTCTCTGATATCACTGGGGTCCCACGGCATCACTTCTTCCCTCTGCTCCACGTCTTTTGGCACATCCTGGCCACCCTCCTTCCTTCCAGAACACTGCCATCCCATTTCCCCTGAAGACACTGCAGCTCTGCGAACACCCACACTGGAAAAGGGCTGACCTTGTGCCACGGCACCCCATCAGCTCTCCACGGGACTGGTTTTGGGGCAAACCTGCGACCCCACCAACAGCTCCCCTGACCTTCAGCAGCCAGACCCCGCGCAGCCCCTCCCACGAGCACCTGGCGGGGGGTTGGTGTGCTGCCAGTACGTCCTCCACCAGTGGCGCTTCCTGCTCTCCTTCTCCGCCAGCCGCAAGTACCGAGTGAACACCCGGTATTTCTCCAGCTTTTCCAAGTTGCTGACATCAATGTCCTCGTTGGGCATCGGCCCCAGCGGAGCTGCCCGTTTGCAGAGCGCAGCTGCAGGTGGAGAGGGATCCTGATAGAGACCAGGAAACGCGGCCGAGAGAGCCCGGGAGCGGCGGGAGCGAGGGCACGGACCCACCCGCCTCGCCGAGCCGGCCGAGTGCTCCCCTGCCCGCCCCAGCCGCCTCCCCCTGCCCACCGCGGGCACCGCGGCTCCCAGGCCCGTGTCTCACCCGCCGTGCCGAACGCCCGCCCGCCCCGGGCGCCGCGCAGCGCCGCGCTCAGCAAGGCCGCCGCCATGATGCGCGCCGCCCTCAGCGGAAGGTCCCCGTTACCACAGCGACACGGGCTGCGCCGCGCAGGGCCGGGCCTGGAAGGCCCCCGCTGCAAGCGCAAGGGGGATGCCCCTCACACTGCCTGACTAGAAACAGCCCCAGAGCCCCGAGGATCGGGCTGCCCCTCGCCTTGCCTGACTAGAAACAGCCCCACAGCCTCGCAGGATCGGGCTCACCCCTCACCCCGAGTGCCCCTCCCCAGCCCCGCTGTCCCCGGGAGCTCCCGCTGAAGGGCGCAGGATGTTCCCGCTGTCATCCCAGGGCAGCAGGGAGGGGGGAAGCCCAGCCCAGCAGCCAGATTTCCTCAGAAAAAGGCCCAAAGGGCCAAGCGGGAGCTGCGGGCCGTCCTCGCGGTGCTGGTGCAGCAGAAACCTGACAGCTTGGCCCAGCCACCGCTGTCCCCTCCACCACTGGGGTCACAGCCCTGTCCCAGAGCCAGCAGCGGGGCCAGCTGAGGCCATGGAGGGCAACTGCCTCCCAGCACGGGGCCCGTGGGATGGATTCCTCACTCCGAACACTCCCTGAGTGTTCTGAAAGAGAGGGACAGTTCCTCAGCGGGGAAGGGGGATTGTTTATGGCTTTTTTCCCGCCCCCGCGCACAGGGCACAGCAGCCTCCTGCGAGTGTTGCCCCAAAAGTGGAGTTCGGTGGCCGCTCACCCAGAGGAGGGACAGACGCCATCCACAGGCTCCAGGCCAGGAACCGCCCGCCAGCCAGACGTACACCCCCTGCCCAGACAGGAGGGTTGGCCCGGGCAGAGGGCACAGCGTGGGCTCACCTGCTCCAGCAGCAGCCTGCTCGTCCAGCCGGGCCTCCAGTTCAACCATCACCTCCTGGTGTCGGCTCCACTCCTCCTGTGTGTCCCTCTGCTGCTGCGACAGCCTGTCCTGGAGCACTGGGGAGAGGCAGCAGCAGGACTGTAAGCAGCAGGAGGGGAAACCCTGCTCTGTCCACACCATATTCAGGGAAAAACTGCACGTGTTTGTGCTCATCGCCTTCTGCGCATCCCCAGGACACTTTTGGAAAGGGGAGACCCTGAGACATCCAGTGACCAGGGCAGGTGAGGCTTTGCCAGTGCGGCAGC
>WKFP01015511.1:117904-137123 GCA_011057875.1 Pterocles orientalis | reverse complement strand
AACAAGGAGAGAGGTGGTGTTAATCTTAAAAAAAAAAAAAAAAAAAAAGACATTGATGCTTTTTGGCAGAGGACATAAATGCTCATTAGAAGTTATTGCCTGAGGGCTGTTAACAACTTAGTAGTAAAATCTTGCTACCTTTCCAGTTGACAGAAAACTTCTCTCTAGTTAGCAGCTTCACAAAAGCAATCCTTGTATAAATCCATAAAGTTTTTCCAGGTTAATTTTATCATTATAATTGCACTTTAAAAGCAGGCATCGATCCCTATGCGCTCTCCCCCAAACACCTCCTCGATTTATAGAAGTGGAAAGAAAGGCTACAATTATTCACTGTCCTACAGCTACCAGGATTTGAGAGAGTCGATTTAGGTGCCTGAAGAAGGGATGCAAACACCCAGTTTTCAGGTCAGGAAGCCAGCACGCTTCACAGCTTGGCTTGCATCGGCTTCAGGTGTTTGTGGAAAGATTCATGAACCTGTAAGAGGACAAGACAGTAATTACAACAGGGCCAGGCCTGAGCTTTAAAAATTTCAGTTCTTTACATCTTGCAGTGTGTATACTAAGGAAACTGGAATCAGAGGCACTTTGGGTATTTAAGAACAGCCAGTTAAGTCCTGTATTTGGGTGTCTACATGACATAAAGGATGAGAAGATAAAGCCAAAACAAATAGCTTCCCCACTACCTTTCTTGTAAGGCAAAAGAATGCAAGACATCTTATATCCATGCAGACAATTCTTTGGCATTTTAATTCAAATAAAACTGGTAGAAGTCTCCTAAGGGGCCTGTAATGAAGATCCTAAGCCCTACTTACTTCAGAAGCACAAAAAATTGAGCAAGTTCTGGTGGCATTTATCTACTACCAGAGTCACTGGCAGCCCATTGTAGGAGATATCCTGTCCAAATGAAATAAAGGCAGTGAGGCCCACCAAGACATGATTTAGATTCTGTTTTGGCTGATGGAAGGAGGACACTGACTCTTCTCAGCTAAGTTTCTTTTATTAGCTCAGCTGTAGCTACAGCCTTAGGGCAGATATGCAACACCTGACACTTAGGTACTACATTAGAGCAATTAATTTTCTTCTCCATTCACTACTACTGCCTGAAGGCACTGAAAGATTTGCCAGAAAACAGGGAAGGCTTTCACAGCTAGTGTCACGAAGCAGAACTAACAGCGAGTGATAATTTCTTTTTACATTCAATTGTATTATTTAATTGTTTCTCTAGGGAGTATGATTTCCCCCCTCAACTGAGAAACTCAAAAGTATCCCACAGGGATGCACGTGAGGTACACATGGTACTGAAGAACATAAACCGCAGGCAGAAGAGTGGAAGCAGGTTGCTAGTTTTGGTCCAGTACTACTAGTGACTTTTCTACCCCCTTCATCAGTTAGGTGCTGAGATCACTGGATCAAAATCAAAAAACCCTAAACTGGGTTATTTCTCTGGACACATGTGACGTAAAGATGAAGAAATATAGTTTCTTTACCTCTGTTTTGTTCAGTGGGGATTTCTTTGCCCACTCAAACATGTTCTCATAGACGTTGCCATCATACCGGCCAAGCACAGATCCAAGAGTAACATCATGAAAGTCAAAGGAGTCTACCAGCGCTACTGCGTTGGGACGAATTATAGCTAAGAGCTCTTTGACACGCTGGCTCACTTGGGTAACTTGGGTGTCTGTCAAAATACCCGCCTTGGGAAAAAAAAAACCAATGCATATTATCAGACAAGTATGAAAATCACAAGAACTTTCCCTTCCCTATGGTCTAACATAGGTCAGCCTTCCCCAACACAAATATCCAGCAGTTCATAACACACTAGCATTTTTTTCCTAGGTGCTAAGTAATCAAACTGGGATCACTACACTGGCTGGTTATTTCATCTTTGATGGGAGACTCATTCTTCAGAGTGCCTCTCTATTAGCCTCAGTAGCAAGTTTGGTTTTTTTTAAATGTGCACATGGGTATATGAAATTCTTCCTGGTTTCGGGGAACTTTTTGGTAAGCAGCAAAGAAGAAAAGGGAAAGACAAAACATACCGTGTCTGCTTGAAGACAAAAAAACCCCATTGATGCACAAATACATTCTCAAACTGAAAGAACGAAGAAAAGTAACGCCTGACACTCTGAACCACCCGTTTGCACTGATTTACAAATGCATGCAGCTCTTAGAGCACGTCTAACTTGCATCTTCTTTATTCAGTCCTTGTTTTTTAACACACACCTGGTCATCAACTGGAAAACATTTAAGCCTATAGACAGATGACGTTACAATTTATCATCCAATTCTGCTTCTCGTGGATCACAAGGGAAACTTGACAAGAGCTGCGCTGCTAATGGCCTTCCAGAAGTCACCAAGTCAAGATCTTATGCCTAAGCATTCCTGCAGCTTAGCATTTAAAGCATCTTTGCAAACAAGGACTCTGGCTCTAGAGATTGAGAGTGCTGGACAAAGACACCAACCTGCAGGAAATCCCCTGTGTTCTTACTGATCCCGTACAGCGCATACAGGAGACACAGCTCAGTCAAGACAGCACGGACAGCTGCGTTACTGATCTCAGACAGCTTTGCTGTAAAAAGTTTCACTACCACATAGTGACAGTGTGCCTACAAGAAACAAAAGGAAGGAGAATCAGGTTCACAAAGAGATGAGAAGCTCTTACAGCACACTTCTTTATCAAGTACATCACTGACCTCAGATGCTCGCACAAGATCAACAGAAGTTCTGTTCCAGGCATCCTCCTTGCTCCTTCTGTGGTCCAGTTCAGCTTGCAAATTCTTTGCTGCAGCTTCCACAAGCCTTTTTCATAAGAGGAAGAAAACAGATTATGCAGTAATACCACATTAACAAGATTACATATACGGAATTCACCTGAATTTCAGCAGTCTAATGCATCAGAAGAACTCAGAAGTTGTGTGCTACAACTGAACACATTACCTGGCACAAGTAGTTGTGTCTCTAAAACTCTTACCATCACTGCTGTAGCTAGAATGTAGTTACAGAGGGGTAAGAAGACATTTGACAGCACATATGTGGGACCTACATACATTTGAGTAGGTATTTATTTTCTATTCTCATGCTTCCTTCACAACAGGCTTTAATATCAGGATTGATGCTCAAATATACTTTATATTTAAACAAGGAAAAGATATTTCAAAATGAAATAGAGCAGAGTAACTAGGCTACGTGTAGGCTGTATGTAACCTCAAAACACTTAACACTGACCCAACCTACTAAAGCGTGGCACTTCTCAAAAGCAGCAGGTGGAACAAAGCTTTGCAAACCACACCTTGAGAAGCTAACATTAACAGGCAGCACATCACTCCCCTCTCCCAAGACACACAATTTATGGGTGCCTGGCTCAGTCTAGGAAGTGTGAGCTCACCGGGCAGCACGTGCTTTGTAGGCCTCTACCAAGCTGGCTGGATCGTTGATCCGCACAGTCGCAGTCCTGGCGGCCACATGCTGCGGCTGAATGCGTTGCCTGCAGAGATCATTAAGGTAGGACACCATGCCAGTAACCTGCTGCCCAGAACTAACTTGGGTGTAGCTTTTGACAAGGAATCTGAAAATAGAGACAACAAATAGCAAATCTTACGAGTTGTTCGAATGGAGAGAAGTCATCTTACCTAGGGTCAGACTAGCAAAGAGCAATTGTAGGCACGTACTTTTCTATCAAAAGCAGGGCAAGGGACAGAAACACAAGAGACCAGTTTCATGGTAACACGGGATGCTTTTCTGCTCATCACTTCATCTACAAAGATCATAATAACAAGGCAAGAATGTCTCTGGACAGCAGCTACCATACCTAGCTGTCTGCAGCATCATGACTGTGTTTTCTCCCTCGTAGGTGCAGGATGGGGTGAATGTGACATAGATGTCAGGAATGCCACTGCAGCGAGAATAGCCATGGCCACCACATGCCATCCGACATTCCTCTATACCAGCATTGGCAGTCCAGGAAGTGAATGCCTTCAGCCCTGCTGTCAGTGCGTGGAGCTGATGGACAAAAGCAAAGCCAGTTTAGATTTTTTATCTTCCATTCTTAGTTTGCACACATACGTGCTAAGTACTGCAGCTCCCACAAAAAAGCTGAGTCAACACCATCTTTCCACTGTCCCACAGGGTCTTGCTTTTCTTGTAACAACTCTTTCCTGAGATGAACTATTTATATAAAAGGCTCTGTACATGTAAAGATTTCTTTTGAGTACCCCATCCTTTCTGTCTCTAGACATGATGTACAAGACTGTTTTAAATTGCCTGTTGTCACATTAGGCTCTCAAACACAATTCCTAACTGAAAACTAACATCTTACAACCCTAACCCCTTAGTATAGTACTGATACCTTTGATCAACTCACCAGTTCTACCCTTATCACTTGGAAGAACAATCAAGAAGCTACAGCACCAGCACAAGACAGTTTTAACTCCGCTCCCAAGTGATTATGCCATTGTTCCTGGAAAGTCATCTTTAAAAAAAAATATATATATCTTCACAGGAGCTTCCTCAGTGTGCATTACTCCCTTTTTTTTTTTTGTAAGGGGCTGGTAAATTAATAGTGTAAATAAAGAAATAAAAGTCACCCACACATACCGGGCTTGGGATTTCTGAATCTACCACCAGATGTTTCATGAGTGAAAGCCAAAAAGGCTTGATGCCTTTTCTCCCATATTGTAAAGAAACCTTACATAAAATCAACAAAAACTCCTCTGATTTCCAGAGGACACAGTACCTCTGGCAGCTCACTCAGATCCCCTTCACTGATGTCTCCACTAATACGACGATAAGTGCCTTTTATGTAGGCTCCCACAAAGTGAAAAGCATATGCTGTTGCCAGGAGAGGGAAGAGTTTGTATTGTTGGGTCTGATAATCCAAGATCTGGGGTTCTGGTTCCCTAGAGCAAAACACAGATGAGTTAGTATGCCACTGGCTAGCAAACTGCTGAGCTACTGCACAAGTTTTAGTCAACTCTAAGGAGCTTCTCCACTTGGATAGTACGAGCTGCATCCATATCAACCCAGACTATCCAAAACCATACAGTAAAAGCCTCTGGCAGAGGGGGAAGGCATTCTGGCAGTCAAGAATGAAAGATTACTTCCCAGGATGAAACAGTGTTTCGAGACTATCAAGTGCCAAAGCAAAACATCAACCACGGTCCCTCTTCCCTCTGGTATTTGGGAATTTTCCCTCAGCACTTAGGCTGCTCTTTTATTTCACTGCACTTACCCTGGCTTCAGCTCAGACTGGTGTCTCACTGCACTATAGCGGATGGCAATGGTACAAGCCCTCGACAGGGAGTGAGCTGAATCGCCTACAATGAGAGCTCGGATGAACACCATGGTCCCATAGGTTAGCTTGTCACTAAGTGGTTTCACATAGGTGCCATCTGGTTCAACCTACAAAAAAAAAAACCAAACCAAAAACAAACAACAAAAACCAGCCTGTTGATTTTTAAAGTCTCCCTTTTACACGTTCACATATCAAGCTTTAACCCTCATCAACTAACACTTACAAGCAACCTACAATCTTGTTGGTACACTAGTCAACCACACAAGAGCACCTGAAGTGTCCATTTGTAACAGAATATCCTGAAATTCACTGCTTTACCTGGGCGTATTTCATCAGCATGTTTTCCCGAGGAATTCTGAAGTTGTCCATTTTCAGGTAGCCATTATCCATTTCATCATAACCAAATTTTGGACCAATGTCACCCACTGTAATACCTGCCACAGACAAAGGCGCTTGCGTTAAGAAACAGGAACTAAACACCACATGAGAGGTTCAAGACTTCTCCTGTTTAGTTTCTAGCAGGTCCTGGCATTGTTAGGAGTAACAGCTAACAAGGACCTTAATCTCTTTGACGGAAAAGTGGACATCAAACATGGGGATCTTCACAATTTACACACAGTCCTACTATCCAGTCGCTGGGGGAGCTGTCTCAAGATCATCCAGCTCACTTCTAGCTAGAGAATGATGAAAGGTATCCTTTCCCTTTCTGAAAGAAGGGCATGCTGCCTCACACAATGCATAGCTAGGAAAGACTGGGACAGAACCAAATCCCAAAATAACCTTCACATTGAAAGTGTGACATGAAAGATGATTTAGTGGTAGTCCAGTCATAAGAAAGACTCCTTTAAGCCCCGTGACCTACCATCAACTCACTGCAATCAGCTAGTGAAGTAAGCCATGCACATTAACAAGAAACATACAGCTATATACAGCTGGAGAGAAAAAGATCCAACGTACTTCATGAGTGCTAAACCCTTAACATTCATTTTTACCTGGCAGAGGTTCATGGGTGCCCATCTGTCGTATGGGAACAATGAAGGCATGCAGCCCCTTGCACTGGCCCTGAGTGTAGAGCTGAGCCAGAACGATGGCATGATTTGACGTCTTCCCGACTGCAAAAGGAGTAGGAGTCAGAAGGAAAACAAAACAAAACAAAACAAAAAAAACACTCAACATACTTACATACAGAGTCTCTTTCCTTAAAGCAGGATCTGAGATTACCTGAACCACACCATGCATTAGAAAACCAGATTTACAACTTCGGTTATCATCCAAATTCTACAGCCAGACAAAGAATGTTGCTCAAGTCAATGAAAGCTGCATAATACAATTCTCTTAACTCTACAATACACCGAGTCCTTGGCAAGCCTGCCAGCAGAGCTGAAGGAACTATTTTGATAGGGAGGAACAAAGATTTTGATACAACTGAACAAAAAGTACACTAAATCCATAGTGTGAATGATTCTGAGAAACAATACAGAGCACACAGATAATCCAAAGTTTTAGCAGGCTCTGGTAAGCCTGTTACTTCTTGTGCAAGAGTAACTGCCTTTCAGTCAACTCTTTGGATCAGCTTTCAATCATCATTCTGTAGATGCAACAGACGTGACATCACCTCCCTAAGTTTTTCCATACATCTTCCAGATTTAGACACACGGTGATTTACTTACGTCCACCTGGCCACCACTTGATGGAGGTCACAGTGGGGCTGTTGAGGATGAATTCCTGGGTGGCAGGGTCATAAGTAGCTGTAGTTTCTAGACCCCGAATATGAGTTCCTGAAAATAAGAAAACACATTGTTTTGGCAGAAAGTCAGTCACAAAATAGAGACAAGGGCAGAACTAGACAATGGAAAGTTAAACTCCAGTAGTAATGTATAAATTTTAACTTTTTTTTTTTTAGGCTATATAATAAAGGACTAAATATCAACCACTTAAGGAAGAACAAGTGAGAGTCAGACCATATTCTGGGACCTGAAGCCAATTCTCAGAAGACACGTTGGGTTTTTTTCCCCAGTGGTCTAACACTAGTTTTCCAAGCACCTCCAATCTGACACCTTTTTGCTATTCCACACCAGAAGCCCTTTCTCAGTGAAAAAGGTCCACAAAAAACACGCTCACCTGGATTTCACTAAAACTGCAATCTCATTAAATTGTGAAATAAAAATTATACACTTTTCAGCCACAAGATGAAATAAGTAGTGCCCATCATCTCTTCATCCCCTCAGCAGGCCTACATTCTCCTCACTTGATGGAGCAGTTTCTCCCAAACAAGATCCCCCTAGCTCCGAGACAGCAACTAACGGCATGCATATGCTGGGATACTGATGCAGGTAGATGAAGAAACTGCAAAAAGATGAAGGCAACAATTCCAGGAACAGTCTTTTGTCTTCTGCCCCCAATTCTTTACTTCACACATACCTGTCTCAGCAGTGGCATTGTCCCTGCATGCGTTGGGGGGGAAAAGAAAAAAAAAAATAATCACCAGGCCTACTTGCTTCAACTAAACAAGTTGCGAGCACTCCCGGCAGTCTGGACTGACAGAACAAGACAGAGCCAGTGACTCTGTACAAGAGCTTCAACATGAAAAAGGATATCACCTTGATGCAACCACGTTTCCAAAGCATGGAGCAGACTTCCACAGGCAGCTTAACACAGACTTATTTGCTGGTAAAGGATCTTCAAACCTCACTAGTTGCAAGAGATTCTCCACAGACTTGCCATTACTTTGTGTTTCATAGAGTCTCTACATTTCACTTCAGCAGAGGTGAATCCTGCTCATTTTTAGAAAATAATTCCCATCTGCAACTCTCAGATGTCAAAATTAAAGTTTCCCAAGGCATAATATCCTCCCTTTGAAACTTGGATTAAAAGTGTTGCAATCACAATACTGCTGGAGTTATCCAAATCCATTTCAAAGCTTGAAAGCAAAGGAATAGCAACAAAGAACAAAGTCTACTTCAGACAAGAGAATTAAAAACAAACATGTCACGATCCAATTCAAAAGAACATATGGGAGCGAACTAAAGAACTGGGGGAATGAAGGTCCCCACAAAACATGAGCATTGGAACCAAGTCATCCACATGTTCTCTGATCCAAGGTGACAAGCAACTCTTAGTTTTTTTGGCATCTCTTTTAGTACCTTAAAACTCTGTTCTTTTGTCTTCACGTTGAATGTTAAGTAGAGCAAAGCAGAAATCACACTGGAAAGAATGGTAAGTGTAGAAATGAACAGATGTCAAACTGACATCACCACAGCCATACGCAATGACCTACACTGGTCTGAATGGCACAGGAGGAGCACTCAGTATGCTCATATGTAGAATTACAGACATCAAACCCTCCCATAGGAGAAAAAAAATGGGCAAGCAGCATGTGGGATAATGATCTATTAAAAATTTCGAAGGCAGTCCGCTTTTCCCTACAGCCACAACCACGTGCGTAAAGCCTGCAGGGTAACCACACACCATTTTTCCCAGGCAGGGGAATCCTTTGTACACAAAGCCATTCTTAGAAATAGCATTTAGGGAATGTACTGTACCATGGCCCATTTCAGTCTGGGCATAAGTGCCAATGATCTCCAGGTTCCAGGCAGGCATGAAGAAGCGATCTTGCTGCTCTGGGGTTGCCTGGGTGAGAAGGGTGGGGAGGAACATGCCCAGATGAAGGTCCAGAGGCTCAGGCCGTCCACGATGAACAAAACTGTGAAGAAGTGTCATGGGATGGGAGCGTGAAGGGAATGTTATGGGAGGGAAGTAAGCATGAGGATTTATGGTAGAGATTCAGGAAGAGACAAAAAGAAAAAAAAATGATTCATGTGTAAATCAGAATTCAGCAAGCGTATTTTAGAAAGCCAGAGCACTGTCCTTTTCTCAGGCCTGAATAAGAAATCACGCTTTCTCTGAAATAAACATGTTGCAATGCATTTCTTTCTAATCACACATAAAATGCACTCGCAACATCCCCATACTTGATGGGCCACAATTGATAAAAAAAGGATCAATCCAAACCAAAAGAAAGACCAGACCCTCACCATGATTTGGAAACCAGAGCATTTCTAAGCTAAATAGGCTGAGTCCGAATGTCTGTTTGTTGAAGATGAGACCTGGCTGGATGAAGCAAGCTTTCACCCAAAGATAA
This sequence comes from Pterocles orientalis, assembly GCA_011057875.1. NCBI lineage: Eukaryota > Metazoa > Chordata > Aves > Pterocliformes > Pteroclidae > Pterocles > Pterocles orientalis. The sequence continues at coordinate 127,692 of WKFP01015511.1, read as the reverse complement.
GAAGCCCACTGCCCTCCCCCTTCACGGTTTGAGGGCAGAACTTGGTAGAAGTCCCAGTTTATTCAGCTGAATGAGCTACTTTTTCACAGAACTTTCTTTTTCTGAAAAAAGTAAAGTCCTAACTGCCTGTACTATCTACTTCACTTTTTTTTAATTAAAGATCAGACACAACTAGCATGTATTTCATTCCAACTCATCTCCCTTCAACTTTTGCTATTTTTTAGAAGCTCTTTCAAAAGGACAGTGCTCTGTATGTGTAAGTCATAGTTGTGAACATGAACAACTTGGCCAGAAAGCCAGTATTTTTCAACCTGTAAATCACCAACACAATTACTCTCCAATTAAACACGTTTCATTAGAACTACTCTTCCTCCAAGTTCGGTCAAACACCACTGTCAGGTAGTTAAGTGGTCAATTAAGTTTTTCAATTTAAATAATTAAATGCTCGTTAAATCTTTAAATGTTGATAGCTTTGAGTATTAAAATTGTGGGAACAGGGATTGAGAATCAGTACCTGCTGTACAAAGGTTGTCCATCTGGCACATTTATGTATGAAATAATGTAATTAGTCTTTAACAGGAATATACATATTTAAATGAGATATGCATTATGGAAAGAGCACTCATCTGAGCTTGGCTCACACTTAGCTGGCATTCCTACCCAAGCAGGAAGAATGCATTCTTGGGTTACCTCCTAAATACACACTGATACGAACTAGCTCTATCCCTACAGCTTCCCAAGAACTGTAGTTCTTCTCTTTGATATTCTCAGGCACCTACAAATAAATTCAACTATCTAATAAAGCCAGTAGCAATGTTTTCTAAGCTTTTTGACTGAACAGCGACCAAGCTCAACAAGGGGCTAACAGGTTATCAGGAATACCAGATTTTGAGTTCAGTACTGGTGAGAAGTACCCAGCTGACAAAGACTAAAAGAAAATCCTTATTTACTAGCAACAGCTATAACCCAGGTAGAAACAGTACAATATTTTCACTACTCCTTTTTGTTTCCTTTTCAGCCCTGCACTATTTGTACTTTTATTTTTTCAAGTGACTTAGGCTATCAACTAGGTATGCTCTAAGACAAAACTGAGTAACAACCCATCCAGGCTCGGACTCAATTCAATAATTCAGAGGTCTGTTTCCCCATCACCAGTTTCTAAACATCAGGATTAAATGAAGCAGAACTTAGTGACAATTACTGCAGAAGCTTTACTGATGAAGTGGTTAGATACTCAACATTCACAGCAGGAATGCTGAACAGTTGCATTTTAATTATTCAGCATGGAAAGTGTATTTACCTTCCCATACTATCACCACTTTAGTTCTATTAAGTGTCAAAGTACTAATTTTACCATCAAACAACATGAAAACTATAAGCAAACCAGATCATCACCAGGGACGAAAGTGCAACGATCTCACGTGAAATAGCAAGTAAAACAAATCACTTCAGTGTGGACGTGTGTCTGATTTAAAGAAGCTGGCGTGAAAAAGCAAACAAGGTCAGCAGGCATTTACTGTTGCCATTTGGTTGTCTCTCAGCTTCTGGCGTTGAGCTAGGTTTGCTCACTCCACCTCTCCCAAGCAGAGCCCATGATAGGATTTCCTCTGTTACATCTTCTAGAAATGTTTCAGCTACCATGAGCAGCTGTAACTGAACAGCAAGGCAATTGGCATTACCATCTAACTTTTGCAATTGTCCAGACTTGTACGTATCACACTTTCCACGTTCAGATGCCAGCACAAGCACTGGAGTCTTTGCTTTGTTAAAATATTCTTGCTGGTATTTAACAGTCATGATTCCAGGTTCTGGGCTAAAAGACTGCATGCTGATCCATTAAACGTTCTTCCATTTGAAGCAGTGAAAGGCATTTCAACAACAGTAGGAATAAGTTGCTTTTCTTCTTTGAAACCAAGATCTTTCCATGAAGTTACACAGCTGCAATGGAGTAGCATCTGGAAGAAAAGTGCTTGGGGCAAAGCACACCTTACCTTCAAAACCAAAAATGCACGATCTCACCATGCTACATGGCATGTAAAGGTATACTCCTGACCTGTTTATGCAGGCTGATAACGAACGAAGAACTCTGAGACACGCGTGCCCCAAATTCAGGCAAAAATAATAACCACAGTACTGTTGACAGACATGTTCCAACCAGTTCAACAGAAATTCAGACTCCCGGGGCTTAGAACAACCTCCTCATCTTAAAGCAAAGGTAGACTACAAAGTCAGTGATCAGCTAAGAGGTGCATTCTGGAAAAGACCAAAACTAACCCTGTGATTGTTAGGATGTGAAATGAAGCAGCTGTCTGGCTACAGGACAGAAAACATCAACAGTTAACCAAACTAGTTTACCTTTCGCCTTTTAGATTCACCTGGGGAGCATGACCAATTTACAAACTGGAGTTACAGAAAAAAGGTTACCCATTGATCCCTGAAGGGAACTAACCATGTCCCATTTCGGTTTGGGCGTAGGTGCCAATTATCTTGACTCCACGGACCAGAGGCAGCCACTTCTCCTTCTGAGCATCAGTCGTTTGGGTCTCTACGGTTTTTTGAAACATGCTGAAGTGGAGACCGAAAGGTTCAGGAAAATTGCCCAAGCATGTTCTACAGGAGAGAAACAGAGGGATCTGGATCTCAGTTTTACTGTGATCCTGAAAGGTGTTTCTCCAACTGTAGCATGAAATAAATAATCTTTTCACCTACTTCGACCTTTTTTTAATCTCACAAGCAACCTCCAAATATGGAGGTAACAGAGGCAATGTTAATGGGAAAATAAATATTTTTTTCAGGCATTTTGTTCACCCAATGAATCCTGCTGTTGCTATGTAACTGGAAAAAATACCAGTCTACAAAGATGCATGGGGATCTTAACTGAGGACATGAAAACCAAATTATTTTCTCTCTCATCTCTCAGGCTTGCGGGGAACAGATCGCACTACCGCTAGTAGCCTAGAACTAGGCCGTCTTAGCCAGAAGCACTGTGCACTGAAAAAGAAAAGTCTTCTTAGGTGACAAAGTACTTTTCAGAAGAGCTCTCTATTACCGGTAGCTGCTTCTATCAGTTGTGAGATCAGGAACTCACCTTCAATTAAAATTACTGCTACAGGCTAGTGCTGAAGGGAATAGAAGGAACATCAGACATTTGAGGTGTGCTTCATCAAAACAGAAGTTTGATGAGAGAACGCTCTACTAATTTAGGAGCCACAATGGCAGGCAAAGTACCTTCCCAATTCAAACAAGCTCCGTAACACAAACGTGCTAGAAAGTGTCACTGTGTAAAAGCTATGAAGGAAACAACAGCATCTTCCCTTCCACATTCTGCAGCCTGAACAGTTTTTTAAGCTGAAAAAGAACAGATTTAGACTAGATATTAGGAAGAAATTTTTCATTGTGTGAGGCAGTGGCCCCGGGGTGCCCAGAGAAGCTGTGGATGTCCCATCCCTGGAGGGGTTCCAGGCCAGGCTGGATGAGGCTTTGGGCAACCTGGGCTAGTGGGAGGTGTCCCTGCCCATGGCAGGGGGTGGGACTGGATGGGCTTTAAGGTCCCTTCCAACCCAAACCAGCCTGTGATTCTATGATACTGCACCCATATGCTTATTCCATCTAAACTTGAAGATGAAGGAAGAATGAATGAGCACTCTGCATTAACACCTGCACAGATCACTCCCACCTGCCCCAGACACCTACAAGGAAAAGATATCCTTCCATCTCAAGGCACCAATACCTGCCCAGGGAATACACTGGAGAATTTGTTGTGCACACAGATCTGCTCTATGTAGGGGATGCTATGTGTACAATTTGTCAAATGACAGCAGCATTTGTGATGGGCATTTTACATCATGCCTGGAACGAGTGCCTGGGAGCACAGAGCGAACAGTTGACAACTCAAAACCAGCTCCCTACACAAACTGAAAATCAGGCATAGGGTGAGAGAAAGCAGGACAAACCCTCTCCAGCACCACTAAACTGCGTGTTGAAGATGCTTGTTTTAAATGGAATAATTTTTAAATGGGCAAGACTGAATGAGCCATGGATTTTTCCACCGTAATCAAGTAATCTAATGCTGGTGATTAATGTATGAACTGTGCTTTAAGCTGGTGTAAGTCCAGGTACAGCATCTAGAGTTCTTGGAATAGAGGCAGACAGCTCTCTTACCAGAAAATAGTCTATTGCCTACAGCAGCACATGTTTACAAAGCTGAAGAAATCAGGGTGACCAAGGGCTTAAAAATTCTACCAGGACAGCAAGACAGAATATTTTTCAGCATTCTTGTGGTTTCCTGCATGGGTTATTCTTTTAGTCCCATATAGCAATGGCAGCACCCTCTACTTCCATACTGCCTACAGCACAATTACTGTGCTTCTATTCCTTGGGCCCAAAAAGGAATAGGAAAAAAACCTCCAGTGAGGAAATGAGTGCTGACTTTTAAATACACTGTTTTAAAGGCAGCTTGGGGAAAGCTTGAAGAGTTCGTGTATTTTTCAGGAACCACTGGAAGAACTTGTCAAAAAGGCACAGCACACGCTCTGCTGTAAGAAAAAAAAATCAGGTCGGACACTGCTTTTTTGAAGGTAATGCTCCAGAAAAAAAAAAAAAAAAAATCTTCTTAAAGGTCACACCAGCAACTTTCACTGACTATTAGTAAGTGCAATCACAAGTGCCACATATTTCATGCTTAACTGGCACCTTCTCTGATAGGAATAAGAACAACATTTTGCAAGCAGATACTTTATAACATCCCTGTGTCAGAAACTCACACTACTTCACTGACTAAACATGCAGCATTTTAACAGCTTCTTGCATTAGCAAAGCTGAAAGCAGAACTGACACCTAGCTAATTTACAGCAGAAACCTCATCTCTGCATGCTCCATATGGAATGATTAGGATTTTCTTAATGTGCCTTTTAACAACTTGAATGACAAGGAGAGAGAAGCCCCTTTTCCTCATGACACAAGGCAAACAGAAGAGGTACCAGCAGTGAAGGGAGGAAGAACAGGTTTTCTTTCCTTTTTTTTTTTTTATTCCTTCTCCTTCCAATTTCTACCTTTGCACTTGGCATTTCCCATTACCTACACAGCTTGTTCTCTGGAGGCTGCATTGTGTAACTGGTTAAGTACCTTGCCACACCACGACTGAACACGGCTAGCTGCACCTAGCACTGGAAATTTGATCAATTACCAAAAGTTGCCTTGTTGGTCTGAAGTCAGACTTGCTATGACAACTGGTGAGTCAAGAGGGCTGCAGTTCCACATCCACTTACGGGAGGAGGATATGTAGTCATGCGCTGCTTTGGCAATAGAGATCTCTCCAGATTTCACAGCAACCAACATCACAGACAGTAAAAGGCACTTGTATTTGAGAGATGAGTTTGATAGCATATCAATCAGCGAACAGAGTACAAAAAAACCAAAGTTCATGTTTTCAGAGACTCCAAAGCTAAATGGGAATTGCACATTCTCAGGCTCCAGAACTGCCTCACAGAATAGGGTCATTTACTTTAAAGCAAAAATCTGCAAGAAATTATTTTCTAGATTTTTGTGGGGTTTTTTGAGGTAACTCTCAAGGAAAAGCATGAAGGGTCGCCTTGGTGGAAAAGGAGCAGGAGGTATGTCAGACCTGTGCTTACTGGGCTTTAGAGTTAACAAAAGCTATGGTAATAAACTCCTTTTCCAGCTGTATCACAAAAAAAGTCAAACTCACCCACTCCAAATTAATTTAGCAGTGGCTAGTAGGGCCATTACTACAGCTTTTCTGGTTTGATTTCCTGAAAGCCACTCCGGGTCCTTACTTTAGTGTCAAAATGAGAAGGACAAATTCTCACAGGGAAAGTGCACATTCATACAATGCTTATGAACATGGGAATCATCTCTTGACTTGCAGCTCTTGGATCTTCTTCTGTGCCCCAGTTCTTCTGAACTGTTTTCACTTCTTCATTTAATCCCATTTTCCTCAATACAGGTTATTTAAACTTGAAGGTGAATTAAAACTGACTGTATTGCTCTCTTCAAAGAGCCATGGAGCATTAGACATCAGAAGAGTTCTCCATTTTTCATGCTGACTTACATTTTGCTGCAGTTAGACCATAAAAGAAAACTTAAAGATTGGCACTTCAAGGCTGCTGGCTCTCATAAGCTGTAGTCTCTGCAGCAACTGCAGAGCTGACACGTTGAGACACAGGAAGAATTGACTAGATAAAAAGCAATTAAAATGGCTTCTAAATATATTTAATAGATCCTCTTGTGCTTTGGAGTCTAACAAAGGCCTTGTTGGAGGAAGGAGGAGGAGCATTCCATTCGACATGCCACAGCAGGAACAACTGCTTAAGCATGTCTGCAGGGCAGCTGCAGAAGAGGCATTTCTCTTTGCCTGTGCATAAATCAAACTACAGAGATAGTCACCCAGGTGACATACAAAGGTACCTAGTGAAGTTCTGCTAGTATACAAAAGCTACAGGAAAACAACTATCTCAGAATTCTCAAAAATTACATATGTAAATAAATCTGTCCTTGCTGTTTGGGGATAATCACAAGGCACGAGGGATTACTGGCAAAATATCTCAAGCTTCCATATACGAAAGTCTGACAGTCAAACCACAATAAATCCAAGCTGACATCAGAATCAAGGATTGCAATCTATTTCATAAACTTCATCCAAGGCATGTCACAATGCCATATCCATTCAGCTTTCCAGTTTTTGGAAAACTGAATAAACCCAAACACAGTTTCTCCAGGTCAGCTTTTACACAAACGAAGCCCCTTCTAGTTAGCACCAGTTAGCTCGTTTGGGTATGTGACAGAAATCAACTTCATCTTGCAAGGTGGGTGGAGTTCACGAAGTTTTAAAAAATGTTTCACAGTTAGCAGGTGAGAAAGTGGGGATAGATGTTAAAATGCAAATGAAATAAAAATATGAAAAAATAATCCTTTCATTTCTTCCATTTATTAATAAGCAGTAAGCCAATATCCTCCCTTGCAAACACCAGCCATTATAGTAAAGAATTCAAATCAAATTATCAGTATACAGGTCTCGGAGCAAACTTCACTTGTAGATAAGAAGTGTATGTACTGCTCTTCATTCTTCTCCATGATATTACAGAAGATACTGGAAAATACAGTCAGTCTACAGTAACTGCAATTATCTTTCGAAATCCTAGATACCTGCAATTAGAATTGACTCTGAAAAAAGTAAGCGTCCCCTGTTGTTTCAGTTGATTTGGGATCATGAATTTTGGCTAGTCACTCCTGACTACTCATATCACATAAGATACGGATGTATTATTTGGTACCTACATGAAATACTAAGCTTTCATCCCTTTAAAGTTAAGAATTGCTAATGTCCCAAATAGAGAACTAGAACCTATCATTTGACTACTTCAGAAAAGTCCTGTTTTTATAAAATACTGTCAGCTATGCTACCAAAAGACAGCATTTACACTGCAAACTTAATGGAAAATTGCCAGCTGGTATACTCCACAAAAATGATTGAACAAAGTCCCCTATCACCTCCAATAACCATTGTGTAGGAAAAAAAAATCAATTAACTTTGGTCATGCAGTACCTGAATGAACCAATACAGCCACTGAACTTTTCGTGTTATCATTGTCCGCCAATGCCAATTTTCAAACGAACATTTACATTACTTCCATGAGAACCTTCATGACGTAGGTCAGTGCAGACCAATTTCTTTGACATTAAAACTACAGCAGACAAGATGATTTCAGATAACTCCTCACAATACTCATGCCCTGAGGCTAATGACAGTTTTTCTACAAATCCAGTCAAAAGGGGGTTGTGATTCTATGATGCATTATTTAACATGCAATGTTCATTTAATGTGCCAGAAGGTACATTCATGGTATCATGTCCAGATTTCTAGAGCTGTGCAATCTCTTTTAAGCAGTTTGTTTGATTGTATCAGAATGAGTTTAATAGAACTAAGGGGAGAAATAACATCAAAGTCAGGAACTAAGGTCCCCAGAAGCTAGAAGGAACAAAACTCAGCTGTAAAGACAGTTTTATTTTTATTAACTTAACCCAAGGGTAATACTAACAGATAAACAAAAGGTCAGATACAACAAAAAGCCTCTAGGTCAAAGGGAACCACTACAGCACCAGGAGCTTGGAGGAGGGAGACAGAACAGATAGTTACAAACAAGAACTTATACGCTATCTTGGAATATACTCAAGTATGCCTGTAATGCAACTTTATTAGGTCTAAGTGCAAAGTGAAGTAATCAGCTTTAAGAGATTTCACTAGAAGCTGTAACCTCATCAGACCTATTCAGATTCAAAGTATTTCAGTATTTTTTTATTCCTTTTGGGAAAAAAAAATTAATCAGACTACAAGTCCCTTTTTTTACTTTCTGGACCATATATAATAAACATACTGTAATTATTGATGGTGCATTTCTAGTCAAAAATCTAAAAAACAATATTCAGAAAATCAGGGTTTCATCTAAAATTCACTAAAGCCAAGACTTCAGCGGGCTTTTGTGCAGGTCTTCAGCTTCCTTTGGACAACAAACACAGGAAAAAGGCACAACTGTAACACCCTTGGTGACAATACAAGTATATACAAGAAGCAAACTCTACCGCTAAGTACCTTTTAAACCAGTAGATCTCATCTGGATCTGCAATTCCATATTCTCTTAACTTCATCACCATCAGAGAGCTCTTCCTGATAGCTTGCTCATAGCGTTGGCTACGGGATAGGAAGTTCAAATCCTCATGCTGGAAGTCAGGGTCATTAATAACTAAGGCCTCTGGGGACAGAAGAGGGAAACAAACTCAGTCTCCACAAACTTCAAAAGAAAGCAAGTGAGAAACGACTCAGCATCTTACTTGCTGTACTTCAAGATACAGATATCAGAGAACTAAAAATAATATTAAAAGTTAATGAAATCAGAAAGAAGTCAAAGTTCTTGTAGAGAGGGACTCTAGCAACAGGGCACTCTCCCATTCCACACATTAACCACAGTTTAAGTTAGGAGCACTCTGGACTGGGCAGGAAGTTAATTCACTGATGTAAGACCTGCAGGCACCTCAATAACATCCTCAAAGCTTCAAAGTGCCAACATCACCTCTGGATCAGACTGTCTCGTGAACTCTGATCCCCACACAACTCCCTGCAGAAGGGCGCAGCTATTACTCCCACTAGAGTAGGGGGGAGAAGGGGGAGGCAGGGAAATAACATTATGCCAACTAGAAACGAAGGCACCCAGAGGCTGCAGACTTTGGCACAGAAGTTACACAACACCAGCCTCCGACAGTAACACCCCAGCCTGGTGGGATGGAGGTATTTCATTAATCTCACGTATCAGGGCCGTGGCGGGTAAGAAGCAGGTCATGTTTGTACTGTTGGGCAAGAGCACACCAGGAAGGAAAAAGGCGGGGAGAGGGCCCAAGAGCAATGCCCATGGGAAGCTGCCTCTCACCCTCTGGAGGAAAGAGAGAGGTGAAAGGCCATTGCTCCATCAGGGCCACACCAAACCCCTCCTGGGAAGGGGAGAAGAGCGGGATCAGCGACGTAACACTGCTCCTGCCCCCCTCTAACCCACTGGACAAAAACCCCTTCCTTCAGGTGGCCCCCTCTCCCTGCAAGCCCTCTCCTCACAGCCTTACCCTCTCCCCAAAACCTCCTCCCCACACCCTCCCTCCTCCACAGCCTGAGACCCCCACAGCCTCCCCGCGCCCCCCACAGCCTCCCCGCCCCGGGTGTCCTCTCCACACCTTCCTCTTTCCTCACCTCCCCCGGGGGTTCCAGCCTCGCCCCCCCTCCCCAG
>WKFP01015511.1:85159-117884 GCA_011057875.1 Pterocles orientalis | reverse complement strand
AGCCCGGGCCTCCCCCCCCCTCACCGATCTCCTTGCGGCGGCGGGTGCGCTCGGCGCCGCCGTCCAGGATGTGTGTGAGCAGCTCGGGCTGGAAGGTGGCGGCAGCCCGCTCCCTGCGCAGGTCCGCGTTCACCGCCATCGCGGCGGCACCACCGACCCCACCTCCGCCCTCACCGACCTCCGCTCCGCCGTCGGCACGCCCCCCGTGACGTCAGGCCCACGTGACGTCACGCCCCCGCGACGCCGCGCTCGCCAACGTCACCGCCGCTTCCCCCGCGGGTGGCGTTGGCGCGTTAGGGACGGGGCTGCGGCGGGGCCGGGGCGCGGGACGCCGGGCGGTAAATCGGGCATTAAACGGGGCGGGGAGGGGGCGTGTAACGGGCTGGGCGTTAGGGTGTGCATGAACCAGCGCATACAGCGTGCATCTGCAGCCCGGCATGGAGTAGGTAATTAATTAAAGAGGCCACTGACTGTCCCCATAGCACATAGCTGCCTTTCGGACTGGCCGTGCGTTAGTGCACCGGACCTGCGGCTGGGGCCGGGCGTGTGACACGCTGCGGCTGAGGTTGCACACGCATTACGTGGTTGCAGCTGCATGCACATGCTTGAATCACAGCCAGGGCTGGGGCTGTGTTAAAAGTACGTTAAATGCACACTGAGCATCTCGCACCCCTGGCTGATCCCGTCCTGCTGCGCAGCGTGATGGGAGAGCAGAACTCGGGCGGTGCAGGATGGCCTTTGGTCTGCTCAGGAGGTGCAGAATGGAGCCTGCTGTGTGAACCTGGGCTAGGTGAGGTGGAGATGCAGGGAGCCTTAACCTTTAACAACCCATCTGTAGCCTGGGGAAGATCTGGAGGATCTGCTGGGCTGCCTGTGGCTGTTCACGCTGGGTTGCAGTGGGAGTAAGGTTGCCCCTCTTTCTGCCAGGGAAGGGTGCCCGGGGCTTGGTAATTGCACTGAGCTGCAAACAAGATGCAGCAGGGAAGCTGTGAAGCTCCTGCAGCCCCTCGGATGGAGGCCCTGGGGAAGGAAGGAGTTTTGGAGCAATGTCACCTAGTACCTGCATCAGGTACTGGGGTGGCATGAAGTCAGATCTTTTCCTTTCCTGCAGCCCAGCGGTATTTCTGTGGGATGCTGCCAAGGGCTGGTGTCTATTACTTCCCGTGGGAGATCAACAGCTCAGTCCCAGAGGGAGAGGCGCTGAGGACGTTTGGCAGGTGAGAAGGGTACCCTGGTCTCCTTGCAAGGCCAGGTTTTTCCATCACTGGCGAGCTGCCACTCCCTTTCTCTGTAGCGGTTGTATCTCTGCACCACTGAGCTTCCCAAATCGTTTCCTCCAAGGTTATGCAGTTATGACCTGGCCCGGTCTGAAGCCGTTCTCACCACTCAGCACAACTCAACCCAGTACCGGGTCTGTGTGGACACCAAGTTTGTGGAGCCGTTCCAAGCCCAGCTGGGAGCTCACTACATAGTCCTGGGAGAGGCTGAACACAGGGAAGGTAAATGCTTCAGGTTTCAGTACCCTTTTGCTTTTCATGGTTTGGCAGCTCCTTCACAGCTCCCCGGGTGAACAGTGAGACACACCATCACTGAGGTTAACATTGGCCAAGGCAGGCTCATCTCGTATGGCTGCCTCCAGTCACACGAGCGTGTGATTCAGGGCAGGAGCAGCCCATCTCTCCCCAGCCCATTTCTTCCCGTTGACCCTGGTGAAAATCTGGTGCTCTGGCACAGATTTCATTAGAAAAAAGAGGCATCTCAGCAGCATCACTGAGCTTGTGAAAGCTGTGCTAAATCCTTCTGGCATCATTGGCATCGTCTTCACTACAAATGTGGCTGGTTGCAGCAATAACCTCATTGTGAACTGGCTGGGTTGGTCTTTGCCATCCTTGAAAGTCTCTAATTATATCCCTGCCCTCAGACATGGGGTGTGAGGAATGCGGGCAGGCTCTGTCACACAGGGCACCCTGTTGTCCTTTCCTGGGGTGCCCTGAGTGTTACTCCAGCTGCACAGTCCTTTGCGTGGGAGTTGATCTGGGCTGGGCCGTGGGGTTGTGAAGCAAATCCCAAGTGTTGTCTCGGCCACACCTGATAGCAAGCATTTGCGTTCATGCCATTGAAATCCTTGGTGGCATGTGGAAAGCCACCTGCACGTGGCATCTGATAAGTGACCTACTAAGCCACTGCTGCCAAATTCTTTTAGAGAAACATGTTATTTTGGTCATCACAACTTAGGAGTGAGTTGACCCCATTTTGCAGGGGTGGGAGGGGAGCTGAGATGTTGGCTGTGTCACCAAGGTTTGTCCCCTTTTGTGCAGTTCCGTGTTAGATTTGAATGCCACTGATGACCTGTTGGTTATAGGCAGCATCGAGCCTATTCTGAGCCCAGCTTTGTTCTGTCCTTCTCTTGGCTGCATAGAGATGTTCTGAAATTGGCTTAGACCCATCCCTGACACCTTTTAGACAGGGAAAACCAAACTTAGTCCAGCCACAAAGCAGACAGATGCTGCATGGCAGGCACCGACACCGAGATGTCCTGGGCTTGGTGTTGCCCAGCGAAAGAAGAGCCCAGTGTCCATCACCAGCATTTTGTAGCCAACTGGGCAGAGGGAAAGCGCGTCACAGAATTAACCTGCTCCTGGGTCTGCTGCTCACGTCGGCAGAGGCACGTGGCCGGTCTGGTCTCCTGCAAGCTCTCAGGCCATGGTTATTTGGCCAGCTGGGGCCTTATGCTGCCTGAGGGAACCTGTTTGCCTCTGAGCTGCTCCGCCTGGTTTTCTTTCTACAGAAACTCCCTGTTTATATTCCCAGGTGAGGGTCTCGTGGTAAAGGCGCGAATATTGACCTGCGTGGAAGGTATGAATGTGCCTTTGCTGGAACAGGCCATACAGGAGCAGAGGAAATACTTCAACGAGAGGCAGGAGCGGATGGGAAACAGCACGTCCTGACAGCAGCTCTGAGACCAGCCGTGCGCTGGTCCTTGCACTGCCATTTGCAACAAATACGTTAAAAGTAAATTTAGAAGGTGGGTTTGCAACGTACTGCTATTTGCCACGGCTGTGGCACAGTCACTCACGTGCCTGTGAGTCAGTGTGTGACGGGGTTATCCATTCATGCCGGGTTCATCACTGAAAATAGCTCCGGGAAGCAGGTTTGTTGTTTGTTGAAAAGGGTGGTTAAGCAAAGAGAGTGCCTGAGTTATACAGGTCCTTTTGTAACGCAAGGCTTGGAGAAAAAGGAGAGGCCTCTGAATCTTGATTCTGGAGTTAAACAGCTGTTCTGGAGTTAAACAGCCACTGCCAAAGCACAGAGGGTTACTGGGCAAGTCAGAGGTAAAGGGCGTTAGTGCAAAGTTCGTTAGCCCTGAGTGGCTGCGGGTCCATGAGTACACGTGTTTGATCACCATGACTCAGCTGCCACACAGGAACATGACCGGCAGAGCGCTCACATATTTAGGCTGGCCAGCAAAGAAACCAGAAGAACAAAGCGTTTCTATTTTCAGTAGCACCTGGTTTTGGGGTTTTCAAGAGTTGGTGTCCAAGGAGGGGATGATTTACTTTAGCTCTACGATAAATATTTGCAGTGAGAACCACGACTTGACTTTCTTCCTCCACACAAATAAGTTTAGGAGACCTTAAATGACTATTCTTTTTAAGCATCTAAAGGTTTTGATTGATGTTTTCTTAAATAAAGATGAAAAGATAAGGCAGCCTGTGTTTCATTGATTAAAAACCTCTTTCTTTCTAAGGCAAGTGGGTTAGGCATGGCAGAAACCCCATGGATGATGTAAGAAAATTTAGTGATGTGCTGATTTCCTCCTTCTCCTAAGTACTGGGTGTGTAAGGAAATGCTAGCTTTGAAAAAGTTGCAAGAAGAGATGAAGTTACATCAGAACCACTCTCGTTTAAGAACATGGTGCCAGGCCCGCCTAGCAGAATTAAACAAGAAACAAAAAGACAGAAAATCCCTAATGTAAGATGAGAATGAAATGTTGGTGCAAGAGAGAGGACCCTGTGCTATCGGAATCTCCAGGCCTGGTGTGAGCTGTAGTTTCCAGGTGAATTCAGCCACCTGCAGCCTTTTCTGCTTTTTGCTCAAATTCTCTGGTGAAAGGTTCAGAAAATAAGGAGCGAAGCCGTACAGTACACAGCAGCAGATCAAAGTGCAACAGGTGCTGGCAAAGTCCCTTGATACCAGCAGGCGTGATTCAGGGGTCCGAGATGGCTCAGTAATTACCGTGCTTGCTGTAATCCTTACTCACAGCTTAGCCTTACGTGTTCACACAGTTCTGGAGATCCAGAGGCCTTGCTTCAGCACACTCTCTGTTCAGCCCAAGTGCAAAAACGTGATCTCAAGATTTTTACCTGGTTTTGTAAGAGACAGCGATGGGTCTGTCACGGTGTGTTTATGTTTGCACCTCATCTCCTGTCTGCTCTACCTTCCTCCCTGTGCGTCATTTTCATCTCAATGGCCAGGTTTGCCAGACAGTTGGGAATATCTAAGGTGCCAGGACTCGGAATATCCAAAACACCGGGTTCCTACAAGTGTTACGAATAAAACCCCACAAACCCAACCAGCCAGGAAGAGGAGAGCAGATCTGGCAGTGACTCCAAATAGAGATGTGAGTGTGAACTCAACCTTCACAAGCCACCAGAGAACCCACACAGGGGTTTGCCGTGTCTGGGTGGATCCCTCTTCAGCCACAGAGCAACCACACTTTAGTTTGTTCAAATTGGCAAAATCAGGATCAATTTTTAAAAGTTTTTTGAGCCGGTGGCTCAGCAGTGGGCTAAATCGGTCCTTTGTAGGTCACTGTCCTGCTGTGCCCGCCCGGAGCCACGGACCCACAAGCTCTCCAGAAGACAGTCCCTGGGGCTCTGCCTTTCCTGGCACTATGGTGTGTGATATTTTTTTTGATCGTCTCCTCTGCCAGTCAATGATTAATCCCCCCCAAGGACATCTTCCCAAAGGCTGACCAAGCAGCACAGCACATGGTGGGGAGGTCCAAGGGCCAATTGCACAAGATTAAAAAATCCAAAACAACAAAGCCCAAACCCATTTCTGCTGCGTTTGACCCGAGCGTGCCCCGGGGAGCCCCAGCGACGCATCCCCATGGTGCCGGGCGCAGTACAGACCGAGCTGCAGCGCTCCCTCAGCCCTGCGCAGTCCCCGCTGCCTTTCCCGCAGGCACAAAGCTCCTCTTTACACCCATTTTGCTCCATTTTTTGCTGTAGCCAACACACTTCACAACCTCGGCCTCAAGCGACCAGTCCCGGGCAGCTGGTGCGGGGTGTGTTTGGTTCCCCGGGTCTGCCCAGAGACCCCCAGACCTCCCCCTGGCCCCAGACCCCTGCCAGCCTGCCCAGGCAGCCCTGTCCGCCTGCGGCTGCCCCAGGGCAAGGGGAGACCCCGACCCAAAGCCAGCTCAGAGGACACGCGAGGAGACCAAACACCTTCCGCGCATTTGGCTTCCCCCCCCCCCCGCTTCTTTTTTTTTCCTTCTCAGAACCAGTCACCCCTGCTGCCATCGCGAGGCTGAGGCAGCTCCATGGATACCTTCCAGGAGGTGTTTCAGGAGGTGGAGAAGATCGGGGAGGGCACCTACGGTGTCGTGTACAAGGCTCGGAACAAGCGCACGGGGCAGCTGGTGGCCCTCAAGAAGATTCGCCTGGACGCGTGAGTGAGCCCTGGGGCTGCCATAGCCTGGCGCAGCCCCGTGCCATCCCAGCCCGCCATGGTGCCAGGCCGGCTGCTTCCTCAGCGCAGCAGCAGTAGGGTGCTGAGGCGAGAGGGGGGACGAGGAAGGGAAATGGCTCCTCTGGGGTCGGCAGTGCCGGCTGTGGGTGGCGGCCAGCTGATGGGCACCAGCTGAGCCCAGCAATGCCCCAGCCCACCGTGGGAGTGAGCAGGGGGCCCATGAGCGCAGCCCAGTGTCCAAAATGGTGGGAGAGGCTCAAAAAAGCCTGACATGAGGGAAAACAATGTCTCCACAGGCTCATGCAAGCAGCTAGAGCCTGACCTGGCACTCTCTGGCCCTGGTGCGGTGGCCAGGGCAGGGGGAAGCAGCCGCCATGTTGGGAGTGGCCTCTCCCTCAGGGGCAAGGTGCCAAGGCCTGGGGAGGCTAAGCCTCCTGGCAGGGCTGCCTTCAACCCCTCCAGGGTGGAGACTGAGCAGATAAAAGCTTGTTAATGTTCCCCTGGGTCAGCCCTGGGCTGTTTCTACAATGAGGGGTGTTAATGTTGACTGCAGACACGGTGGTGGGACTGCAGCCCAGGGCAGCCCCTCAGGACAGTGGAGGCTGCTGCCTGAGGGGCGAGGAGCTTTCATTTCCCCCCCACCTCCAGAAAAGTGAGACTTGGGCATTTAAACTGTTGCTTCTCCAAATGTGCCCCCAGGTGCTCCCAAACAAGCTCCACCCCACAGTTCACACTGTTTAGGTCACTGGCTCCCTTTCCTTCCCCACAGCTCCATTTCCCCCAGCCTGCCCCATGTGCAACTCCATCCCAAACGCGGGGTGCCCGGTGTGAGAGACCCTCCCCTGGGCAGGCAACGGGGCACAATGGAAGGGAGAAGGGACACAGGATCCTGATGGGCTGCAGGATCCCACTGGGGGACAGGGTACCATACAGCCTGTCCCTGTCGCAGGGAGATGGAGGGTGTCCCCAGCACTGCGATTCGAGAAATCTCACTGCTGAAGGAGCTGAAGCACCCCAACATAGTCAGGTAAGGCCTGGATGAATCCTCCCCACCAGCATATTGATGAGCTCCTGTTCATCCCCACAGGGAGCCCTGGGTACAGGCAGCAAGAAGGGTCTCCCAGTCCTTCCCTGACTGCCCAGAAAGGACCAAAATAAACAGGAAAATGCAGGAATCACTTGCACTTACCTGGTTTGCAGCAGTAGGCCACAGCACTGCCATTCATACTTCAGCAACACAGGCTGATGCAAGCTGCTGCTGCCTTGTACCAGATGCTGCTTTTATATCTGCCTTTCTCTGCTCCAGAGGAGTCACAAAGCAGAGGCATCTGTGGGAGGAGGGATGTCTGGGTATGTTTGGGCAAAGGTCTGGAGAAGGTCTTCCCACACACTCTGGAAGAGACTAACACTCCTGCATAGCATGGATTCCCCCACAAAGGTACTGAGAGATATGCTTGCACTTCTTTTGCAGGCTCCTGGATGTCATACACAGCCAGAAGAAGCTCTATCTGGTGTTTGAGTATCTGAATCAGGACCTGAAGAAATACATCGATTCATCCCGAACTGGAGAGCTTCCTTTAAGCTTGGTCAAGGTACAGTGTGGAAGAACGCTAATAAGCAAGGCAGAGAGGGTGTCCTTGCTGCCTTCAATTGGGCAGAGCCAGCACTGAGCTGCTCCTACCCAGACTGCATCTGAAGGAGATTCATTCTTGGCTGGAGGCATTCAGCCTGTCAGATCTGAAACATTTCATCTGGGAAAACCTTCTGGCACTATTGCTCAGCACATTTGTTTCCCAACAGTTTTCAGGTTCTTCAGCCCATCTCGCTGCAGAACAAACTGCTGTTAAGAGGACAACTGAGGGATCTATTGCTTATTGCCTTTGTACAGAGTAGTGGATGGGTAGACTCTCTGCACCCATGCAGGGTGGGAGAGCAGTTTGTGTGCAGCTCTGAGTAGTGGCTTGCAAGGCTTTTTTCCCCATTTTGCTCTGTAAATGATCCAAAGTGTGTTGGTTCACACAACCTAGCCTTCGAAGTGGTTTCATTGTGGCCTTGTCTGAATTATTTTCTCTCCTTAGAACTACCTCTTCCAGCTGCTGCAGGGTGTGAGCTTCTGTCACTCGCACAGAGTCATGCACAGGGACTTGAAGCCGCAGAACTTGCTCATTAACGAAGCAGGAGCCATCAAGTTGGCTGATTTTGGACTGGCTAGAGCTTTTGGAGTCCCCCTGCGCACATACACTCACGAGGTATTGTTGAGGCTCCCTGCCACCTGAGGTTGGGGTACATGATCTATAGTGGGTGAACAACAGCAGGATCAGAAGTTACTCATCCACAGCTGAGGGCATAGCTGTGCCCAGGCACGTGCTCTTAACCTAACTCACAGCTAAGGGGGTACCTTGTGTCCCCACAGAGCGTGCTGACTGCTTCTACCCTAGCCTGCCTCCAAGCTGGGTTCCCACCTTCTCTGCATAGGATATATTTATTTGTTCCAGAGCGTCCTATTGAAGAATGATCTGTTAATCCCAATCTTGCTGTCACTAACGGCGTCTGTTAATTGAGCGTGGCATTGTCACCGTCTGATTTGTACAGTCACTGCATTACAGCTGGGAAGAGAGGAGCCCATGCCTCTAGTTTCACCCAGGGAACCTAGACAAAGCTTGTTTGTTGCTTCCTCACCAGGTGGTGACTCTGTGGTACCGAGCCCCTGAAATACTGCTGGGATGCAAATACTATTCGACCGCTGTGGATATGTGGAGCATCGGCTGCATCTTTGCAGAAATGGTAGAATGGGTTTAAATAGTCCGTTTCATGAGCCGGGAGGACACAGCTGCAATGGGAAGAGGGGAAGAAGGGACAGGATGCAAAATATATGTGATGCTGTGGTCCTACCCTTTGCTGGGGTGTGTATCGTGGAAAGTCCATCCTCAGGGTTAGCTGATCCTTAGCTGTGGGCTCAAAAGGAAATCTGTCCCCCTCAGGGGCCTGGCAGAACGCAAAGCAGCTGCTGTAGTCCGGCTGCAGTTCCAGGTACACGGGAATGTGATGCCTCTCCTTGAAGAAGGGATAACTTTAGTCTTGGTGGTGCAGCATTGTGATCCTGGGAGGAGATAAGGCTCTTGCAAATGTCCCCACAGTGGGCTGAAATGAACCAACACTCTCATATCATGGCAGTGAATCTTCTAGGGGTCCATACTCTGTTTTGAAGAGCTCTTGTTACTCCTGCAGTGTCACAGCACTGTCTCTAGCTCCCAAAGCTCCCGAGCTGCAGATAGAGAGAGCCTGGGTAAGTAGGCAGGGAGGGAGCTAGCCCGAAAGAGTGGATGTTGGGAAACTGGAGACAAAGAGGGATAAGGGACTGGCTGAAAGAGAGCGAGCCCCCGGGGAGCATGGGCCATGGAGAGGAGCTGGAGACAAGCAGACACCTGTGGCTTTCCCAGGCGCTGCCGGGCAGAATCACTGCATTGTAACTGCCCTGGTCTGTGCAGGTGTTTCCCTCTACTGGGACAATAGGTTGCTTGCAGAGGGAAATAAAGCACACAGCTATGGAAAGGTGGGAACTGGCTGCTTTTTCTTTTTATTCCCCAGGTGACCAGGAAGGCCCTGTTTCCAGGAGACTCTGAGATCGATCAGCTCTTCCGGATCTTTCGCACCCTGGGCACTCCCACCGAGGCGACCTGGCCTGGGGTGACCCAGCTGCCTGACTACAAGGGGGACTTTCCCCGGTGGGCAAGGAAGGAGATGAAAGAAATTTTTCCCAACTTAGATCAAGACGGTAGAGACTTACTGGTGGTGAGTGAGGGCTCAGAACAAGACCTGGGGACAGTCAGGACTTTTTCAAACTGGACAAAGAATAGGCATATTTGGGACTGATCTACCCAGAAGTGCTTTAGCTGGTGTGGCTTGAATGCTCACCTCCGTCGTTGCAGAAACAGCCCACCATCGAATAGGGCTTAGTCCTGGCTCTGGAGTGGTGTTGTCAGTCAGTGCAGATTCCTCTAGGAAACCACTGCATGGAGGTCAAGAAAACCCCTCTAGTATAATCCTCACAGTATCTTCAGCTGTGGGTTACCAACATCTGCGCTGGGCCTAGCTGCATGCAGGTGCGATCGATCTTTTGGTTTTTCAAATCCTAAATCTGCTGGGTTTTTCTCTTGGCAGCAATTGCTCCTGTACGATCCCAACATGCGCATCTCAGCCAAGGCAGCCCTCAGTCACCAGTATTTCTTCTGGAAAAGCCCTCTGAGCACTGAAGAGCGGCGTGCGCTGCAGAGACAGGGCAGATGAGAGGACACAGCTCTCCTCATGCACTTGTACCTCCGGGCAGCAGTGCAGAGCCGGCTTCAGGCACGTGGCAGGGGGCTGGCTGGGATCTGGGGTCTCACTTCTCCCGAGGAGCCTGGAGGGGGACATTCTTGCATTTAGAGACTCTCAGCCTGTTGCTGAGAGGAAAGTTGGTCTGGGTTACAGCCAGTAGAGCTGTTTTGAAGAGCAAAAGGGTGCGGGGTATTTGTCAGCATAAAACACTGAAATGTAGGTGAGAGAGTATCTTTCAGAAGTTTGTCCTTGCCTGAGTCAGCGAGCTAGGGTGACACACAGTGATTTCTGTCTCTCCAGCACTGGAGCATCCCCAGGGATGTTGGTGGCAGTTTCTGACACCAGGGTGTGCCGGAGCTCCACTTGGGGTAGGGGAGCGCTTCCCTGCTCAACCCTTTGCTGCTATTGTCAAAGACTGGGCTTTGTCAGCATTGGACAAATTGTTTAATCGAAGCTGTTTAACAGAGTGGACGTTCTGCTGTTTCACAAGCTGAAGAGCACTATCAGGTGTCTTAATTTGTGCCTTAGCTCGGACTGAGAAGCCAAAAGATTCTGTTAGCGTAAAGCACTTGTTGCATACGGCTGGAAACAGTAAGAGCTGAAACGCTGGCTTTCCATCATCAGTCCAGATGTTCTGCTGTTTCCTTTGCTTTATTGTCTTGGAAATGTTTTTGCTGTTCTAATGTTTGGAGAATTGTCACCGACTTTTGGTGTGGTTTTGACATCTTCATTTCTTTCAGTACAGAAAAAAAAATAAAGGCTTGTCATTTGTTTGGAGACCTCAGTGTTTATTGTTTGGCATGATGCGTTGGGCTAGTGATGCAGGACAGTCCTGCATCTGGCTGGTCCTTTTTTCCACAGAGCTATCTCCCTTCCTCCTCTCCTGCACTCTTTCTTTTATAATTTCCAGCTAAAACCCTTCACCGGTGCAGAGATGTACTCTCCATTCTGTTGTGGAACAGAACACAGATGTTTCTGCAGCCCAGTGCTGTCTCTGAAGGGTAAGGTAGGCTTTCTTTCCATCAGAGGTGGCCACAAACAGTTCAGGGTTATATTCTACACACTTAAAGACAAATTTTTAACTTAGGGAAGCCAAACTTCTCCACTCCTGTTTTCCATGCACATGCACGTATGCGCCCTCCTAGTAACTATGAACCCAAGAACTGATTTCAGCACAACCTGACAGCTCTCCAGAGCTATCACATTCCTGGAGTTTCATGACAGATAAACAATGCAGTAAAGGAGAGAGGCAGCTGCACACACAGCTATAGCATAAACCTCTCTCCCCACCTACTAGATACCAGAGAATTGGCACAGGGGAGAGAAACCTTTAGAGCTTCCCTTGAAAAAGCCCCTCGCAGCCCAAGACCTCGCTGTCTGAAGCCAAGCTCTGTTGCCCTTCGGCTTCCTCCATCATTCATTCCTTGTCCCCACACAACAAAGGCAGCGGGTGGCTCTGCTTGATTTCCGACATCGAAAAAACCTTTGTCACCCCTATTGCAGAGCCGCACCTCCTGACACATCCCTGACAGTGAAACCCTGGAACCTGTTGCTCACCTCCCTTCGGGCCACCACGCCACGGGGCTGTGCTTCCCCGGCGGGTTTAGAAGCCACCAGGACCTGGGGAGCTCATTCATCTCTGCAATTTGTACAAATTTGGGGTTTTGGGGTGGGTGGGGGTTGCTTTGCTTTTGAAGCTGTTGTTAGGAGGGGTGCTGGAGTGGCTGCCTGGAAAAAGCTGACCTGCTCGCATTCGGGAGGGAGGGTTTTACGACTGAGCAGGGAGCTGGGCTCATGCAGCAGCCTCAGGGCCCATGTGGCAGGACAACTGAAGCCCTGCTGTGCTCCATCCGCTGTATGATAACACCCAGCTCGCAGGAGCACGTTTGTGAGACATGGATGAATTCTGCTATGGGAATCATTTCCCTGCCTTTGTATACATGTTTTAAAGTCGGTTCATTTTGTACAGACAATGTTCCGTTGTTTGCTCTCTGCAAACAAATGCTCGTGTTGTACCAGACAAGCTGTTTGCAGAAGAGTTGTTTTTTAAAAAAACTGCATCAAGAAATAAGTACCAAAGACATTAATCCAGTCCAGAAACATAAATAAAAATACTACAGCTCATCTAACCTGACTAAATGAAGCAACAAGCTGAATCTCAAATGTTTATGACCCAACCCCACTGCCAGCAAAGGGAACTATGTCGAAACAACCGCTCTGGGAAAGCCACGATGCAGTGCATCATCCTGTACCCGAGAAGGGAGGAAAAGCTCTACCTGGCTTCTCCCGAGCAACTCACAACCCTGCCAGAGAGCTGGGCTCTGGGGAAGCCCCAGGGCTGTGTGGTGCTTCCTATGGACACCTCAACAGGACATCACGGGACCTGCTTTCTGCAGACGAGGACCACTTGGTAAGAAAGAAAAGGATTTTTTAGTGGGTTTTTTTCAGAAACAAAAGGCAGACCAGCAGTCAAGGGAGACTGCTCAGCTGCCTAATCGCCTCTTCGTGCCTTCACCCAGCCCAAAGTAAATACCTCCCACCACGCAGTCAGGGAGCACTTCATCCAAAATGATTAACTGACTGCCTGATTACCAGCACTCCAAGTTCCTTAGTTACAGAGCATTTCCCAGAACTATTTAATCAGCACTTCAGGAAAGAGTCGCCACGTGAACATCGCACTGCTTTAAAAACCACGCACGGTGTTATCTCATTTGCACCCTTGAGGAGAGCAGCCCTGCAGCCCAGCACCCTGCCCCAGAGCCCGGTGAGGGGCAGGCTCACAACAAACTCACCTGTCTGGCAGAGCCAAGCTGCAGCAAAAGTGACAGCCCTGTTGTGGATGGATCCTCCCTGCTTTCAGCCAGTGGAGGGGAGCAAAAACCAAAGCACAGCAAGGCTGCTCCCAGCAGCTTTGAAGAGCTGGGACCCGAGGACTGCCAGCAGCCTCCTTGGTTGGCTGGGCTGTGAGTCTCACCTGGCTGTGCCCCTGTGCTCACAGGGTGCTGGGTTTGCCCTGGCAGAGGCCAGGCCAGGGTTTCTCCCCTGATGTGTCCCCTGGTCCATCACAGCCCAGCTCCAGCCCTTGCTGCTAGTCCAGACCCGCCAGGAGGGCGATGCAGAGTGCCCCATGGGCCAGCAGTGCTCTACCAAGAGAAATCGGGCTGGGAACGGATGCTCTAGGGTGTGTGGAACAGTTTTCCCCACTGTAAACCAATAAATTCCCCTGCATTGATCGTGGCAGCGGAGAAAGCCACAGACACCAGCCATAGGCCTGACAATAAACACAGACCCTACAGAGCATGGGACAGAACCTGGGCAGATCTTGGACTGGAAACGTGGCATTTCCACAGCTCAGCTCAGATTGTTAGTGCTGAGCCACTACCTACCAGCAGGAAGGCAAAGGGACCTGTAACTGTGCTGAGCTTGCCAGCATGGGAAGAATTTCTTCTTGGAGCCCAGACTTCACATGCCAGCTAGGCTGTATGGCAATAGAGGCTGTGCTGCTGCTCTGATGGGTGGGTGAGAAAACCTCTGCACTTACGGGGTTTTTGGGGGGTGTTGCACTTACAGGGTTTTTGGGGGGGTGTTGCACTTACGGGGTTTTTGGGGGGTGTTGCATTTTCCAAGCAGCGGCAAAGCCCTTGAGAGAGGAGGAAGAGCAGCTCGTGTCAGTCAAAAGTCCTATTTCTCATCCCACGAAGCCAGGGGGATTCTGCATAACAGGGTAGAGACTAGGGAAGAACATGTAATCTCTCACCTCAACAGGGACATGGGGGAGGTAGGAGTTGCTCATTTCAGCGAGGGCTGGGCACTGGAAGTGACACAGCGGAGTGAAAGCTTGTCTAAAGAAACAGCAAGTGCAGATCTGCAGGTATTGCCGGGTGGAGCCTGCAGCCAAGACCAAGGGCTGCAGAAAGCAGTTTCACATCCCTGTTTTCTGCAAGCATCAACCTGCTACCGAAGATCAGCCCTTCCCTTGCAACACACCTGCCTCTGCACAGGTACAGGAAAAGCCCCAAAAATAATCTACTTCAACAAGGTTTGGTTTTGCTTGGGGCTTGGCGTCCGCTGCCAGTCAGCAGTGAAGCAACACAAGTCGTTGTACAGCCAACAGCATCGCTGGGCTGCAGCCAGAGGGGCACCAGGGACAGGCAGCTGGAGGGGCAGGGGTGCTGTGCTGTTCGGTAACTGCCTGCACTTAGACTGGTTCAAACACAACATGGAACTGCACCCTTCGGTGACCAAGTCCCTCTTTCAGAGGTGTCCAAATGACAAGGCAGAAAAGTCCCATTGGTCTTCAGTTTTAAAGAAAAAGATAAAATCTTTAAAAACATGGACTTACATGCAGAAAGAAACCTAGGGGGTGCTGTGAGATTGAGGGATCAAGAGCCTGCAAACCCTTCGTAGATGGGGCTGCAGGGCACAGGATTGCACGGGGGAGGACTAGCCACGTCTTCAGCCACTTTGCAGCCTCAGCCTGCAGAGACAACACAGCCATAGAGATGCATTTTCTATATTTATTGCATGCAGAAGAGTGACCCGACGGGAAAACACTGCGGCTCTCCCCACTTTCTGGGCATAACCACGTTTAACCCACTGCCAGTGGAGTTCTCGCAATCAACCCCCCTTTGCTGTCACAGCAGCAGCCGGGGGACTGTGGAGACCCCTGTGTCAGCCCCTTACACGCTCATGATCACGCCTTCTTCTTCGCACGGCCAAGCTGCGTTGGGAAGCAGAGATAGCGAAGATACAAGAGTATGCAGCCCTAAATGCTAGATGCTCCGTTCCTGCGATCGCTGCTGCCTCGTGGGGTGAGGTGTTTCGAAGGGATGAGCTCCTGAAGGACCCAGGTCCAGCACTCGCCTGAACCCATTCAGTGCCTGAACCGCGAGAGCCTGGGGGAGCGGCTGCCCTGGTGGTACCGCTGGTACCCCTCCGAGGTGGCTGGTAGCAGCAGGAGGCTGCTCAGAGAATCCTTCTGGCAGAGGGCCATGGCCTCTTTGTAATTTATCTTCTCTTTAGTGACAGGGTCAATGAGATCTTTTTCATAGTTAGACTCATCCTGGAGCCTGTTGGCCAGGTCGCCTGTTATCATCCCTGTCTGGGCAGCTTCCAGCACAGGGATGCGACCAGTTTTCTTGGGATCAATGAGCCCTCCGGTTAGGTGCTGGACCTCCAGGTAGGGGAAAGCGCTCTCCTTGGTCATCCACCCCTTCTGAACTGCTTCCCCCACAGACAGCCTTCGCTTGGTCACTGGGTCCTCAATCCCCGTGAAAGCTTTCTGGGCATTGAGCAGTCTCTGCATGTAGGTTCTGTCAATCAGCCCCCTCTCAACTGCCTTGTGGACTGAGAGGCGGTCCCGAGAAATAAGGTCTATGATACCCCCTGTGGCAGCCTGGGCTTCCAGGAGCTTCTGAGCTGTCATGGGATCAAGCAGCTTCTTTGCAACAGCAGTCTTGATGTTGTACTTGGTGTCGGTGGTGGTGTCATACACACCAGCGATGGGGGATGTATCGTCACAAAAGCCCTTCTGCGAGGCTGGGGGGAAAAAGCTTGGGGGTTGGTGGGTGGTGGGTGAGGAGAGAGGGGATTTGGAGATGATGGAGCCAATAGAGAGGGATGGGGGAGGCTTGGATTCCCCAGCCACCAGCAAGGCGAATTCGGAGATGGGAATCTTGCCATCCCGGTACAGCTGGTATTCCTCCTTTGTGATCCTCCTCAGCCTTAGTGCGTCATCGATGGAGTACTGCTTCCCACTTTTCTTGTCAAGGAGAACCGAGATTTCCCCGTTTGGCCCCAAAGTGGTGACTTCCTCCCAGTCACACTCCAGCTCTTGCAGCTGGATGTACTGGCCCCTGTCTATGATACCTCTCTTATAGGCCTCATACGGGGACATATCCTTCCCTGTCTCAGGGTCCAATATAGAGATCTTGGTGGAGAGGTTCGTCTCTCTCATCTGGGTCTCATGGTTGATTTCCTCCCGGTTCACCCTTGACTGGAGATCTCGGATTAACCTCTCCTTGTTGTAGATCTGGTCCTTCTCCCTAAGGATGTCTGCCTCCAGCAGGGAAAACTCATGTTCCAGCTGCTTCTTCTTCTGTCTGTCGTTCTCAGTCCGTTGGTTGAGCAGTTTGGACTCCTCCTGAAGGAAGAGGACTTTCTGCTGCTTCTGCCTCTCCAGCTCCCGCAGTTCACTCTCCAAGTTGGCTCTCTCCTGGATGGCCAGGTTCCTGGCTTTCTGCAACTCCGTTTCTTCTCGAGCCCACATCCTCTTCATGCCTTCAGCTCTCTCAATCTTCTCCCTGAGCCACCGTACCTCCTCTTCTGCCTTTTGCTTGGCTCCTCTCTCCCTGTTCAGCAGCTCCCAGACACGTGCACGTTCACTCTCCAGTGCTCTGTCCTTTTCCACCCTGATCACCTCCTTGTAGATGGTCTTCTCCTGGGATTTTGTTTTCTGCAGAACATCAACTTGCATCTGCAGGTTCTTGCATTCTCTCTGCAAGTTCAGCACCTCCATCTTCTCACGGTCCAGCTCCAAGCGCAGGTTGCTGGCAGACTGTTCAAGGACTGGATCCTTCTCCAACTTGACCACTTCTTCCATAATGATCTTTTCTTGCACTGGGGCTGGGCTTTCCTCCAGCTCCTTTATTCTCAACGTGATTTGTCTCATCTCCTTCTCCAGTGCAAGCCTCTTGCTTCGGTCCTCCTGAAAGTTGAGCAACTTCTCTTGCTCTTCCACCAGCGCACGAACCTGCTGCACATCACGTTCCAGACGACGCCTGTTGCTCACCTGCTCATCCAGACTCCGGCTCAGCCTGTTGTGCTCATCTCGGAGCTTTGGATCCTTTTGAGTCAGTATCACCTCTTGAACAACTACCTTTTCCTCTGGCTTTCGCCTCTCCAGTAGCATGTATTTGTTCTGCAAGTCATAGATTGCATCCTCTGCAGCTCTCCTCTTCTGAGACATGTTACGCACCTCTTGACGGAGGCGATCAGCTTCTTTTTCCAAGAGTGGATCATTCTCATATCGGATGACTTCCTTGTTGACTAGCTTGATTTCCACCTTGGATCTCTCCCTCTTCCATTCATCCCTTTCACCCTGCAGCCTAATGAGCTGCTCTTGGGTCCTGCCGTTGGTGTTCACGAGTTCATTGAGCTGTTGTTTCAGCCTGTCAATTTCTCTAAGAATCTCTGGACTCTTCTCATGTTTTACCACCTCCTCTGTAACCTCCTTAAGCTCCACCACTGGTTTCTGTGACCTGAGGACATTGAGCTCTGCTAAGGCCTCTTCCACTTCGCTGTCAATCTTTGTCCTTTTCAGAGTCACTTCCTGCAGCTCCCTTTTCAGGTGTGCAATTTGCCGCTCCGTTTCAGGATCCACCAAGAAAATCTCGTTGACCCTCTCTTTAACCTCTACCCTTGGTTTTTGCTTCTCTGCAACACTGTACTGGCTCTGCAGCTCTCCCAGCTCACCTGCAAGCATCAAGTTCTTGTTCTTTTCTTCTTCAATCAGAGTTTTAAGCTTGGAAGACTCTCTCAATAACTCTGGGTCCTGCTCTACCTGCTTCACCTCCTTAACAATAATTTTGGGTTCTGCTGTTTCGATTAGTCTTTCCACCTCCTCGATCTTGTTCTTCACTTTCACTATTGCTTCTTCTGCGGACTTCCTCTTGAAGGATTCCTCGTCAATTTGCAGCTGCAGGGTCCTAACAGACTTCAGCATTTCTGGGTTTTTCTCCAGTTTGATCAGCTCCTTCACCACCACTTTCTCTCGGATATTGGGCTGCTTTCGCTCCAGCACATGCAGCTCTCTCTTACACTGCTCGAGCTCAGAAGCAGCAGCCAAGCTTTCCTCCTGGAGACGTTTGATCTCCTGACGAAGACTGGCTGCTTGGCTATCCAGGCTTGGATCTTTCTCAATTTTTGTGATCTCTTTGGTGAGGAGCTGGGCAGGAATGACCTTCTTCTCACTCTCCATCTGGGCAAGCTGCCGGCTCATCATGTCAATGTCTTCTTGCAGGCTCTGCCTCTTTTTGCCTTCCTCCTCAATCTGCTGTGCCATCTTAGACAGGTTGCTCTCCACCTGGGGGTCTCTGTAGTATTCTATCACCTCCTTTTCTTCCACTCTTTCAACAGGTTTCTGAGTCTTCAACATCAGCAGCTTGTTTCTGTGTTCCTCCAGGTCCTCTTCAATCCTGGCCACTTTCCTCCTTTCCTCCTCCAGCTGTGATTTCAACCCCTCAGATTCCCTGCTTGTCGTGGTTTTATTTTCAGATTGTTGGGTTTGCTCACGTACAGCTTCAATGTCCTCATGCACTTCTTTCTGCAAGGGAAAACCAAGGAAGAATTAAAAAAAAACAACAAAGGCAGGGAAACTGAGTCACTCTTTGAATCTGTCACAGAGACCTTTTCCACAGCAAGGCATGGAGACAGGACTGCTACAGAACCCCAGGGAGCCTCCAAATCAGGCTGTTTGTCAATGGCAGACAAGGACACAACCGACTTCGTGTGTCTGTCCCTTGTCAGGGAGGTGCTGCAGCAGCCCACAGGGGTCCAGCCTCATGGTATCTGGAGCAGAGGGAGGGTGACGTGGCCGGTCCCTGCTACACAGCTGGTTCATGGCAGCACCACAGAGCACCCCAGTTTGATCTCTTGTCCTTCCTGAGCACCCCGAAAACCACGCCGACCGGTGACCTTTCCTACAGGTGAATCAAGCCCTAGAAAGGCATCAAAGTCCTGTTGCTTTGATGTGTTTCCAGAAGGTTGTGAGCACTAGATTCCAGCCACAGCCAGATCTAGGGTTCTCACTGTGAATGTTGATCAATTATAGCTGAGAACAGGACGTAAGAGCCCTAATTCAAATCTTTTTTCCTAGCACAAACCACAGCTTCAGTAGACAGTTGAGAGCCCACAGCGGTGATGAATGGCACAACCTAAGATCAGTGTTTGGGAAAATGTGGTTCCTTGTGGCCTTTTTCTCACACTAGTTTCCATTCCTGTCCTTCCTCATGCCCAGATGTGAAGACTTGGAAAGGGGGGTGGATTCCTGGGTTGTGCAGACTGCTGATAACTTTGGAAAGATCATTTCAAACTCCAATCTAGAGTACCCCAGCTGTGCCATGAGCTGTTAGCCAGTACCTTCTCAACAACCTTCTTGGCAAACTCCAGCCGGCTGAGCTGCTGTTTATTTTCTGCTGCCAGCTCCATGTAGAGCTTGGTTACATCATTTTCCTGAAAAAGAAACAGTGGTGAGAGCCTCGTCCCCCTCACCCTGACACAGCCTTCTTGGATAGCACACCCTCCCACCTCTCCTTTCACCGGTGTCCTGGGTTAAGCTGAGACAGAGTTAACCTTCAGAATAGTTAGCAAGAGGCTGTGTTTTGGATTTATGCTAAGAAGCATCATCAGCAACCTCAACCAAGGGTACCCAACACAGCCCTAATTCTGAATCTCACATGCTGCTTTGTCCCACAGACAGAGAGATCACCGATGACATTTGTCCTTGGGATTAGGACCGTGACCAGATGTGGCTGTAAGAGTGGATTCAGGCTTCGCAGAGTAGATGGGGCTTGGGTGAGGAGCACAGGTAAGGAGACAGTGGTTTCCGTGCCTTCATCTTAACATTTTACCTGGGCCTGGATGCTTTCTTGAAGGGGGGTCACACGCAACCTCTTTGCAGCAACGTCGGTCAGTGTAGGGTCCAGAGAAGAGCTGTATTTGCCAGCTTGGAGTTCATAGTCCTGTTCAGAGCAGAAACAGAAGAATCAGTTGAGATCTCTCAGGGGAGATGCTAAGGGAGTGCTACATGGGAAAAACCAAGCCATACATTGAGAGTGGACTGCACGTTCTGGGATAGTCTGACCACTGCGTTCTTCTCAGGCTCCTTGCTTTCGATCTCCTCCACCAGTCTCTGCAGGAGACACACACAATGTTATGGACAGGCTGAAATACAGCAACCCAGTAACACCCTTGCAGCCAAGGGCAGCAGCTCAGCCTAGTACTGACGGGAATGGTGGGAACAGGGGGACATCTAGGAAGATTCTCTGGGGCTTTAGAGGATCTCAGCAGCCTTCTCACTTGCCCAGGACCTGCCACACTGATTTATCATGTACAAGATAAATACCAGCCAACACAGAGACCTCCACATCTCATCACCTGAGCTAGTCAGCTTAGGATCTACTCAAGGAGAGAAAGATGCAGGAACCAGACACATAATCTCAGCCCAAGGTGCAATCTTTCAGGATCTGGATGCGTCCCTTCCATGGAGAGGATATCAGCTTGGGGGTGACAAGCACAGATGAGGACACTAGGGTGTAGGTGAACACCGCTGGGCAAGATGCATCATCTGGGACTGCAATCCATTGCCCCCCTGTTCTAGTTCATTCCCTGTGACGGGTGGTGCACACAACCAGGACCTGGTTGATACTATTTTGCATACTGTTCACAAGAAAATTCTCCCATCCTGTAATGTCATCCTGATGATGACGCTCGCCCTGAGCACACCTTCTGTGCCTGCAGCTTGTAGTTGATCTGGCTTGGCCCATCGGTGGTCTTCACTTGGTGCTTGGGTAGGTTGTTCATCCAGAACATCAGGTTCTCGTTGGAGTTTTGGAACTGCTGGTAGGTGAGGCTGATATTTCGGAGGGTCTTCTCCCTGCACAGCACAAAGGTGAACAGAAATGTTCAGGGCTAGGGAAAAGAATCACGTGCAAGTTCCTAAAAAGACGCTATGGTGAAAATGTCACCACAACAAACACCAAGATAACAAAAACAAGGGGGTGACAACTGGTCCCTGAGTGGGGAGTACAGCTCTGTGCACACCAGATTTCCTTCTGCAGCATAAACACAGCTTGGGGGATGAGAGAAGGAAAAAGGCAGGCAACCAGCAGCAATGCCTGCGAGAAGTGTTAAGCGCCAGGGTCTCTCTGGGGAGGGTCACTGAGCCAGGGACCAGCAGTCAGCTCCCTCACACTGCCTTTGGGCAGCTGTCCGGAAGCTCAAAGCCTGTGCTGTGTGTCGGAGGGTGGCAACTGCACAGCAGGACCCCAGTGCTACAGAAGGGTGGTCAAGATCAGGGTCCTGCAATGAAGAACATGCTCTTGGGACTCTGACTAATGCTGGTCCATGCTAGCTAAGAGGAGCAGAGATGATGCCACAGTTCCTC
Source organism: Pterocles orientalis (assembly GCA_011057875.1). Taxonomy (NCBI): domain Eukaryota; kingdom Metazoa; phylum Chordata; class Aves; order Pterocliformes; family Pteroclidae; genus Pterocles; species Pterocles orientalis. Next base: position 96,706 of record WKFP01015511.1, on the reverse strand, counting down.
ACCGCTGATCCAGCTGGTCTGCGACGGCGTGGTAGCGGTCATTGAGGAGCTGCACCTCCCGCTTCTGCCGGGGCAGGTCAGGGCAGTACTCCTGGAAGTTGTTCTGCACGGCACTGCAGCCATGCTCAGCATCCTTGAGCCCCCTGTTCAGCTTCAGCACACAGTCCTCTTGGGCCACCAGCTCCCGCTTCATCCTCTGCAGGGGAGCAAGACACCTCCAGGTTTGCACCAGTCGATGTGTCGAGTGGAAACACCCTCCTTAACGCAGCTACAACTGTGCAGCGCCTGGGGCTGGTCAGGCTCTCCAAGATAGACGTGCAGTGTGGAAGGGATGGAGCATGGAAACTCGTTCAGTAAGGAAGGCAGAAAGCAAAGTGGGCTGGATGGTGCATAGAGCAGAAAGGAGAAGTTTTGGACAAGGCAAAAAAGGGTCAATGTGAGTCCAGGGTGAGAGCTAATGACAGGGCAGGGAGAATGGGAGCAGGGAAGAATAGGGATGACTGTGTGGCAGAGCAAGAGGTTAGATGCTAAGAGGTTCATCGTATGCCTTAGAGACCCCAAAAGCAGCCTGGGAGGGACAGAGCTTTTTGCCAGTTAGAGCACAAATCAGCCTGTAACACCAGCGTAAAGCCTTCAAGGAACAAGTCCTTAGAACGGCTTCATTGCTGGTGCCTCAAAGTGCTCAAACGAGCAAAGTCCAGCTCTCCCCACCATTGCTACCTGAGCTCAGAGATCTCCCTTCCCTAACAAAGAACCTGATGTTCTCCTACCTGCAGATCGTTGGCCCGGTCCTGCAGGGCATTGGGGGATGCAGGAATGACGCTGTCCTGAGCCAGCTTAGCCTCAAACATGCTGACGATCTTGTCTGTGTTCTCGATCTGAGTCTCCAGGTTCAGGGCAGATTTAGCCCTGGGGAAAGGAAAAATGAGACGACAAGCTTAGCTACAGAAGACCCCATTCTCCTTTTCTCTCTAATTTTGCAGGTCTAAGCTTATCTAACTTCTATAGTGCTTCTATAGGATGGCAGTATGCACACACAGCTCTGCCGTGCTGCCCAAGGTCAGACGTATTGTGTTTCACTGCACACAGCAAGGCTGCCATACACACCCACACTGTGGACTTCCCACAGAGGGGGAATCTGACCACAGATTACATACAGGAACTCCTTCAGAGGTGCCTCTGATGATGGATGGAAGGTTTCCAACCTGCCCTGGGCTAGATGGACCTCAACCAGCACCCACACAGACCAAACACATTCTCTCTGATGTTTTTGTGTTGACACCTCTATGAAAGGACTTCCACCCATTGTCCCCATCAGGCCTCGCCATCACCACTCACTTCTCATTGTACAGCCTGGAGAGCATATGGACATCGTTGTATTTGCTCCTGAGGGCGTTCAATGTGACAGGCAGCTGGGAAGCTGAGGTACTGGTGGGTTTCTTGGAAAGGTAGGTCTCACACTCCTTCTGCAAGGCATCCTTGGCTGCCCCCAGGTTCTCCAGTTTCTTTGTTGTTTCCTGGCACATCAGATGGGAGCAGAGTCACGGAACACAGTCATAACAGCGCTGTTGCAAAAACGTGTCTCCCTCAGGGGCGGATTTTGCTGTGGGGCGATGGGTGCGGCAGCCCTCTGATAAGGTGTTGGCCCTTGGGGCGCAGCCCCATCCGGACCGGCTGTCTGGCAATGGCAGGGTGTGGGAAAGAGATCAGAACAAAGGTGGAAGGAACCTACCTGCCTGAATCCATTCCTCTGCCAGGGCCAGATAAATACCCACGGATGAAGATGTAACATGCTGAGCAACTACAGACCCAGACCTTATCCCAGAGAAGAGGAGGGGGGGCTCCAGGGCACTGCCTCTTTTCCTGTCCCCTCACATCTACCGGTCTGTACTCCCCACCAGGCGAGCCAGAGCTGGTCCTTGGGTCAATTCCCTCTCTCCTGTTGTCTTTTATGCTACAGACTTGAGCATGAAGGGTGACAGCATCCCCACAACAAGGCTGAGGATGCCCCACGGCGGGTGCATGGTCCGCAGCTCTGAACCGAACAGACCATCTCGCTGAAGAGCTGAGCCATGGGAAGGGTCTGCATCTCTCCAGGGTTTGGCCCAACCCGTCCCATTTCAAGGGCTCAGGCCAACCTGAAACCCTTGCAACTGCAGCACAAGGTTCTCCTTCAAAGCACCGGCTGTCATCTCCTGTGTAATTTCTGCGTCAGTTCTGTTTTGGGCCAAACTCCTGCTCCAACCCGCCCGCAGCAGCACCCACCTCCTGCTGTTTGATCCTCCTGGCAAGGTCATCTGTGGGGTCGCTGTAGTTCACTGGAGACCTCACTCGGTTCAGGACCTCCTTCTCTACCTGAACCAGGTCCTTGCCAACACGATCCAGGCTACTGAGGAGCTGGTCAGCGTGGGGATCATCCTGGGCTACCGGGGGGCTCCTGGACAGAGCTGCAGTGAGACACGGCTGAGGTTAATCCCGGTTTCTCATCTCCACCCCAGTCCTGGTGCACAGCCCTTTCCCCGAGCTCTCCCACACTTGGTCCCTAAAGCTCCCTCCCTCTCGTGACAGCCCTGCTGCAGAGTTCTGCCCGGGGTGTTTCGCAGCTCTGAAGCACACAGGCGGAGCATCCGCAGAGCATCATGTGCAAGGATGTGCCTACCCATGGCAAGGGATTAGGAAAATGGTTTGAGCTCTGCCCTGGCCAGCCAGAGCTCAAGTCCAAAGGAGGCATGGAGACAGCCATGTGCTGCCACGCAGACACATCCCTGCTCAGCTCCGCTGGGAACTTTGAACGACAGCTGTGGGAACAACACAGCTAGCCAGGGCTTGGGATTTAGCGGCTGCTTATTTCACAGCCCCCAGCTAGGGAAGAGAACTGCGAGGGACCCAGATCCCAAATAAGGTTTAATTAAAGGTTCTGGACAGGCACATCTCCCTGCAACCGCCAGTGGAGCTGAAGATCACTCTCAGAGGTTCGAGAAGGTGTAAGTGAATTGCTCGAGATCACGGGGTGAGCCCTTGGCAGCTCTGTCCCATCAGCTGCTCTTCTCTGCAGAGCAGAAAGCATCCTCACACCGACCCGCAGGTACCTCTGCCTGGGCAGGTGCTCTGCTTGCAGCCAGGGCTGGGAGCTGGGCAGGGGAGGTGCACGGGCTGGCTTTGGAGAGGGCTGGACCAGCCCGCTGACATACCCTCCTGGCTGTGCTGGACCTGCTCCTTGTGTCTGTGTCTCAGGGTGCTCTCCACCGCCGCTCGCTTCTGCTTCACCGTCTTCAGTTCCCCTTCCAGCCTGTGAGCAGAGAGGAGCAGCGTCAGCCAGCGGGACGGAAACCGCTGCGCAGAGCAAACCTGGACAGAGCCCAGCCCAACAGCAGCTCCTCTGCCCGGGAAGGGGTTCCCAAAGGCTGGGAGCCTGCAGCTTGTTCAACTCAGAGATGTCCCTTAGGAAAGGGGACAGCAGCACAAGGAGCCGGTTGGTTCAGGCAGCGGGTTTCTCCCCATGGAGTCAGTGTTTCCAGCTCTCGCCAGATGCCACCAAAGCTGGGGATTTATTTCATATCCCTGCAGTGCTTTGCAGCTTCGCAGGGAGCACGGACAGGTAGCTGCTTCTGTGGCTGGAGCCCTGGAAACACCAAGTCTCCTTTGTAGGAATTGTTCCTGTTCCGATGAAATTGGGGCTGGGATCAGCAGGAGCTGGAAGGACCAAAAAAAATCTCTGGGTGAGAAAAGATTGCTGAAGGCAGGAGGAGGGGCCCCTGAAGGACCAGGCGAGTTCACATCCCTGCTATGGGCTGCTCCAGCTCAACACCGGGATCTGAAACCAGCAGGTCCCAGCTTGCCTGGCTGCTGTCCCTCTGCAGGGCCAGGACATAGCTCCATGCAGGGCACTGAATGGTGGAAATAAACCAAAGACAAATATTTTCCCTGTAGGAAGGGAAGCGAACACTGGGAAATGAAACCAGTTGCAGGCATGGCCTGAAAAGAGCGAGAATTGTCCAGGCAACACCTGCAGAGCTGTTATCCAGGAGGACATTGCAAATGTCTTCTGTTCTAAAACCCATAAATCCAAAGGATTCTGTAATCTGGGGTGTGTGTAGAGGGGTACGCACTCAGGAGGAGCAGCCCAGAGAAAAAATCACACCAGCGTGACTGGGGAACCGAGCTCACGGGCATGCCCAGGTAACTCTGGATCTGGGCTGTGTGCTTTCCGCAGCGTTTGAGCAGCGCTGGTTTATCCCAGCACCCGGGGACACAATTACAGAGGCAATGCCGAAGCTCCCTGCACTACCGCCCCGTCCTGTGGGAACCACGGGAGCTGAATGAGCAAGCAGGCAGCAAACTACACGGTGGTTCGAGGAACATTTCTCAGTCTCCAGCTGGGGCCGGCTGAGAGGAGATATCCCAGATAACTCTGTCCTGTTTGGCAAGTCCCGAGCTCCAGACTGATTCTGTAATGAATTTAGTCAAACCTATGCAAGTCACATGGCTGGGTGAGGAAATCAGGCCTGACTGCCAGAAAACTCTTTGACAGCAAGGTCCGTGCAGTGCTGTCGAGGAACGGCAGGAACCTGGATGAGATCCTTGGGTGCAGGGAACAATCCCTCTCCAGGAGGGATTTTGTACTAGACCGTCAAGAGGTCTGTTCCCAGCTGCTATTTCTCCCCAGTTGAGGCAGACAGGCTGGCTGTGACCCCAGAGCGAGTCTGAATGTCTCTCTGGGTCAGGGTCTCAGCTGCAGACTCACCTATTGACCTTGTCTACGGAGTCAAGGTCTGGTGGAGGGATGGAGAAGCAAGCAGAAGGTGCCTCCTGGACCACACCAGTGCTGCTCTGCACCACCCACATCTCCGGGTTGCTGTTGTCCTTCAGAGTGTACTTGTCACCTCTGGTCAGCTGCACCTGGGACAAAGACACAAAACCCAGTGAAAGGCTGGGCTTTCCGGCACTGGGCTGGTTCCTCCCACCGAGGAGCCCACATCTGGAACAACCAAAGAAGCAGCCAGTTGTCTGCCTCTTCTGAAGGCACTGCTAGTCAGCCCTCACCTCCCCAGCATCCCAGTCGCAGAGGGTGTCCAAGGTGAGGGTCTGAGCGGGACGTGTCCTGCGCAGTTTCAGTGGGCTGATCTCTTTGCTCCTTCTCTTCAGGTCAGCGATGCTCTTCTCTGCCTGCTTCACTGCCTTCTCCTCGTTCTAGACAAAGCAGAGAAGACAGTGGTTGTGACCAGGCTTGGATGAGAAGGAAGGGGACAGTCACACTACAGTGTCCATCCTTGTGTGGTCCCTGCTGGGGTGGAGGCAGGAATTTCTCCATTCTTGACCCCTCTATGTCCCTTTTTCATTATCAACGTTCTCCTCGGTTTCCTTTGCTCACAGCAGATCTGCCCTTGAAGGCACAGCCTGAGTTAACCCCAGGTGATCCCACACTATCATATTAAATCTCCTGGAGAAGTTTTTCTTCTCAAAAATGGAACAGAGACCTGTCAAGAGGTGCCTGCATTCCAGTGTCAGAAGGTATCAGGATCCTGGCACCTCTCGGGAGCAAAATGTGTTGCATGCATGGGAAGATGCTGTGTTGAACGGGTCCCCTCCCGCTCTCCCAGGCAAACGTTTCTTTCCTATCTGCATCTCTCCCCTGAGGTCAGATTTCTTTATTCCCTCCCTCGCCGTTGGCTGGGGAGAGTGCTGAGGAGGTGGGAGGACCTCTCCCCGCTGCCTGGATGCCAGCAGCTCCCGCTCTCTGCACATCCAAGAGTCTCCTGTTTGGGACAGCACGGACCTCCTCCCTGTGCTTCTCCTTCACCCTGACGGTGACCTGGGGCCTGGCTGGGTGTCACTGATGGGGATCTGTGCCTTCCCAGGGGTCACTGCCCCATAGCGTGAGCAGCCTGGACCTTCTGGGGCTACGGCGACTCAGCATCCGGAGCACGGTATTGCCATGGGCTTCCCCCTCCCCAGCACAGAGCTGGGATGTCCTGGTAGGGTTATTTACCCACCTCACCCCCTTCCCCACTGTTATTTACTGGGGAGGTTGTGACGTTTGGTCTGCCCTTTAGGTCTGGTTAGTGCCACCAGCCCTGAAGACCTCACCTCCAGCTGAAGCAGCAGATCTGACACCACCCCAGGGCTGTCCTTGTTGAACTTGCTGTATTTGGTGTCCAGGTCGGAGTTCATCTTCTTCAGGGAGCGGCTCACAGCCTCAGCATCATCCTGGAACTGGAGGTGTGGGTGGGAAAACAGTCAGCGGTGGGAGGACATCACTATCTCCAAGTCCAATGGGATCTCTCTGTTCCCAGATTGTCTCCATTCCCAACATCTCTCCTACAGCTTGTTTGGGGCTCACAAGACCCTACAGACAACCCTCAGAGTGCTTGGACAAGGACTCTCCATCGCCTGAGCCACAGGGAAATAATCCCAATTGACAGACAGGTCCCAGGTAACGACAGCGAGCAAACCCTCCCCGGCCCCTCTTCTCCAAGCCAGCACAGCGATGGGCTGATGAGGTGAGATGAGCCAGTCCTTCACTGCGGTACTAAAGGACGGGGTTTGGAGGGGTGTTTCCCCAAAATACCCCAAGTAGGTGCAAGCAAAGGATCTCCCATCCTCACCCCTTTGCTGTCTCTCTTCCCAACCTGCTCCCCCCAGCCCGCCCCTGCAGCCCCATGGCCTGTCCTCTCCTCGTTGCTTTTTACCTTCTTGTAGCTCTCCACGCTTTTCAGATGACTCTCCTGGCAAATGCAGAGATTCAGGAAATTCTGCCACTCGTTCTTCAAAGCTTCCTGGTGAGCCTGTGGAGGGACAGAGCATGACCCAGTGGGCTCCAGCTAGTCCTACGTCCCCTACCACCAGTCTGCTTTCCCCAGAAGTCCCAGAGATCAGAGGAAGAGCAAAGACTGCTGTTGAGCAGAGACAAAGCTACGCCCGGGTGTTGCCTGATGCTGAGCCTGAGCAAGGACACTGCTTGGCAAGGACCTGGCTCATACAGAGCAGCCACACTTCTCGAGGTGTCTCAGCTCCAGTGGTGTTGGTGGCTGGGAGCCCACCTCAGGTTGATGCACAGAGACGTTGGCTCTTGATGCACAGAGACATTCTTCTTCTCTTATAGGGTTTGGGAGGAGCCCCCCTTTCTGTACCTGGATAGGCTTGACAGCTGGGTGCTTCAGCTCAATCATCCTGTCCCCATCATCCTGAAGGTGGTTCACAACCTCCTCCTGGCTGAGCAGCTCATTGGACTTGAATTCCTGAAGGGGAAGAGAAACTTCATGACAGTGGGAGCACGCGGGGAGCACAGAGCGGTCCCCTGGGCCACCAAACTCCCTGGTGCAGAGAAAATGCTTCCAAAGCATAAACATCCTTGTTTGTTTGTTTGTTTGTTTTTTTAAAAAGAAGAGGCTGGGCAAAGCTAAAACAAATGAGACACGCTTGGGCCTCAGAAAGCATTAGGGCATTTGTTCAAAGAGCATTTTCCTAAACAATTATCCCTCTCTTCTTCCGGGTCCCAGCACACAGCAGTCACTGGGTGTTGTTCTTTGGACGTTGAGGCTGACATGACACTGAGCCCTTCCCTCCCCTCCGACCATGGGCAGCCTCACCGTCAGCTCTCTAATACATGACCCCATGTGCCAGCTCAGGGGACAGGAGGGAACGCACAAAGTGGCTCATCCTTAGCTCCAACGCGGACCCTGAGCGCCAGTTTCTGTGCCTGGCACTGCTGGGCTGCCCTGGGAAGGCACCAGGCTTGTGGCTGGCGGTGGCTGTCTGGGAGGCTGGGGTCCCCCCTGCAAATCTCTCCTGCCAGGCGTGGCTGGCCTCCGACGGCCAGGACACGCTGCCGTCCCCTGAGAGCTCACCTCATACTCCCGACGCACGCTCTGGACATCCATCATTTGGTCACTCCAGTCCTGCTTCAGGATCCTGGTCTGCCGGTCCGTCAGGTAGCCCAGCTCCTTGGTGCAGCCCTGGAGGTGGTGGTACAGGCTGCCCAGGCTCTGCCCGCGCCAGATGGAGGTTTTCTGCCCACGCACACAGGAGAGACACAGCGTTGGTCCCCAGGCTGAGGAGCCCCTTCCCCTTCTCCTCCCCAGGACCCCGCTGCACGGCACATCCGCAAGAGATTCCCAGGGACCTCGGGGAGACACCTGCCGCCCGCTGGCTCTTATCTGATGGGGTGCCATTCCCATCCCTCCTCTGCAGACAGGATCTGTCTGTCTAACCAGAGTCTCGGGTGTGGGCTGGTGCCTCGGGCAGTCGGAGCTGGCCCGGCTCTGCTGTATTTCTCACAAATGCCATTCTTCAGCATCAATCTCCATGGGCCCAGCTGGCTAAACCCAGGACCTTCTTCCCGGCCACCTCCTCTGCTTCAGCTGCTCATTTCCTCTCTGGAGCCTCAACATTTGCAATCCTGATTCGGAACAGCGCGTGGGCTGGGAGAGGGTTTCCTGCTGCCACATCCGTAAACCCTGTGCTCACAGACACACGGGCAACGCCAGAGGAGTTGCAACAAAGAGGAGAGACACCGATCTCCCCCCCAGCACTGCCCCGAGGGCAGCGAGCGTGCTCTCCACTTACACCCATCCCAAAACGGGGAGGAAATGGGGAAAGATGAGGGACACGACTTCACTGGAGCAGAGGCAGCTCCTGCCCTGAGCCGGGCATTCCCTGACCATCAGGGATGGTGTTACTCTGCTGTGTGACCCCCTCTGTCCAGGAAACCACTGAGAAGCTTACCAGCAAATCCTTGTACTGGCTCTTTAAATCTGCCACATCCTGGGTGACAACACCGCGGAGACCAAGAGGAAAAAAAAAAGTGAAAAAAAGAGAGAAAAGCCATTACCAAAGCATGCAGTAGATGCTGATGGGCTGATTTACGGAAGATGCTTTAGAAACCATTCAGGAACCACCTCCCTGCCCCTGCATGGCTTAATCTGCCCAAGCTGAGGTCTCCCCGTGCCCTCTGCAGAACAAGGGGAAATTCACCGTGCGGGGCGCAGGTGGGACCCACAGCCAGCCAGCGAGCAGACCCCGCCAGGTCCCGAGGGAAACCGACAGAAACAAGGAGGGGACGGAGGATGCCTTACCCCACAACGGACGTTCTTGATCTGGAGGCCGTACGCTTCAATCTCCTTCTGGAGGATGTTGTGCTCAGCTATTTGCTTTTCCAGCTCTGACATGCCGGGGCCGTACTGTCCTGCGTTGACTTGTTTCTGTGCAAAAGGAGTCAGGCAGAGAATAAAGCAAAAATTTTATTTGAGGGAGAAACCCCAGGGAGTGCTGGCGGGGCATGACAAGATCTGGTATCCGATAGCGGTCCAGGAGGAAGGGAAGGGACCTTGTTGCTGTTGACCGTGATTGCTGTTTGTTGCTATTTCCCCAGCCGTGCACAGGAGCCAGACAGCCCCAGCGTACAAACCTAAGCTGAGCCAGCCGCCCTTCCCGTGGTGTCGTGCATCGGATGCACACAGTTACCATCTGGCTTTCAAGGGAATCTGGGTTGACTCCAAACCAGGCACTCCACATACCCGAGACCTTGAGGCGTGAAACCCTGGGATGTCCCTGAAGACATCACCTTCTCCGTCCTCTCACCCCACAGGAGGGCATTTCTACCTGATCCCCCTCCCGTAGCTCTTAATCTGAAGGAGTCAACCAAGAGGGTGCTCCAGAGGGTTTTAAGAGGTGGAAGGAGGGACCTTCTCCTACCCAGAGCAGTTGAGCTATTTCCACCACCCCCAGCATCCCCGCGTGATGCTGAGCACACCATGGCTGGCAGAGCCCTGCAGGCGACAGTGGACATTATCTAGCCTTGCAGGAGTTAGGAGATGCATCTAAAACCAGCTGCTGTTACCATCTTTTGGTCCAGGATCCTGGCCCAGTCTACCCTGGGCCCCACATCAGGGATGTTCAGCTGCTCGTAGAGGGCCCGGTACTCTGCACACAGCTGTGTCACGCGGTCGTGGAGCTGCTGGATGCTGCCAAGGAGAAAAGGCACACATCTCCGTGTCAGTGCGGAAGGGGGAGAACCAAGGTGGTGTTAGTGGAGCCCACATTTCACGCTTAAGACCCAGACTACTTTGTTGTCCCTTTATGCCACCAGCCTCCTTCAGCAGGGGAGGCACCTGTCCTGGTGCTCTCCATCTCCAGGGCTGTCTCAGGAATTACAGTCCAGGAGGAAATTGCAGGGAGATCAGGGCTGTCCTCTCCCAGCTGGGAAACAACCCTTCCCTCCTGATTTCCACCTAGAAGGGCTGGAGAGCAAGGGGAGCAGAGCACCAGAGGCCAACCGAAGCTCTCCTCCCATTCCAACAGCCACCTCAGACCCTGTGCGTGCCTCAGTGAAGGTCATGCATTTTAGGAAAGGCAGAAGAAAAGGGGCTTTGCCCTGGGAGTGGGGCCATGTTTCAGCCCTGCATTTTTCTGGTACTTTTTACGAGAGCTCCCAAAGAGTGGGGACTCAGGTGGTCACTCTGGCAGCAACCCTGCACACCACTGTCTGTACAACACATAGACAGAAACCCTGATTTTAAGGCTGAAGTAATGGGGAGAAGGGTGAAACTCTACCCCTCATGGCAACAGCTGGAGCTCAGCCTAGACCCTAGAAAGGTTCCCAGTTGCTCAGAGCCCCCACCACACCAGACCACCCTGCTGCACTCACTCTTTCTCTATCTCATCAGCCTGAGGGTGTTTGAGCCGCTTGGCGCGGTCCACATCCAGAAAGAGGTCCTTCAGCAGTGTCTCTGCTTCCTTCAGGTTCCTGGCGTTCTCTGGCTGGAACTCAAAAGCCTTGTTCTTCTGGTGGTTGCTGGCATCCTGGAGACCAGGGATAACAGAAAATAAAGCCTGGCTGGACCACACAGACCTCATAACGCTCTTTTTGGCCAAAGCAGAGGACCTGGATGCTCAACACACAGAGGAACCCCGGTGCAAGGGTGCAGCCTGGGGGCCGCATACCCAGCCAAGCTGCCTGCTTCAGCATCCCTCCCGCCCAGGGGACTGGTGTGGGTCAGGCTGGCTGCCTGCCTCGGGAGGTGCTGGGAGGCACAGGGCTGTGTTCCTGGAGGTAAGACAGCCTTGGCTGTGGGAAGCATGAGGCACTGAGCAGAAAGCACCGAGGGCAGAATTTAGGAGGCCCTGGTATGCAGCCCCAGGGGCCAGGAGGCTCTGCAGGATGCTCTGTTCCTCCCCAGCCTGGAGTCATCCCCCAAACCTGCACCAGCAAGCTGACGCACGGAGCAGACACCTGACCTGTTGTCCTAGATGCTGCATTTCCAGGCAAAGCCTTTCACCTTCCTACCACCCTCTGCCACAACTCACCTGCTTGAGTCTGGACTGTGTCTCCAGGATGTCCTTCTCCACCTGGTCGGCATTTGTCTGCATGCGGGAGATGAGAACGGCCAGCTCATTTGTTGAGGACCTGACAGAGAGCAGCAGAGCAGATGGGTGGGTGAAGGCAGTTCTCACCCTCTCCATCACTGCCCAGGACCTTACACAGGGGTGGTTCTTCAGGCCTTTCCCCCACATCCTCCCGGCCTCCAGAAAAAGAGTCTAAGCTGTGGC
>WKFP01015511.1:71053-85139 GCA_011057875.1 Pterocles orientalis | reverse complement strand
CCCCCCCCAGCCCCCCCCCCCACCGCTGCACTCACTCTTTCTCTATCTCATCAGCCTGAGGGTGTTTGAGCCGCTTGGCGCGGTCCACGTCCAGAAAGAGGTCCTTCAGCAGGGTCTCTGCTTCCTTCAGGTTCCTGGCGTTCTCTGGCTGGAACTCAAAAGCCTTGTTCTTCTGGTGGTTGCTGGCATCCTGGAGACCAGGGACGACAGAAAAGAAAGCCTGGCTGGACCACACAGACCTCATAACACTCTTCTTGACCAAAGCAGAGGACCTGCATGCTCAACACACAGAGGAACCCCGGTGCAAGGGTGCAGCCTGGGGGCCGCATACCCAGCCAAGCTGCCTGCTTCAGCATCCCTCCCGCCCAGGGGACTGGTGTGGGTCAGGCTGGCTGCCTGCCTCGGGAGGTGCTGGGAGGCACAGGGCTGTGTTCCTGGAGGTAAGACAGCCTTGGCTGTGGGAAGCATGAGGCACTGAGCAGAAAGCACCGAGGGCAGAATTTAGGAGGCCCTGGTATGCAGCCCCAGGGGCCAGGAGGCTCTGCAAGATGCTCTGTTCCTCCCCAGCCTGGAGTCATCCCCCAGACCTGCACCAGCAAGCTGACGCACGGAGCAGACACCTGACCTGTTGTCCTAGACGCTACATTTCCAGGCAAAGCCTTTCACCTTCCTACCACCCTCTGCCACAACTCACCTGCTTGAGTCTGGATTGTGTCTCCAGGATGTCCTTCTCCACCTGGTCGGCATTTGTCTGCATGCGGGAGATGAGAACGGCCAGCTCATTTGTTGAGGACCTGACAGAGAGCAGCAGCAGATGGGTGGGTGAAGGCAGTTCTCACCCTCTCCATCACTGCCCAGGACCTTACACAGGGGTGGTTCTTCAGGCCTTTCCCCCACATCCTCCCGGCCTCCAGAAAAAGAGTCTAAGCTGTGGCCAAGGGCAAGGATGCACACAAGTGGTCGATGCCTGGCTGCTGCCTTCAGCCATGCAAAGGTAGGGCATGGTGTGTTCAGAGCAAGCACGTGATGGCTTTTTGCACACCACGCAGCTCATCTGCACAACTCCTTGCTGCAGGACCCTGCAGATGCTCAAAAGTTCATGTGGATTCAAAAAAGCAGTGAAGGAAAAAAAAAATTCCCTGTAGGGTTCCCAAAAGCACCAACACCACATCTGGGTTGGGAAGACCCAAAGCCACAGAGGGCTGGAGGCCAGGAGAGCGCCCTGCTGAGGCACCACAACGTGCTTGCGCTGTTTGGAGGAATCTCCCTGGGTGTCTGCCCTTGGCTGCAGGTAGAGGTGGGTGAGACGGCCCTTCAGCCTGACCCAGAACCGCCATCCTGGGGTCTTGTTTCACGCAAAATGCCCTGCAGTTCAGCCCGTTGAGATCCTGAAGAGCCTACTGCCACCCTAGGACCAGCCTGCAGTGGACAAGGACTTGGCACGCAGACTGCAAGCCCCTCTGGGTACTGTCTCAGCAGTCGCGCTGCTTTCAGGGCTCAGAGAAAATTTTCCCAAGGCCATAGCACAACTACAGCCCTCCTCACCCCAGAGACGATTTGTCAGACCATGTCCTATTGCCTTTCCCTTCAGTGCCATCACACAGCCGATGGGTACCACTACAGCCCTTATTCCATCACGGCTATGGCGAATGAGCGCCCGAGCCCTGCCAAAACAGCTGGATCCAGAGCCCGCAGCGAGGCACAGGGTGGCTCCCACATCTGCAGTCCCAAAGCTCCCTGTGGACAAGGAAGCACAAGCCTCAGTGCCACCTTTGTCCTCATGTCCCGTGGCTCCTGATAGCATCTGCCCTTGGGGATGGTGCCAGCCCTACCCTCCAGGCAAGGAGAGCGCAGTGCTGCCAGGATGTGGGCGAGCAGAGGCGGAAGGGTGTGGGCCGACAGCATCATCCAGGGGCTCCAGCCTTGGCCAGCTTCTGGTGGGACAAAGTTCAGCAGAGGCTCAGCTCAGTTACGTGCCAACACTGGGGTCTGAGACCAGGAAGAAAGAGTTTGAACAGCAACAATGGGACATTGCATGGGGGTCAGCCTTTGGCGGAGGAAGAAGGCAGGAGAAGGGCAATGTCCTGCTGCAGAGCCACACATCTGCCCTCCAGCCAGCTGGTTTCCTTCCTAGCCCCTGAATCCAGCAATGGACTGGGGAAGCAGTTCCCTTACTGGCTCTGTCATTGCTCCAGCTCCTCACCATGGCTCCAGCTGTTCCAGGGTTCACACCAAAGGCTAGAGCAGGTGCTGGGATGCAGCCCCAAGTGACTGTAAAGTGTGAGTGTCACGGTCACCCCGAGCCAAGCACCCGGATGCCACAGACAGAGCTTGTGTTTCAAGTCAGCTCAGCCCACGCTGACCAGCGCCAAGCCCGTGTCACTCCGAAGGAGGCACAGTCCCAGCACGCCTGCTCACAGCATCCTCCTGTCCCCTTTCTCCAACTCCTCCCTTGATTTTGATTTCCCAAGAGGGTGGCGTGGGCCTGCCACGCAGCAGCTCCTGGCTCCCTCCGGAGCTTTGGGTTGACAGCGTCGTCTCCTGGCCGTGTCTCAGCTTCCCTGCCTGCAAAGTGCGTGTCAGCAAAGTCAACGGGGCACTGCTGTGCTCTGGCAGTGCCCACTCCTACAGCGTCTGACTCCAGGGATCGCAGAGCCAGAGAGCCCAAGCAGAGCATCCATCAGCATCATCATCATCATCATCATCATCGCATCACTGTCTGCTACAACCTGTCTTTTACACCCCATCAAACATCCCTCCTACCCCACCTGTGCCCTGTGGATGCCTTTCCTGGGGTAAGCTGCAGAGCTCAGGGGGGTGAAGGATGGTCCCAGCTCCCAGCACATCAAGGTGGACGGGGAAGGGAGCAGCGCAGAGCTGGACTCGGTCCCCGCGAGCCTTAGCATGCAGCAGGCTGGAAGACCCAGGAGGTCTCCCCTCCCCAGGAGGTTACACAATCTCCCACTCATCCCTGACACGCCTGGAATGAGGTGGTGTCCCATGAGCAAATACTTGAGCACCACCCAAATTTCCTGCCCGGGCTCTCCACGCAGGGAGGAGAGAGTGAGTCATGGGCTGGCTGCCACCCCAGGGGACGGACGAGGTGTCCATCCCCACGCGCTGGGGAGACCACCGTCCCCTTGAGAGGTCTGGCTGAATTCAGCTCCCTCCTGGGAAGAGCGTGAATGGTGTGTCCAGCCTGAGCCCTGTTGTGATGTGACCACCACTACCTCTGTGCAGCTCCAAGAGGGGAGAAGTGAGGACCTGTCCTTCCCGGGGAGGGTAGATCCCAAATAAAATCCTGCCTATTCCTGGGGCACCCCCTTCCTGGCTGAAGGAAACACTGGGACACCCTATCTCTTGGTTCACAAGCCGGGAAACACGAATCAGATTTGCTGAGGCCAAGCCAGAACAAAACTATGGACTGAAAAGACCTCAACACCCTCCTGGTGAGAGGGGCTCAGCCTCCCCCCTCCCCACCACACGGGGCGGGAGGATGCTGTTGCAAACAGCCTCATCTCCAGGGAAGAAGCAATGCTTCCTGGAAAACAACATCTCAGCAGCAGAGGGGGGGTCTTCCCTGTGTGCCCTGGGGTGCAGAGCCAGGAGGTCTCTGCCGGCCAAGGGAGGAAGCCGGGCAGAGGAGGAGACCGAGACCCTGCAGCCAGGCTGGAAGCGGCTCTCCAGCCCCACAAGCAGCCAAACCGCTTCAGAGTCTGCGAAAGGGTCATCTGGGCGGAGAAGCCATCTGTCCTCAGCTGGGACCCCCACCCTCGCCGCACTCCTCGGTCAAGGTGGGAGCGATGCTGAGGAACCCACTTGGTCCATCCATGCTTAGAGAACTGTCCAAACCACCACAGACCCTCCACAGACTGTGCCGAGAGGAGCGCGAGCTTCTCCCGTCTGTGCCGCCACCCATGTCCGCACAGCCTGGGGTGACGCAGATGTGTCACCATCCCTCCTGGGGGCTGTCCCTCCTGCCCTCTCAATGACCGCAGCCAGGCTCCAGGTCAGGGTGAACATGCTGACCCTCGGGCTGCAGACAGGCAGCTCAGCACCGGGTGGGATGCGAGGAGCCAGGAGCTTGCCCGTGCTGGTGTTGGGCATCCCTTGGCCTCCTGGGGCTGGGGTCGTCCAGCTGCAGCCCCGGGCTGGCCGAGGGCAAGGCTCGGCAGAGCTCCTCCTGCTCCAGAGCCAGGGCAGGCCTCCTCCCCAGGGCTATCTCATGCCCAGAAGAGGCACAGCACTGTTATTATCATTATTAATTGGCTCATTTCTCATACCACTTTCTGCCTCCTGGACAGTCCAACTGCACCCACGGGACGGTGTCTCTGGGCAGGAGCAGGACTGTCCCCTGCTCCCAGCCACTCCTACCAGAGCACACTTGGGCAGGACCACCACCCACCTACTTCAGTCCCCGACCCCCTCTGTCCCTGCCTTCCAGGGGACTTGGCTTTATGGCTCAAGGCAGACCCCAAAGCTTGGTCTGTTCTCCCTGACACGCAAAGTCCTCGCACGCTCTGATCTGCCAGCTCGGGCTGCTCGCAGCAGACCACCAACGACCCCCACCAGGGATTAGCCCCCTGAGCCTGTGCCTGTCTCCCTGGGGACCACGCTGCTCTAAGCTGATGGGGGAGAAGCAGAAGGAAGCGGTGGCAGAAGCAGCAATCCCAGGAGACGATTAAACCAGGAGATGACTTGCCATCCACCTCCAAAACCACCCACAGCCTTTGTCAAGATCGCACCTGGGCAGCCAGTCCAGCCAGCCAGATCTGATTCAATTCCACCTCCTTGTGAATTTTCCCTCTCAGCCCTGCAGCGTGCCTCCTCCTAGAGCAGCGCACAGCAAGGATGCTCATTGGGGACCAGCCTGCGCTTGCTCCTGCCTGCCTGGGATGCATCCACCAAGGGGAGACAGCAAAGTGCCCTGCGAGCTGGGATGTCCAACACCATGGCCCCAGGGACCAAGGCGAGGTACCTCTCTTAGGGGTCCACACCAGCAACGGCACCCACTAACCGTGAACCCCCAGAGGCAGAGAGCCTCAACTTCTGCCAAGGTTCTGGCCTTGGGGCCACCAGGAGCAGCTATGGGCCACCAACATTTTCTTGGGGCCATCTGCAGAGCATGTGCTGGCGGCTACTCCCAAGACAACTCGTTCACCTTCATTTTCTCAGCTAATATGGGTGCTGACCAAGCCCCGGGCCATGGCCAGATGAATTAAGCCTTTGTCTGATGGTTGGTGCCTCCTAAAACAAGCACAACTAGCTGGGTAATTGCCGCGCTTCTGGCTCCAGCCTCCATCCTGCACAGGGAAGAGGAGCGAGGTCTCGCTGGGATGTGACTCCAGGTGTCCTGAGAGGCTCGTGCTGGGGAAGAACCTGACCCCAACCCTCCTGCGGCACCACTGGGTCCACAGCGAGCTGTCCCGGGAAGCCCCTTGAGAAATCCCCAGCCCAGATTTGGAAACCAGCTGGGGAGGTGCAGAGATTGCATTAGCAAGACTGAAAACAGCGGCTGACACAGCTCCAGGGCTGCTGGGGAGATGTCTCACTGCAGCCAGGTTCCCACAAAGGCTTGGGGTTCAGAGAGCCCCCAGATCTGTCTTTGAGATGAGTTTGTGAGTGCTCAGCTCCACCGAGGCAGAAGCTCCCTGCGGCAGCGGTCCAGCTCCCGATATCCACACAGGGAAGCCTCAGCCTTTGTGGGGGCCACCTTCTCCCCAGGTCCCACTGCCCTGCCCAGCAGCACCAGGCCACCACCCTCCTCGGTGACTGTTTGCTGACCTTTGCTTTGGCCCCATGAGCGGCACCGTTGGGTGCCAGCAACCCACCCAGGCACCTGTGCACACACATCCCGGGATGCTGCGGCTGCAGTCCACCAACGCTACGAAATGGAAAATTGCTGAGGAAGGTGGAAAATAACCCTGAGTTGGCAACTGCAGCTGGAGGGAGGATGAGTGCTCCTGCTGCAGGACCATGCCTGCCTAGAGGACACCCCACTCCCATCCCGGTCCCACCACATGTCTCACTCCCCAGAGCTTCAGGAGTCTCTTCAGAGGGGACATGGCTGTCAGATCCTTTGGGTGCTGCCTCAGACAGGCCAGCCTGTCACCAGGACGGATTAGAACTGTCACCAGCAAACCCACTCCTCACCCATCTTCATCACCTGTGCAACACCAAACTGAGCATCCCACTGCCGGGATCCCAGCATCCCACCAACCTCACACAACCAGCGTGTCCTGGGATCTCAAATCCGGGCTGGTATCTGCTTCCCTATCAAGCAGATCTTGCTCCACCCAAGCAGAAAGGCTGCATTTATTCTCCCTACTCCTTACCTGCCCAAACGGGGCTTTGCACCTCCCTGCTCAGCTAACACAGCACTGTGCACATCCTCGGGCACTGCCCGCCCCCGGCGCTGCGCAGTACCTCTGGGCTGGAGCACAAACCCACCAAAGACAAGGACAGCAGCTGGGGCAGGACGCTTCGGCACCAGCTCCCAGTGAGCCCAACTTCCCAGCTGCTCCGCAAAGAGGGATCGTTCTTGGAGGGGCTTAGGAGACATCGAACACCCTCCCCTCATCTTCCCCCAGGGTCCCCGGGACAGCTCAGAGCGAGGAGAGTCGCACTTACTTGCTAGGCTTGACAGGGGAACCTCTGCTGGGGGAACTTCTGCTCGGGGAGCCTTTGCCCACCCCCTTGAACATGTTGGCGAGGTCCCAGCTGGTCTCCCGCAGTCTGCAACGTCGTTGTGGGTGCTGGCTCTCTGCTCCGGTCTGTCGGGATGGAATGACAAGACTCAGCGAGGGAAGGTCGGCGGCGTGCTAAAGAGCAGTTTCTGGGAGGCTCCTCCCCAAAGGCAGGTGAGCAGCAGCAGAGATGGAGGCACATATGAGAAAATGACTCGAAAAACCAGTTTGGGGTGGAAAGAGCAGAGCCCCAGAAGGAGAACGGGAGGAACAGCCTCGCCCTGGCTCAGAGACTGCTTTGGCACACGCAGGCACAACCACGCTGCGGTTTCCCAGTGGAGGGGCACAGAGCACGGCCTTTGCAGGGAGGAAAAGTCTGCGAACGCCACTTGGAGGGAGTGCGCTGTGATTACTGACACGCATCTGAAAGCATCTCCCTGCATTCGCTGCTTAAAGCGCTAGAGAAGCAGCAGAAGCCCTATGGATGAAGCCAACCAAGAGTTTCCCAAGGCAGCAGCAGCAGTTTGGGAACCACCAGTTTGCAGAACATGATGTCATTTTGCAGTTCAGTAACTTTTTGGCCCAGGTTCAGCACAAGTTGGCCCCAACTCCCAGCAAACCACTGGGGCTCATGGCAGAATGAGTGTCAGCAGCTCCAGCATCCCCCCTCAGCCAGCGGGATTCAGGCTCTGGGACAAACTTGGGTACCAAAGCCCCAAAGACTTGGGTCTGAGGCTGTAGCTACCCAAGACCTTAGAGCAGGCTTTGCCTCTGGGCAGATCGCTCCCCTGTGGAGCAAAGGTTCAGAGTCCCAGCTGGTTCCCAGTACAGCATAGCAACACCCTAGGATCTCCGCGGCTCCTGGGGATGCCCGTCCAGTCTATGCTGCACAGTGGGGCTGCCCAGCCCCACGGCTCTCCGAAGCCACAGCAAGGGCTGGCTGCTGTCTACATCCTCCTGGTTTGAGATAAAGCAAAGTTCAGAGTTTCCCACAAACCAGGAACCCCATGTTTCAGGCTGGTCCAGCACGGATTCTGCAGCACGGTGGGGTCCTTATCCAGCGCAGGATCAGGGAGGGAGGGCAGAGGATGGAGGAGGAAGGGGACAGGAGCGGATGGGGACCACAGACCCCTGGTAAGCACCAGGTACCCGTCACACTGACACGGGTTTGTGGCTGTACTCCTCTGTTTCCTGTAGCTCAAGGACAACCCAAGGCCAGAGGCAAAAGCCTGGGATCCGTTGTCACTTTCTGGGTGACCTCTCTGTCCTCTTTGAATTGTCACACAGCAAATCATGCTTATCTCAGGAGCGAGGGAAGGAACACATGGGACAAGGCTCCCTTGCAAGGGGATTGCTTTCCACTGTGGTTTTGCTCTTCTACGAGCTGCAAAGCCCTACCCTACCTGCCCTGCCTCACACCAGGACCTCAGAAGCGTGACGACAGGAGGTTCTCTCAGCTCAAAGCACTGGGAGGCAGCTGGGGTGGACCTTCGGAGGGGTGACCTCCCCTCCAAGGGGGCTGGAATTAACGGAGACCTGCTTCAAGGCGTGTCTCTGCTGTGGGCAGCTCTACAGACAGGGTGGAAAGCGATTGCTGAGACATCACCCCTTTGCCATTGACATCCCGCTGACCAGTGACAGACACGATGCTCATGGACCGGAGCTGCTGGAGGGCCCCAGGGAGGAGGAACCCACGCAGCACATCCCCTGCAGCCCCCAGGACCGGGCGCTGCTGCATTGGCATTCGAAGGCTTCAACAAGCTGAAGCCTCGCCAGGGACAGGAGTTGAGAGCAGGTGAGACCAAGCAGAGCTCAGTTGGTACCCACGCAGGAGCCCTCCCTGCAGGGCTGCTTGCACAAGGCAGGAGGGGATAGATCCCCTTGGAATTCAAAGGAAACTAAATTGGACAAGATTGACCAGCTGCAATGCCCCGGAGGACAGTGTGCTCACACGTGGAGCAAGTTCTAAGAATGAACACAAAAACCAAACCAGGCACACACCAACCCACACCCCCCAGACAAGCTGCTTCCCGAGCCACCCGCCAGCCCGCAGCCTGCTGCAGCTCCTCACCTGCACAGCTTCAGACAGCACCTTCCTCTCCTCTGTTTAACCAGACAGAGGTGTGATCCTTCCCCTGGCCAGGTCCCCACCTGGCAAGGATCCCTCGGAAAGACAGAGTGTTTTGAAAGCGAACACCCTTTGATCTCACCCCTGCGCACACGCAGACGCGCGCTGGCAGGCAGCGGCAGCCTCCGAGCCGTACGCAGACGGGACAGATAAACACGGGACTAATCTCAGGGCTGCTGGAAGAAGCAGCGACGTTGGCAGAGGAGCACCCGTCCCTCACAGACACCAGCTGAGAGCCGGGCCAGATCCTGCCTGGTTTTGAGCCCTGGTCCAGGAGTGATGCTCAGCATCCAGCCTTCCTCTTCCTCGCTCAGCCAGAGGCGGTGTGAGCAGAGGCAGAGCCACCCTGCGTGTCCCGCACAGAGCCCACGCGAGGGGCAGCTCTTTGCACCCACTCGCCTGCCAGGACAGCAGGGCTCGCCCAGCCCTCGGCACAGCCCCAGAGGATCCGTCACCATCCCAGCCTCAGGAAAGAAGAGCACCGGGGGAAGCTGGAGGTAGAGCCAAAGAGGGCTCCAGGGTGCAGGTCTCACCAGCCCAGTGTCCCCGCCACCACATCCAGCCCCAAACAAGGTTCTGCTGCTGCCCAGTGCCCACTGCGAGGGGAGGGATGCTCTGCCTGCTGCCCACACAGCCTCCCCCTCGCTGCGACAGCTGCCACAACCTGCGCAGGTGAAGGGGACGTTGCTGGAAGAATCCTCGGAGGAACACTTACAACGGGCGCCGCTCGCTTCAGCCCAGGTCACCTCCAGATCCTCAGCGGGCTTTGTTCAGACCAGCCCCAGCCGTGCCAGGGCAGAGGACGATGGTTAACCCAGGCCCTGCAAGAAGCAACAGGCAAGGAGACCAGTTCCACCAGTTCCCCAGCACAGCCACCCACCCAGCTGTGCCTGGCACCTGGACCTGAGCCCAGGCACCCTGGGCAGGGCTGCTCTGCCGCATCCCTGCTCCTCTGCAGCTGGGAGCCCAAAGCTCAGGTCTCCAAGAAGACCATTCAAAATGGCATTACTGAGGGCCCCCCACCTCCTGGCCACCTCCCGACCCTGGACAGGCAGCCCCCCACACCAGCTGTGCTCCCAAAGGGATCTCCCTGCACCGCACCAGGGATGGGGCTCGCTGCAGCTGGCAGAGCTGCCTGGTCCAGGGGACGTCACCCACGGGGGGGACAGCGGGGTGGGCAGCCTCCCCTGCATCCCAGGTGCCCCAGACCTGAAATGCTGCCGTTCATCTGCACACCCCAGGCAAGAGGATGCCTGGGGGACACCCCGCCGGTCCCCAGCCAGGCTACAGCTCATCTGGGGACTGAGACGTATCCCCTGGGGGTACGGACCTGGGGCTGGCTGCTCTGGCAGGGCTCCAGGCACAGTGGGACATGGCCTGGGAAGTCACGTTGTAATCATTTTATTCACTTTCCAGCAGAGGATCTGGAGATTGATCCCAGTAGCCCGGAGCTGTGCCAGGACGCAGATGTCTGGTTTTACAGAGCAGTCACATAACCAGATGCTCCTTGCCGCGCACACAGATGAGTCGGTCGCCTGCAGGGACAGATAGCAGGCACAGCTGCACAGAGGACCTCGGGGAGCAGGGAACCTTTCAGGGAAGGAAGATTTCAGGAACAATCCTGAACTAATTTTTCAAAAGAAATTGGAAGAGGAGGAGTTCAGAGGATGGTGTGCCTTCGTTATCAGGCAGGCCTCTCAAGCTTTCACAGAGGAGATGACGCCTTAATATGACCCACAAGTTACCTTCTGTTCCCTGTTGAGACCCTGTTTGGATGACGACATACTTGCATCCTCTGTGCCTCTCCTTTCCCCTCCTGCCCCTCTGCACACCACTCCTCTGGATGAGCTTTCTTCCCACTTCACCTCCTTGCTTTTGAACTTCTTCATTCTTGAAATCATTCGGAGACAAGCAGAGACCACAGCGAGGAGCAGAGCCCTGAGAGGGCACCAGCCCCCCACGGCACACCACCAGGAGCTGCTGCTGGCCCGACGCTGCCGGGAAAGCTCCACCGGTAAGGTCTCAAACACCGTGCAGTGGTGGGTGCCAACAGCGGGGCAGTGGAGGGACCTTTACAACAAATTGAACAGGAGGTGGGAGGAGAAAAGCTGGAGCCATCAGTGCGCAGAGCTGCAGGAGGGTGGTTGGGATACACCTGGAAACAGCCGCGATCTGCCCACGAAACACCACCCACGGAAGAGAAGTCATTGCATCTCCTCACCCCTGCTGACGCTCACCCGCGTTCACACCCAGTAAAACCACAGCCCCATCTCACCACCGGTCCCAGCCAGCAGCACCCACCACCACATCCCCAGGGACAAAGCCAGGAGGAGTTTCCCGGCCGCACGGTCACAGGCAGCACCCAGCAGCTGCAGAACGGTTCCCTCGCATCCTCACCCCCGTGAAAAGCAGAGGGAAGTCACAGCCGCTTCTGCCTGCGCTCAGCATCCCATTTTCATTTCCAACGGTTCCAGAGAGACGCGCGAGGCCGCGGCAGCCCTCTGGCACAGCGGCAGATGCTCCGCTGCACCCAGATGCTGCTTGTTCAGCAACAGGAGCAGCAGCTGCAGCCAGCCCGGAGCAGGGCTTCCTGCAAAGGAAACGTGGTCTTTGCAACCGGAGACAGAGGCTGTGAGGCTGGAGCTGTCCCCAGCGGGAGGGAAACCTCCCAAGAGCCTCCAAAGCCACGGAGAGCAGGGGGCACGGGGAGCGAGGCGTGAAGAGCAGCCGGGGCCCTGGACCTCACCTCCTTGGGCGGTATCGGAGCCTGCTGCCACCACGCACAAGGCAGCCTCCTTTTCCTCGCAGACACCAGGGACGGCGTTTTTTCATACATTTTTTTTCCCCAGCCGTTTTTTCCTCCTTATGGAGCAGTTTTCACACAAGCCCCAGTGAAGCTCTAGCCCCTCAGAGGAACCTGCCTAAAAACCTGCCGCCCACGTGGAAAACAGGACAGCTGATCTTCTGAGATCACTGCGTCCTCAAACCTTGCTTTGCTTTGCCTTTACCAACCGATGAGCGAAGGGGAAGCACAAAGGCCCCACACTTCTCCCTGCAGCTCTGATTAGACCCGATGAAATGCTCCCTGGGCCAGGGCCGGGCTCAACACCAGCCAAGTGACCTTCCCCAAAGACCAGAGGAGCCCGGATCCAGCCCAGCTCCCCGGCACGAACGGAAAGTCCTGCTCCTCTTTCTCTCTAAAGACAGAGGACGGCTGCACCACGCTGTCTCGTTACCAGCTCAGTCCCAGGGCTTCATGGACTCCTCACCCCCAGACCCTCCCGACACCGAAAGGAGCTGCCCGCTTCCCCCCCACCGCCTCTCCGGGCTCGTCACAGCATCCCACAGCTTCTTCTGTGATTAAGCCCCAGAGGGAAGGAGCAGGTCATCATGGCAATTCCCTACAGCAGCTAATGTGTTAGCCTAATTTTCCTCTCCCCAGAGAATTAGCAAGGCTGTAATAGCACCAAATAAATTCACTAATGGCAGATTCTCAGGAGACTTTGTCTGGAAAACTTGTTTATAACTTGCAGCCTGCAAATGTGGCTTTATTATTCAGTGACACTGCCGAAGGGAGCTGCTCCCCAAAGACACGATTGGATCTGAACACGCTGTGTCCTAGATCATTAACCAGGCAGCGAGGGGTAATTAAACACCTCCCTGGAAACACAACCTTCGCACACACGGCACAGCTGGAGAAGCACCCCGTGAAATCAGGGTGGAAGGTGGGGGGTTTTGGGGTAGTTTCTTTCGTGTCTCCCAAAAAAAGCTGCTTTGCTCAACCGACAGCGCCCTGGAGAAGGGACTGTCCCCTGCAGATGCTGGGCTAAAGCGCCAGGCAATCAGCCCGTGTCGGGATGGTGGAAAGTGAAATGCACGGAGAGGTTTGCTCTCCTCTGTGCCTCTGCACTCAAGTGCAGTGCAAAGACCCTGCAACGTGCAAAAACACCTGCGGGATGCTGCACTGCAGGTGGTGGGCAGCTGAAACACACCTGGACCAGCTCGCAGGAGGTCCTGCTGGGGAGAAAAACCCCCGGCCCTGGTACGAAGAGCTGGCTGAAGGAGAAGGCGCGGGGAAGAGAGGGTCAGGGCTGGAGCACCCCATCCGGCAGGACCTGAGGGGCACAGACCAGCACACAGCAGCGAGGAGGGACCGTGCTTCAGACTCCCTCCAAACCAAACCGAGCCCATCCAAGGGCTCCCCTTGCAGCACAGGGCTAGCGGGAAAGAGAAAAACCCCTCCTGGGTGAGCAAGGCGGGAGCAGGAGGCAGGGAGGGGTGACAGCCCCTGCAAACCTCCAGCAGCGCGGAGCCAGTCCGTGTGCGGGGACAGAGGCTGCAGCAGCCAGGAGCATCCCGAGCTCGGTCCCAAGTGCCGAGGGCTCTTCACATGGGATGAGACTCTCCTGCAAAGCTCCGTTTTTGAGCACTTCCCGGCTTCGGTGGCGAGTGGTTCTGTGTTGCAGGCAGGGACCAGAGAGGGACGAATGCGTCTGCCCCAACTAATTCCGTGCGGGCAGACTTTGCCTGCCCCGACTTAATTTGATGCTCTGAGAAAATTAGACGTTCTCCTGCTTCTGTGGAAAAAAAAAAAAAAACAAGCGCTGAAGGTAATTGAGAGGCTTTGAAGCTGCTCTTTAGTCATTCGGGCACCACAGCCACGGCATCGCTCC
Source organism: Pterocles orientalis (assembly GCA_011057875.1). Classification (NCBI taxonomy): domain Eukaryota; kingdom Metazoa; phylum Chordata; class Aves; order Pterocliformes; family Pteroclidae; genus Pterocles; species Pterocles orientalis. The sequence goes on along the minus strand of WKFP01015511.1, from coordinate 71,652 downwards.
CTGGACTGACCACGGGCTGGGGGTGAGAGTCACTGATCCTCTGCACAGCGTGAGAGCCTCGGGCAAGCTGCCGTGCCTGTGCGCGGACAGCACTGTCCCCCGCTCTGCAGGGGAGGGGCGAGATTATTTCCAGAGCAAGAATTTTCACTTTAATAACCCCAACACTGCGGGTGCTGAGCAGTGGAGGAGTTTGCCAAAGATCACAGCAAGGCAGTGCCTCCAAATGCAAAGTACACGCCAGGACCCGGGTCTGAATTTGGATTTGATGGCACTGGGGAACATGAAAGCTGCGCTCAAGGCCACGTGCGCACAACAGACATGCAAACTATACCCTTTGAAAGTGGTTTTAAACCTCCCCCCTCTGAGACATCGCTGCTTTGTAGGCCAGAGGTGGGAAGGTTTTCACCCCAGGTTACTCGCAGCAGCCTGGAGAAGGGCTGGGGACGCGGTGGAGGGGACAGGTGAGGGCTGGGGAGGGACAGGTGAGGGCTGCGGACGCGCTGGAGGGGACAGGCGAGGGCTGCGGACGCGCTGGAGGGGACAGGCGAGGGCTGCGGACGCGCTGGAGGGGACAGGTGAGGGCTGGGGATGCGGCAGAG
>WKFP01015511.1:48194-66775 GCA_011057875.1 Pterocles orientalis | reverse complement strand
GGGACAGGCGAGGGCTGGGGATGCGGCAGAGGGGACAGGCGAGGGCTGGGGATGCGGCAGAGGGGACAGGTGAGGGCTGCGGACGTGCTGGAGGGGACAGGCGAGGGCTGGGGATGCGGCGGAGGGGACAGAGGCAGCCGCCTCCCTCCCACGCCAACCCTTGCAGCAGGAATTTGCACTTGGGCTTCGCTCTGACCCAACCATTGTAATCCGGTGCTCAGCACAGAGCAGGGTGCTCACCGTTCACTCCTCGGTGCACAAAGTAAATCCCCGACGCAAACAAAACCAGAGTGAGGACCCTCCAGGGATCTGGGCTGGATGCCGCGGAGCAGGGACCCCCTGGCTCTGTCCCCGCACGAATCCCACCCTGATCCACTGCCACAAGTGACGGGATTTTTGCAGCAGTTACCCCACCAGCCGTTGGGGTGAGTTTGTAGCAGGACAGCAAGGGAGCAGCCTCTCCTCAGAGCAGCACGCCCAGGCCAAGGAGACCTCACCCAAGGGAGCGGGTCAGGGAGCGGCTTCATTTCACAAACTGCTCACCCCCGGCACGGTTTGGATGAGCCCGAGAAGCCAGAGCCCAGCACGAACCTTTGCTGTAGGTGTGTCCCTCCGAACCACTGCGGGATCAGCCCCCAGAGCCGCTCCTCGCCAAACCCTCCGAGGGCCGGGGCAGGTCCCGGGGAGCTGAGGGACACAAGCAGCGACGCTGGGCTGGAGAGGCAGCAGCAGCACTGCCAGCATCTCCTCGGGTCAGAGCAGGGGAGGGAAGAGAAGCACCGAGAGCTGCTGCTGCCCCTGCCTCAGCCCCAGGAGAGCTCAGAGCCCACCAGCTGTCGCTAGTCCACCGGCTGCCACTAGCCCACCTGGGGCAAGCAGCTTTCAGGATCCCTGCCTGCTTCCTATCCCATTCACCTCCTATCGCTTGGAGCTTCCTATCGCACACCGGGGCACCCGCCATGGCTTCTTCCCACCCGGATGGATCAGAAAGGGCTCCTCTTTGGCCGACAAACTTACAAAACAGCAATCCTGTCCCGAAGAAAAAGAGGAGCAGCCATACACAAGCAAGATCACGTCAAATCGCTCCTGCAAGTGAGCAAACTCCCAGCTTACACCCCGGGCCAACCACCACTTGTGCTCGTAGCTCTCACGGGGCCGTTGACAAGGGGAGCACAGACATCTCTCAGCAGATGAATCTTCTCCCAAGAATTAGTTCCACTCGCCGTCACTGCAGCTGGACGAGGACTGCCCACAGCCACAAGCAGGGGCTGCAGCCCCTCGCTGCCGGCATGCGCGGTGCTGGCTGCCAGCCCTGCAACAAGCTCCTCGAGGTAACGCAGCCACAGCGGCCCCGGAGACTCGCTGCCAGGCTCAGCGGGGATGCTGCCTGCTTGAAGCATCTGGGATCAGACAGCAGTGATTTTCTCTAGTTACACACCACCTTCCATCTCAAATACCCCGATGTACAGGGGGCAGAGACGGTTGTTTGGGAGCCCCCAGAGGAGCCCATTGCTATCCCGTGTCACCTCTCACTTCTCTCTGTAAACAGCCAGATTGGTCTCATGCTCATCATTTCTCCTGTGTCCCATTCGTCCCTCAAGACCCACACTGTCACAAGAGCCCTCGGAGGGCACGACCACAAGTGAGCGTCACCCAAGACACGGGCATATCGCTGACGGTGGGGCCGAGGGCCAGGATGTAGCTCTCATTCCCATTTTAATTGATGCAATGGTACCAGGCACAGCTAGCTCAGCCTGTAATTAAAATTCCAGTGTGAAGCCCAAAGATATTCCATAGGAGAAGTTGATTGAAAGCAATAATCTCCACCGTTCCGCTGGAGCTTCCTGTTTGAGGGCAATCTCGTGGCCTACTTACCAACTAATTCATGGAAAGAGAGCAAACACCTGAGAGCAAACAGTGCAGCCTGATGAAAGGACAGCACAAGGAAGCAGGTTTCCAAGCACTATAAACCTGGGCTCCACAGCTCGCTCCGGCCGCTCCAGGCACAACAAACCCTTGGCAGCTGCAGGGGAATCTCGATGTCACCCCAGACACTTCACCTGCCCGGGCCGTTCCCTCGGAACTGTGCTGTCCGATCCGAACCTCTGCCCTTCCCAGCTCCGCGGCAGGGCTAAAAGCCTCCATAAACTCCGAGTCTGGTTTTCATCATACAAATTTTCTTCCTTTTTTTTTTTTTTTTTAACATTTTAAGACTTTTTCTTAGTGCCTCATCAGTGCCTCCTTCATTCCTTAAGTCACAGCACAGCTTACAAACCCCACTCTGCCCACTTTCCACTAACATTGCACCGACACAGACAAGCCAAGTACCTCTGAGAGTGGGGCATATCCATCACCCCAGCTCCAGGCAGATCCTCTCCAGGACTGACGGGCCATTCTCCAGGGATTAAGCAGCCCCAGGTGATGGCGTGACCTTCACCATCTGAACACTTCGGAGGCAGAGTGCTTGGTGTTCTCAACGCTGGCACAAACTACACGCCTCAGAGGTCAGGAATAAAACTGTATTGTCTTCAGATTTCTTATCTGCATCCAACTAATCAGTTATCTGTCAAAGGTTGTTTGACATAAAGAGGCCAATTGCTCTTGGCTTTTCTAACAGTAACCGAATAGAAAGTGGCTGCAGTACAAAGTTCGCTGGAATCAATCCAGGCACCACACAGATCTGTGGCACGAAAGCAGGAGTTCGGTTGGCAACCAAACAGAACAGTTCTCCAACTGATTTGATAGAAAAGCGGAAAAGGAGAGAGCAGCTCAGATTGACGTACACAGAAAGAGGGACCATGAAGCACTAACCAGCTGATGCCTGTGCCAGTCTCACCTTTCCCTGTCTGAAAGGGAACGGCCTTTATGGGGAAGAGACATCTGCTGTTCAAGACCATGTTTTCTGTACATTGTCACCTGATAATCAATAGCGTGCGATGTTTCTTTCAGCTCTACACTTTCCCTTTCTCTTGTAAAATCCCCCTGGCATCCAGAGGCAAACGGAATAGCTAGAATACCAGAAATTCCCATTTTGTTTCCATGTTGCAGAAGATGAACACAAAGAACCTCCTCCTTCTTCTCTTACCTCTTTCTGAGCCCAGAGTCCTCTTGGAAGCTGCTTTGAGAACTCACAAATCAGATCAACTTGGAACAAAGCAGCAAACATTCATATTAAAATAATGGGAACTGTTAATTCCCCTCATCTATCTGATATGAACCTTGCACGGAAAATTCCCATGACAACAACAATTCGATCATTTTAAAAAGTTCTTCTGTTTCCACCCCTATTAACTCCAATGCCTAAAAATGGAGAAACACAAAGTCAAGACAACTGGTGCAGAAGAGTTCAGGCAGCGAGAACGATGTGTCACCTTCCAGCTACAGACTGAGTGAAAACCCAAACATCGCTGGTGGAAACTTCCAAATGCTTTATTTAGGAACAGTTCTGCCCACATGCTGTGGGGTTTTTTTCCTGTTTAAATGATCACAATTATGAAACTACCTGCATTTTCGAAGTGCCTATCACCATAGCACCTGGGTGCTTTATAAAAAAAGCTGTCTGGCATGACAGAGAAGATCACGCAAGAACTTACTGGTCTCCTGCTGCTTATTCCCCATTTCAGGTGTATCTACCAACTGAGGAAAAACGAAAAAAGCAACAGATGAACTCCAGAAAAATATCATCTTGTTTTCACGCAAGGTTTAGATCAGAGACAAAATGAACATTGAGACCCAACTTCCCACGGAGAGCAAGTTACTACTTCTAAAGCCACCCGTGAAGCTAGTTTCCCAGGAGAAGCCTTGCAGGACTAGGTTCTATACCGTTCTCAGGTATTTAAACAGCGAAGGATCCTATCGGCCCAGAGTTCAAATTCAGGTTATGCTCCACCACACCCGGGGTAACCATTAACATTTGGTAAGGTATTTGCCATCCTGATCAGGAAGGAGAGAGGCTCTGTCATTTCTGAATGTTACTTTTTTTTTTTTTAAATACAGAGACTTCTGGGAGTCAAAAGGGAAGAAGTCAGCCCCCTTGGCTACTGTTTCATAGCCTTCGCACAGACACCCTCACCTTTCTGGTTTAGTTCTGCATCTACCTTTGCCTCTGTTTCCCCATCACACCCATATTTCTAGACCAAATACCAAATTAAAGTATCAAATAATGGGGCAGAGGAGGAATCAAATTATACCTATGCGCTGGCCCATGGTACGTAGATGTGTACTGGCCCTGCACGGGCCACTGGTCACAAAGCAAGCTCCAGCTTCTCCAAGCAGAATGGAATTTCTGTGCTCCAGATTATTTTCAGCTATTTATAGTTTGAATAGATTGTTTGTCTTTAATACACTGGGAGAGAATGTAAGTGCACAGACATATACACAGAACACAGGGAAGAAGATGGTAAAACCTCCCTCTGACAGTTTCAGGTGCAGATATTTGTGTCCTAGACACTCTTGGAGCTTTTCCTTCAATACAGAATAAAACCTCTGTTCCTCAGCGGGTCCTGGTTAACTTTTGAATCCAAAAATGCCCTTTATGTATCCTGTGAGACCACTCTTGGCCTTCTGCTCCACCTTGTCCTCCAGAGGTGGGAAAGCAACGTGATTAAGGGCCAGGTCAAAGAACAAGGGTTTGCATGGAATGGGCTGGAAGCCTGGAGGGAAGTGCACAAGGCTGACTTGCTTGCTGACAAGAGAAGGATCCAGACAGAAAGTCTCAAACCGTTCAGAGAGTGGCTGCAAGAGACCAATGCAAAAACACAAATTAAAGACATGTCAAATCAAAGCTAACAAAGGGATTGCTAACCAAACCAAATGGGATTAAGCAGCAACTGAGACACAGAAGCTGAAGTTCCCTTATGTGACATGTTGGGCCTTTGAAAATGGTTCGAACCCCTGTGAAAGCATCGCTGCAGGATCTCCGGAAAACCCTCCCACGTTCAGGGAGCAAGCTAAATTTAAAAAAAAAAAAATAGATGCCACACTAGCAGCTGCCTAGCTCCTACCCAAGGAACCCCACTCTGTTTGGCACCTTCAGGTCTTGCAGAAGGAAAACAAGCCTAATAAAATGTCTTAAATACACTAGTCACGACCAAACTCCAATCAGCATGACATTTCTTGAGCTGTTAAGAGACACTCAGCTAACAGGTTAAGAGTAACATTCATTAAGAACACTATTGGAATTTGCCTGAGCTCTCAGCTCTTACCTTGCCATCCTTGACCTGAGATGGAGACTCTGGTTCATGGCTATCATTTGCATCTGCAAAATCGAAGAAAAAGTTGTAAGAATAACAAGCTACAACTTGGCATGTCTGTCAGCTGTCTCAGGAGTCAGCTGTCCTCTTGGCTTAGCTATGAGCCTTTCCTTCTGGGATACACAAGACAATTTTCAGTAGAATCAATTTGCTTTCTACAGTAACAGGACCACACATACTCATCTACAGCCACACAGCTCTCAGTGATGGAGAGCTTCTCCTTCACATTGTGTGAGAAGCTCCTGAAAGAAGCTGAGATTTTGAGTTAAGCACAAAGCAGCAGATACTGAGGCAGGCACACCAAAAACAGCAGCCCAAGAAATCACAAAGTCCATCCATTCCCCCAAAGTTCCCCTACCCTGCTGACTCTGTGAAAGAGCAGAACATCACTGCTCTCCCCTTTCTCAATAGTTCTCCCAGGTAAAAAAATTAAACGCTAAAAGGGAGTTTGTGCAAGTTACCAAAATAGGGGCACAGCCTCATGAAGCACTTTTGCCTCTCTGGGCAGGGGGCAGGATCCCAAATGTCTTGTCACTGCTCGCCTAGCTGCATCACACACGGCTAGAGGCAGCTAGAACTGGGGGAGGGGGAAAACATTTTCCAAAGCCTACACAGATCAGAGGGAAGTGGAAAAATATTTGGAACTTCAGAAATGAAGTAAAAGGAATGAAATAGCTGCAGGGGCATTATTCAAGAAACGTTAGAACCTTAGTATACTTGTGAAACTCACCTAATATAGCTGCTGCTTGCAAGGAGTATTTCTCTGCATTGACTTGAGTGATCAGATCCTGAACATCAGGTAGCTCCTAGGTCATTAAAGAAAATTATTTGAGAGCCTCAAATGTGCCAGAGTTTAAGAGGTAGGGCAAAGGAAAAATCTGACAAAGTAAGAACTAAGAAATTAAGTCCTTGTGCTGATAAACCTTCCCAGAAAAGGAAAAGCTACAGTCCAGTCCTTTAGGCACTACAGAAAGAGCATGACAGAAAAAGATGTGAGAAAACTTGGTGAATTGTTACGGAGTTGTTACAGTAAATCTGCCCCGCCTTCAAAGCAAGGGGCCAGTTGAGGTGTTTCCATGTCATAAGAAAGTCCCTACTATAATGTGTCAAAAGGTCACACGTGTACTATTCTTCTCCCACTTAAAGATCTGTCTTGAATTGTAACGGTCTGGCATCTAATTGACGATTAATACAGGGACAGAGCTTTTCCATCAACTCCACCTCCCTTCTACACACAGGACTGGGTTCCTACCTTCAAGCTGTTTGTATGAGCTCCAGCTCCCGACTGAACTTCGCGGGCATATTTCAGCACTCTTTCATATAAAACAAGAGCTTCACTCCATTTCTTTACCAGGACATAGGACTGAGCAATGAAGAAACACCTGCAACAGTAAAGAGTGGATCCTTTTCATGTTTGTTATCCATCCTTCTTCCCAACTCAAATGACTGATAACAGGAGAGATTATTACACAGCACCGGCCAGTCCCCCTTTAGCATCGAGTCTTCATTTCATAAAAGGGCAGAAGAAACTCCACCAAAGCCCTGTACAGCACACTGAGCTTTGGAATAATGAACTTTGAAGATGTAATGCCTGCTAAAGGAAACCTGGCTGTTTCTCAGTCACCTGTAAGCTTTGTACACAAGCGTCTTCAATCCAATCTCTTTTTGGAAGTTCTTGTCCTCTTCTAGGCCAGGAAGCTGCCTCAGTTCCACCAGGTTCTGTACAAGAGAGAGTCAGAGTAACAAATGCAGGTGATGTTTTCCTCTGGAATCTACCGGAGTAAGAGAAAGCTGCCCCTTTACCAAGTCAACAGTACACTCCCATGGAAATAGTTTCCAGTTTTCTCATTATCAGTATGCTAACCTTGTGAAGGACATTCACTGAAACTTGTGCAAGTTTGCCCTCAGGACAGATCTCCTGACACAAACAGGAATTAGGACAAAGACTCCTCAGATTTCACATGCAGGAATTATCTCGAAAGGCATTTCCCTTTTCTATTCACAACAGCTTCAGCTACAGGCTCCCACAGTTAATTGAAAATTTATATGAGAAACTGAGAAACTGCTTATGAAGAAGAAGTATCTTTTAAGTATTTTTAGCTGCTACTTTCTCTGGCCAGTAGAAACTAAGGCAGCTATCAGACTTCTGCATAAAACAGAAAAACTATTTAAAAAAATGCATTCGAGTGCACAACCAAGGGCACCCATTCTAGCAGCATGTTCTGTTCACAACTAGAAGGGATTTTTTGTTTGTTTCATGCAGATGTCAAACATCTGCAAGAAGGTAATTGTAGGTGCTCAGCTGCTCTTCAGACTTTGCAGCCAGTTCACCTGCACTGCTGGATTTTCTACAATAACTTTTTGTACCAAGGTTCTCCAATTAGTATGAAGACTTAGATTGTTTTCCCAGCATTACCTGCAAAATGATATCATAGAGACGGATCAGGTCCTGAGGCCGTGGTGTGCGCTTGCCATCCTCTTCTGACCGCTGCTGCTGCAGCAGTGCCTTCTGCAGAGACTTCGCCATGCTCTCATTGCGCTTGATGGCTGTTGACAGCTTGATGTAAGTCAAATAACTAAAAAGATAAAAGATAAAATACCTTTAGCAGACTGTCAGAACTACTCAGACATGACTCTTTGTTCTGAAAAAAACTTCCCCCCCAGTCTAAGCTGATACTAGTAGAGGAAAAAAAAGATCTGAAAGGTCAACATGAGAGTCTTAAGTAGAATGTTCTCAAAGCTGCGTGAATCAGATCCTTATCCGTACAGTCATTCTTTGAGCTCTGAGAGGCCCAGAACAAAAACCCCATAAAACAAAACTAAACAAAAATAAAATCTTGACACAAGAGCATGACTTCTTCACACTAGTGCAGGCAGCAATGTTTGCCTATTACCTGTGTAAGTACTGGATGTTGGACACCTTCCCAGAATCATTTTCCAGAGAGTGTTCCCGCTGTTTCTGTGGAAATTGGGGACAAAACACTGTATGATTTACTTAAAACTGGCAGCCGAGGGAAGAAAACATGAGAAACAACTCAAGGTTTGGGTAAACCGGGGAAGTTATAAGAGAATTCTGGGCAAAAGAATGAGGACTTCTACACTACTAGTCACCCTCTCCAGTTCTGAAGATAATAAAATCAAAGGTGATAGACTTTCGCAGCTTTTCATTACGGAAATCCCAACCACTTTTATTCTTAAGCAAGTTTAACAAGAACAAATCAGTCCCGAAGAAACATTATGTTCCTGAAAGTAGAAATACTCATGTTTGCTCTTACCTGGTCTGGTTTCAGATCTTCCCGAACAGCCTGGATGGCATCTCGACACTCACTGAGTAAAGATTCAAACAAACGTTCTTTCGTCTCCTCATTTTCTGCCTAATAGCAAAGGAAAGTTAAGACAGGTCTCTATCAGAAATTTTTGTATTTTGCATCCCACAAAGCAAGAATTAACTGGGGAGATTAAACAAGTTTCTCCCAAGTTATGACTTTAAGATCCTGGGGTAGCCTGAACTCCAACCTGTACCTGTCTGCAGTATGTTCTAGGGGGCAAAGTGCCAGAAATCGCAGGGAACGTGAAGATTTAGCAGCACTGAAGGCCTAGCACACATAGCTCTGATCACCTCATTCCTGCAACAGCTACCTTCCCAGCAACTGCCTCCTTTCCAGGATGGCACCCACACTGCTCCAGGAACAGCAGAGGTTGGACTGCACTGTGGGAAAGGCCCAGCAACAGAGGAGCTGAGCACTACTGAGCTGGCAAACTACCAATTTAGACTGCTCTTGTTATGCTGATTTAACTTTATTCATGTGGTAAGAACATGCAGATGATTATCTTTTCTACACTCCCACTCTAGTAATGCTCACTGTGGCAATAATTTGCTTATTTGCAGCATTTTTTAAAGTAACCCTGTATTTCAGTAGCAGGAACAGTCGAGTGCTTTTCTGCTGTCACCACAAGTTTTGTCAAAAAATGAAGCAGCTTTTGGCCTCCTGCCCCAAAACCAAAATTTGACAACTTTTAAAAAACAAGTTGGAGCCTGATCTCTGTCTAATGGAGTGGTATATCATGTACCCACTTAAAAAATAAATGCACCCCAAACCAAATTCAACTTCCGTTCAGGTGACAGGGAAGGAAACCAGATGGGGATCGCAAGACTCTCGCTGATTCAGTATGAGAAAACCGCCCAGAAACAAACCTCAACCTCAGCATTCGAATGAGAGATGACAGTGTATCACCACTGTGTTAGACCACTTCCATGTCACCTAACAGCACAAGATGAACTTGGCTGCAACAAGTCTGCAACTGTCCAAATTAATAAAAAACTCTCTAAAAATATGCTCGCTTGTTTATCGTCAGTAGAGCTCTACAGTCTCTGCCTCTCCTTTTTTCAGGTTTGCAAACCCATTAAAGAACATAATTTTCACTCCTTCACAAAGCCTCAGGTATTTTGACCTGAGATAAAGGCAATTTTTTGGGTTTGGCTTTGTGGTGGTTTTGGTTTGGGTTGTTGTTTTTTTTTTTATTTGCTGCAAGAATTTTTAAGACTAACTACTGAGAATAACCAGAGACAAGTCCGACAGCATTCTCAACCTCGCCCAGAGGAGCGCTGCAATTTCATCGTATACACAAAAATGAAAACAGACATAGCTAGATCATCAGTCAAGCACAAACAGGGAGAGGGCTGGGCCACGCAATGAAACAAAGGCTTTCCTTTCTAAGCAAAAACTCCTACGGTGAAACTCATTCTGTGTATAAATACACATGTTCCAATTTGGGGTATTTCAGATCATAAAACTGAGATGCAAGTGCTACAGCTGGTGATTCAAATGCCCTGATACAACAGCACAGGTTCAGTCGTAAAGGGATCCAGGGAACTGATCCCTCTGAACCCACTTCTGAAAGCCCAAAAGCACTCATTTCTGATTTTTAATTTGTTCTAAAATATTGTGTATCATTTCTGAAAGTTATTACCACTCATCTTTGCTACAGCCCTAGTTACCAGAGACAACCACAATATCCTTGAGGCAACACCAGTCAGGAGCACACTTCCGTCACTCTGTCTTTCAGCCTTCTTGCTCCTACCTGGCTGGAGTCAATGGGCCCTGGAAGTCATGCATTCGAGTCTACAACAGGGCTGACACAAGTCATTTTAAACTTGGATTCGTATTTCAGTTTGGCTTATTTGTTCTGTTTCTCCCATTACCAATACAACACAAAAGGCAGTGACATAATTGTGCTGAGAATCTCCATTTTTCTACAAAACACACATTTGTGTTTGCTTCTCCTAAAAGCCTGAGGAGCACTGCTGTTACACTAGGCTTTCAACTTGTGGAGACTAGCAGAAAGGTGCCAGAGACCCCAGGACCCACCACAAGACATCAGCTGAAGCTGGACTGCCCATCACAGTTGACACAGCACCTGCAGAACCGCTTTCAAAAGGCCCCTGGCAATGTCAATACTGCTGCTGCACGTTCAGCTCACCATCACTAGCTGCAATCTGGTACCACAAAACTCCTCTGTTTAGTCAGAGCTTCCAAGGAACATAAAGCAAGATGAAAACAAATCCAGTTCACTGTTCTGACACAGCTTTATGGAACAAAGAGGGCAACTAAACTGAAAAGGTCCAACTGCTAGGCTGGCAGGACAGAAATTAAATGAGGGCAGACTGAACTCAGCTGCACTTCCACCTGCTGGCCACACTGACATACTACCTGCAAAAATAAATTCAGCAACATACAATTCATGACATTACGACTAGACTGGTTCACAGTTAACATTTCCTACCCAGCCAGTTTATCCTACTCACACTGTCTTCTCAACACTGTCTCCTGCTCCTGCCCAGTTGCCTTACACTTTTGCAGGGTTTTCATTTGCCATTTATTCTCGTTATTCTGCTCTGATGCTGCAAAACACCCATCTTTAGCGGCAACAACTGTTACTGAAGATCCTTTCACTGCCTTTTCAAACAGCAACGGTGCTCTGCAGCCGCTGGGAAGCAGAATACGCCATGTGGGCACCATTTCCAAGGAAAAAGCTCCATGTGGAAAACCTAGCTGCAATACTAAAGACACACATAGTGTGTGCCACTGTGAGCATTTCAGAACATTTGAAATTAATTTACATCCTGACATTTAGTAATCCTCTCCTTGCTTTTCAGTTTTTGCATAAGTCAAGAAGAGAAAGCTACAAACCTCAGAGCACCTGCTTCATCTGTCAAACTGCCTTTTGTTGCTGAAAAATGGTCACTGATACAGATCTTTTTTCTTTCGGTTGCTCTGAAGTTGGAGCATTTGAGCAAGATACTTAAAGAAATTAGAACAGTAATTCAAAACCAGTTACTCTTAAAATTGCAACCTTCACTTCCAAGTGAATTACAAATAACAATGCTTATCACCCTGCCACTGAAAGGTAGCACTTCTGGGTAGAACAGACTGTTCACAAGAGCAGTAATATTCCCTGCTTTAGCAGAACAGATCTCCCAAACTATCACTTGGTAGACTGTGGGAGCTATTCTCAACTGACATTTCAGTATTGAGTTATAGTCAACATTCCCCCTTTTACTTTTAGCCTTCCAATCCCAAGTTTGAGAAAAAAATCTTATTTAAAAGTTTTTAGTCCAGGTATCGTGTTATCTCGCACACTGAAGGAAAGAGGTCACTTAGAACAGCAGCACCGGAGATGGCTTCTGGGTTACCTGAGCAATTGCTGCTTCGTTGTCGGCCAGCCCCAGCAAGAAGATCCTCACTTTGTCTATCTTCACCGGAACAGTTCTTCCTCTCCACTCCACCTCGCTCATTGTGGCTGCCTGCTTTGCTCGAGTCTGGGTAATCAACGCCTGTAGAGAACAGACCACACTTACGAGCTTGAACTTCAGGGTATCCAAAACTGAACCAGTCAAATTCAGAGCACTGGAACAGGCTGCCCAGAGAGGGTGTGGAGTCTCCTTCTCTGGAGACATTCAAAGCCCGCCTGGATGCGTTCCTGTGTGATCTGATCCCGGTGTTCCTGCTCTGGCAGGGGGACTGGACTAGATGATCTTTCGAGGTCCCTTCCAATCTCTAACATTCTGTGATTCTGTGAAATTCACATTAGATTTGACTATTTTAAAATCAAAGGGCTTTTTAGGAAAGTGGGGTTTCCCACAGACCCCGAGGCTTGCCTGCTCTCTCCTGATAGGTTTTGGCTCAAACGGTGTGCTACAGTAATATTTGTGGTCAGAGATACCTCTCATGTCTCAACTCAAAGAATGAAGATAAGTTACCTCCAATTTTTCTGCAAGAAGACCTTCAGTGCCACCAGACCTCAGTCTCATCTGCATCAACTCATTCATAGCAGACTGGTCACCTGAGAGAATTAACAAATCAAGATTACATTTCCATCTTAGTTCACAAGTTATTTAAATACAGAAAAGATAATAAATAGGTTTTATACCGGTTATTAGGGGACAAAGGGGATGAATTTGCAATTTCATGCTGGCTTCATAAACAAACTACTGCACACTGGTATTTTGCCTTTTTACACAAAACCACATGCACTCTTGCAAAATGAGTATATTTCTCCACTGCTAAACTGAGCCAGAATGTGTGCAGAATTTGCCCAAAATACTATAGACTCACTCCCATGTCACTTGGACCAGTATTGAACTATCAAGTCAATACTCCTTTCCTGTGAACAAGCCTTGTTCTTTGTTGAAGATCAGGTACTCCCCCTTCCTTACCAATATTATAGGCACAGTAGCGAATGTTGGGCGAGATCTCTTCCACACGCTGGTTATACAGCACAGCTTGTTCTTCTGTGAAGGCATTGGCCAGTTTCTCATATATGGTCCTACAGCAAAGAATACACGTTAACTCTGCGGTGTGTGTCATTTTGTGAGACGCTGTCTTAAGGGAAGAGTTTGTCTCTCTGCTCTGGAGAATGCTGCCTCTTGGGTAGTACCTCCCAGTTAATTAACTGCACAATTAACTAAACAACTCACACAGCAGCTGTACAAAGAGTATTTAAACTTGCTAGACTGATCCAATACTATTTATTAAACGAAGCTGGTGAAGTGGGAGAACTCACTTGCATTTGTTGAAAGCCTCCATTGCTGCCTTCCACTCCTGGTGTTCAAAACGAAGCATCCCTGTGAGATACGCCATGTACGCCTGCAGACATCACACAGGCAAGTTAATTTCCCCAAGACCAGCAGCCTAGTTTGTACAACCTTTAGTAAGTATGAAGGCTGCTGTGACACCTACAGTAAGTGACTAAGCTTTGCCCTTTTCATTTGGTCTTCCCACAGAAGACAACTAATTTGGATTACGGGTTACTAGCTACCCACCTTTTTTTTCTTTTAACTGACTCCTCACATTTCTAAGGAGATGAAAGCAAAGATGTTTCTTGATTGTTATGCAATCAAGATGGCCCACTGCTGTCACTAAACTCTTATTTTTTTTTTCCCCCAGCAATAAGCTACAAAATGGCAGTTTTAATTAACTGAGTGCCACTGCAGCCCCTTGTTCAGAGGCTGGTGTCACAACACAGTTGATTTCTGTGTTCCAGGAGCCGGAGCCACAAGGCTTGTGTTCTAGGTGGCTACTTTAGGACATTAAACAAACAGATAACGTAACAGACAAGCACAGTTTATTATGCTGCGCTGCATGCAGTTAGCCTCTCTCAATTCTTTTTACTTTTATTAAAGTAAATAAAGCAAGGACAATCACTTGATACACTTCAACTTTTAAATGCCAGGTCCTCGTCTTGGCTGGTGCCACTGGTTATTTCAAGTAGTCCAAGCTACTCAATGGGAGACACTATCCAGTTTGAGATCGGTCAGTTTTTATTATCTATTGCTAGATGCGATTAATCTCTTCACCCAAAATCCAAAGATTTCTTGCTCAGCTTTTGCTGTAAAACAAGATGAAAATATGAGCAGTTACCTGAGCTTCCAGCTTTGTTTTGGCATCCACTCGGTTACTTTCACACAGTCGCTCCAGCTCCTCGGCATGTTTCACAGCTTTGCGCAGGCGAGATAGCAAGTGAAACCGTTTGCGAGGCTCCGTGTTGGCTTCCTGTTTCAGCTGCATGGCATAACTCCAGGCTCTCTCTGCATCCATCAGAATCAACAGCAAATACCTGTGGGGCAGACAAAGATGAATGAAAAAGTGACGGCATTCAAACAAGCACTACCACATCACCACCAGTTCTTTGCATTATGATCTGCAAAGTTCAGCAACAAAATCTCAGCTCGGTTAGTAAAAGGCAGATGCTTTTGTTTCTTAACGTTCTAAGCACATTCTGTTTTCTACTGTATTTCTCACTACAGAAATGTAATCACCCAACCAAGGAAGAGAATGTGGTATTGCTCTGTAACACCACAGACATTGTGAAGACAAAGGGATTTATGATTTTAGGTCACTCTTCAAACGGGTTGCATACGGTAAAAATGTCTGTTTTCCTACCAGCTAATGCTATAATGCATCTGTGAATACAGCAGCATGTTTTCTTTTCCCCACAAGAACAGACAAGACAGCAGATACTTCGAGTGTTTCTAAAACCCAGGAAATGAGACCAGGATCATTATTCACGCATCTACCTCGCAACACATCTGAATAAGCATTTCCTCTTTAATATCAAAGCAATTTACTGACTACAAAAAGAACCCACTTTAATAACTACGAATGAAGGAACTGGTTGTTGCTGCTCCCTCTTCTCCCACTTGTTCACATGATGAAGCAGGATCTGAGTAGTGCCTCTTCTCCCTGCACTGCAGCCTAAACTTTCATCTTTTATTATTAATAACACACACCCCTGAAAAGAAAAATTTCTGACTATTGGACAGAACAGTTTCCCACCAAATACCACACGAAAATAAATTACTCAAATTCACTAATGTACTGAATGCTCCACTCCATCCAGTGACTATACCTGTTGTCTGAGAGAATCTCTTCAGTTACTTTCTTCCCAGTGAACTTGTGCCTGTTTCCCATCTTGAAGTTGAGAGTTTTTCGGAGCCGCCTTAGCCTACGGGAGCAATAACCCCTGAAGAAAAGACAACCACAGTCAGTTTGGCCAAAGAACAACTTTGTTTCTGTTTTCTCCAACCAGAAAAAAAGGCCTAAAGGCTGTGACAGGCAATGTTTTCACAACTAAGAACTCCATATATGACACGGGGTAAGAGGTAGCTCAGAAACTACCTGCAAACCAGTGGCTAATAGAGTATCAGGAGAGAATATGTCAAATAATTTCTGATCTTAAAAATCAGAATGATGTTGTCCTTACTGTCTATTTGCTTTATGGACATTTATTAAAACTCAGTTGTGGAAGAGTACAGTGAATATCAGTGAAGTGTTAACATACAAGCTCCCAAAGGGCAATAGAGAAACAAGAGCCAGCCTGTATCCTCCTGAACGGAACAGTCACAGCACATTACAGCTAATTTAAAAAAAAAAATAAATAAAAGCGTAGACTGCTTCACATGAAGCAACCTGTCAAGAGGTATTTGCTGGGCAGATTGGTTTTGTTGCCTGCTACAGTAAATTTACATTTTAAATAAAGTAAGCCAAGTCACACTAGTAACTCCAAGCCATCCATGCTGTTTACTAACCTGTACCTCTGGAAGTCTCCGTGTCGTAAACCATGCTGCTGCTGAGACTCCTTCACAATCTGAAGGACTGCGATTTGTGTTAAGGCAGATAGACAGTACAGTCTGTTACCCGTCCTCCATCCAACCCCAAAATAACAGAAGGGAACGCTCTAGGTTCCATTAAGCAAATGCACTTTGAACAGCAGGGCACCCAAAAGCCTCTTAACAGCGGACGGGCGAGGGAACTGATGGTCGTAAAAGACCTCATGACTTCAGCGCTTCAGAGCTTTGTGACCATTATCAAGGCCAGGACTAAGACACACCAGACACATCACCTCCGACAAGCCACCACGAGAGTCCTGCTGTTATCAGGGCTCGTTTCAGGATAATTAGCTATGCCAACAGACACATCTAGGCTAACATAACTGACTGTCCTAGCTATGCTAGGCCGCCTCCCCAGTCACACTTGTGACACAGTTTTGTTGGCAAAACTGAAATAGAGAGGAGCTTTCCTGCCCTTAAACGCTCCATATCTCAAGGACAGAAGTATGCTGAGCAGAATCACTGCTGCCTTCCTGACACGGCTGCCACAAACAAACTGCTTTCTGAATACAGAGAACCTTATAAAAAGAGTTTTTGGGAAGTATTCAGGGAGCTTCTTATTTTCTACTCAATTTTTCAACGCCTTTCTAGTCTTACTGCATATTACTGTAACGAGCACTCCGTGACAGAATGCACTGGCCTGTGACTTGCAAAAGCATCACTCCAGCATTTCCATCCAGTCTCTGCATTCTTCAGCATATTTGCTGATTTCTGTGCATCCTGTTACTTATTCACTTAGTTACTCTACCAAATAAAATCACACTGCATTCGAGTCAATTTGTTGATGTTATTCATTCAGTTTACAAGGTGGATTATTTTGTGAAATAAAAATCTCCATCATAAACAAGAAATCTCTGTGCTGTATGTACTGGTATCCCAAATTTTCCCTTGTAAGCTTTACCAAGAAGCCTTAAACCCCCCCCATACAAACCCAGAACCAGATTATGCAATGGCCCCATCAAAAGAAACACTATTACTGTAGCCAGAGAAAAAGAAACTACCAGACTCTTAAAGTTTAAAATGACATTTGTCTCTAAGCGTCTTCCTGGAATTACACCTAAAAGAAAGTCTCTTTAGTTTAAGTATTAAAAAACTGCATCAACAGTTACTACACTGAATCAGTTTGCATTTGCAGAACAAAGAAGTCAAACTGCAATGTCTTGACACAACACTCCTCGTCCTTGCTGTCTACTTAAATATTTTTTCCAGATTACATTTTATCCTGTGCAGTTACTCACTGAACTCATACCCTCTATATTACTTTTTTATTGACTTAGATATCCCTAACATTAGCAGGGTAATTATTACGTCTGTATTTTACTCAACAGTTACTTACAACACCTACCATATGCTGAATGGAAACTGCAACCGTATTTACTCGGCTTTTCCTCTTACCCAGAAGATAAAACTCGGCTCTCACAGCTGTGCAGCTGGACTAGTTTCACATGAAAGTTTCACACACAAAAACGCCACCAGCTTTACACCCCACATCAGATTTCAGAAGCCCTAAATCTGGAGGAGCCAGTTTACCATCTCAGGCTACCTGTGAAGATCTATTTCCCACACTACTGCCCGCTTCAAGCGCCAACATCACCGCCAGCCGGTGACCGCCTCCCGCTCTCCTCTCCGCCAGCGCACAGCCCAGCCACAACTCGGCTCCGAAGGCTGCCCGCAGCCCTCATGCAGCTCGGAAGGAGAAGCTGCGAAGGTAAAGAATAAATCCACAATTGGGAGATGCAAAGCGGACTCCCTCGCTCCATCCAAACCAAACCCCCCGCCGCCAGCGCCGGTGAACGACCCCCGGCCGCCGCTTCCAGGACCCGACCCCAGGCCCCACCGCCCCACTCCCGCCCGAGGACCGGCACACCGCGGCCCTGGCGACCCCACCGCCCCGCCCGGCCCTGTCCGGTGCTGAAGCAGAGGCGGCCGTGCCCGCCCGCGGCCTGCGAGCCCCCGCGCCCCGCCCGGCGGCCGCCACGTCCCCCCGCCGCCCACGGGGCCGGGCCTGCCACGTCCCCCCGCCACCGCCGCGCCGCAGGATGCTCTCCAGGCCCAGGCTGTCGCCGAAGCTGCCGCTCTGCGGTCCCGCCGGCCTCTCATTCTCCTTGTTCTCCTCCGCGCCTCCTCCTCCTCCACCGCCGCCTCCCGCCCCGCCGCGGCCGCTGCCCTGCCGCTCCGCCGCCATCTTGCGCCCGGGCCTCCGCCGCCGCGCTGCATCATGGGCCGGGGAGGAGAGGCGCGCGCCGAGGCCGTGCCAGCGCGGCCGGCGCGGGGGCTGACGGGATACGAGAGGACCGGGGCGGAGGGGGTGTCCCGGGAGTGGGGGTCCCAGGCGGGATTTCGGGCTCACGGAGGGTTTGGATACAACTCCCCCGCCACCCCGCCTGGATGCGGCCTCCTGCCCTTGCCCTCCTCACCTCCCTCGGGGCTGACAGCCCCCAGCCCCAGGATCGGGGCCTCCAGCCCTGTCCCCCTCCTTTGCCCCAGGCCCCAAATCAGCCCCCAGGATCGGGCCTCCCAACCGTGACCCCCTCCTTTGCCCCTGGGCTGGTCCCTCAGGCTCCACAACTACCCCCCAAATCTGTTCCTGTTACCCACCCCCGGGCTGAGGCCCCAGGGTCACCCCCCAGCCCCAGGATCAGCCCCCTGCCCTGTCCCCC
>WKFP01015511.1:30123-48174 GCA_011057875.1 Pterocles orientalis | reverse complement strand
GGTCCTCCTGCGCATCCCGTGCAGCCCCGGTGCGCTCTCCCTGCACCCCTTTTCCCGTGCATCCCCTTTCCTGGGCATTTCTGGGGCTCTCCCAGTGCACCCCCCATCCTGTGCATCCCCAGTGCGTTCCCAGTCTGCTCTCAGAGCGCTCCGTTTCCCGTACATCCCCGGTGCAACGCTTGCTGCGCTCTCCGTGCACCCCCTTTCTCATCCCAAATACTCTCCCTGCTGATCTCTCCGGGCCCCACTTTCCTGTCTGTCCCCACTGTGCTCTCAGTGCACCCCTTGCACGTCTCCCCCCAGCATCCCCAGTGCCTTCTCCACGCCCGCTCCCCCCAGCCATCCCCGCTCCCCCTGGCCATCCCCGCTGCGCGCTCTGTGCACACCCGGCCATGAACAGCTCGGCGGGGGGCTCCGAGGCGGGCTGGCAGCCCGAAGCGGTGATCATCCCACTGGTGTACCTCCTCATCTTCCTCGTGGGCACGGTGGGCAACTGCCTGGTGCTGGCCGTGCTGCTGCGCAACGGGCAGGTGAAGAACACCACCAACCTCTTCATCCTCAACCTGGGGGTGGCCGACCTCTGCTTCATCCTCTTCTGCGTCCCCTTCCAAGCCACCATCTACACGCTGGAGGGCTGGGTGTTCGGGCCCTTCATGTGCAAGGCTGTGCACTTCTTCATCTACCTCACCATGTACGCCAGCAGCTTCACCCTGGCCGCTGTCTCCCTCGACAGGTAGGAAAGGGAACGGGGGGGCTTCCTGCACCCTGTGGCTCCCCCCTCTCTGAGTCCCCCTCCAGGCAGGCAGGGACAGGATTCCCTGGAGCCAAATCCAATTTCTGCAGCTTCCTGGGGTATTTCTCAGTTCGTGTGTGCAAGGAAACGCAACCACCGGGGATGGGGTCCAGCAGAGAGGGTTGGATCGGGACCCCCCTGGCCCCAGAGCCCAGCTGGAGGAGGCTTTCAGGCGCCAAAGCTGCAGGACTGGGGTTTATCCTCAGGTTCTGGCAGCTGAAGGGGGGATTTAAAACAAAAAAAAAACCCCAAAAATCCAAAAAACCCCCAAAAAAAGACAGAGATGCAAAGCCCAGTCCCTGTGCAGCTCCAGCTCTTCCCAGGATGTGGGGCGAGAGCTCCTGCCCTCCAAACAGCCCCCGGCAAATGGGCAAACCTCGAGAAGGAGCAGACACTGGGATGTTTCAGCTGGGACTCTGTGTTTCCCAGCCTCCCCTTTTATTAACAATAAGCCCATATCTGTCCCAGCGCTGTCCCTCGTCCCAGCGACTGTCCCAGCCTGGCCCAGGGCGGG
The DNA here is from genome assembly GCA_011057875.1 of Pterocles orientalis. Taxonomy (NCBI): domain Eukaryota; kingdom Metazoa; phylum Chordata; class Aves; order Pterocliformes; family Pteroclidae; genus Pterocles; species Pterocles orientalis. The sequence goes on along the minus strand of WKFP01015511.1, from coordinate 46,867 downwards.
TTTTAGCTGGGAAGCTCTGTAAGAGGCAGCCTGAGCTGTACCCCGCTCTCTGCAAGGGCCGGGGAGTTACTAACCTACAGCAAGCGAGGGGCTGGGAGCTCCTGGTGCTGCTCTGCTCAGCGCCCAGAACCCGTGAGGCTGTAGGATGTGGAAAGTCCCTGTGACAGTCCCCTGGGAAGAGCCGCAGCAGCCCCAGATCTGGGCATAATTAAGGAACCAGCTAATTGCAGAACTGAAAGACGTGCTTTCGCACGTGCTGGCACAAGGAACAGGGTGTCCGGGGATCCTGGGGACTTGCTGCTGCCTTCGCATCCTCGCTGCCGCTACCGTCTGTGCCAGACAGACTGATGATCAGGTGAGGAGCTGCTGGATTGGGGAGAGGGACAGAAGGGGACTGTCCCCGGCTTCCCCACAAGCACTGCTGGGTGACGGGACAGGGTCGGGGGAGAGGATCCTTCTCACCCGGCTGGGACCCTTAGAAGCACCAGGGAATTGGTTGTGGGACTAATTGCCCCGGAAAGCTCAAATTCATCACTGTCGCCCTTTCTCCAACCTGCTCCTGGAGCAGATCTCCATCCCCCCCAGGACTGCAGCCATGTCCCTCTCCCTTTCCCGGGCAGGTATTTGGCCATACGATACCCGCTGCACTCGAGGGAGCTGAGGACGCCCAGGAACGCCCTCACGGCCATCTGCTTCATCTGGGGGCTTTCCTTCATCTTCTCGGGCCCTTACCTCAGCTACTACCAGGAGTTCCAGTTGGCCAACCTGACCGTCTGCCACCCCATCTGGGAGATCTCCCAGCGCAAGGTCATGGACATGTGCACCTTCATCTTCAGCTACATCATCCCGGTGCTCATCCTGAGCCTCACGTACGTGCGGACTATTCACTACCTGTGGAGGTCCGTGGACCCTCTCCAAGACGTGTCGGAGTCCAAGAAGGCCAAGCGGAAGGTCACCAGGATGCTCATCATTGTAGCCGTCCTGTTCTGCCTCTGCTGGCTGCCCCACCACCTGCTCATCCTCTGCGTCTGGTTCGGGTACTTCCCCCTCAATCACGTTACGTACGTGCTCCGCATCCTCTCGCATCTCGTCTCCTACTCCAACTCCTGCGTGAACCCCATCGTCTACGCCCTGGTCTCCAAACACTTCCGCAAGGGCTTCAAGAAGATCTTCATCTGCCTCTTGCACAAAAAGGCAGCCAGCAAGGTGCACATGGCCCAAGTGACGAACACGGTCAGCACACTGGAGGCAGAGCTCAGCGAGGTGACCTCCATCGGCGGAGCCCGGCCCGGCCGCAGGGTCCCAGCCCAGCCCTGAGGGGCGCAGAGCCGGTGGGACGGCAGCAGAAAGCAGATGGGTCCTTTGTCACCTTCAATGTCATCCGGCAGAGCTCCTTCCCACCCCACGGCTTTGCAGCATCACAAGCCTATGGATACACTACATTTTGGGTTAAAACACATCAAATCGTACCCTTTTTCATTGAAATACACCCAGATATCATAAAAAGCGATGCTGCTGTGGACTCAGCCCAGCGACTGACTGAGGATCCCAAGGGCAGGATTTGCTTCCACTGAGCACTTACCAAGAGCAAGACGTCAAACCCCCAAGTCAACTCTCACGTGTAATCGCCCATTCCTCTGTCCGGACAGACTTACACCCTGTTGCAGCTACACCTGGAGCCTCCTGAAGGCTCTGGTTCCTCCCACCAGCGCAGCGTCTGGCTGGACTCAGCAGGGTCCAGTTTTTGGGATATTTGGGAAGTCTTGGTCTGTGCGTGTCCCAGTCCAGCCGTGTCCCAGGGCAATGCTGCCCACAGCCACACGGGCACACGTCTGTGGTAGGAAAATCCAGGAGAAAAGTACAGAAATCAAGAGACAAACCTTCCTGGGGCTGCGGGTGCTGGGCTTTAACGTCTCCCTGGGGCTCGTGGCAGGTTTCCCCAAGACGGAGCACGGCTGGAAGCAGCATCTGTAGCCAAGCCAAGCACTGTAGCCCGGGTGCGGGACCATTGAGGGCGTGGGGTGCTGCTCCGTGCTGCTGACCATGGCCCACCCCGGCCGTGCTGCTGCGTGTGAGGCTCCGCAGAGCATCCGGAGGCCACCAAATTGGGGCAGGGAGGGAGGCTGATTGCTGGGGGGGCACAGCTGTGGGCCTGAGGGGAGGCTGTGCTGCCACGGGAAGCAGAGTGGGGTGGGACAGCAGCAGGTCAGCGCTGGGGGAGGATTTCAGTGCTCTCAGACAGCTCGGGCACAGCTCAGCATCTCAGCCCAGGTGAGGTGATGGAGGAGAAGAGCAGAGCGCTGGCACTGCTTCCCTGCAGCCCCTCCCCGACAGCCGGGGCTGTGCGGGTGCCTAGGTCCCCAGCCAGGTGGGAGAGCCACAGTAAAGCTCCCTCCATCCCGCATCCCGTGTCCTGCCCTCTTGAGCCTCCCCGTGGTCCACAGCGGAGGAGAGGTGGGTGCTGGAAGGACCCATTGGCCTGAGGGGAGCCGTGGGCAGCAGAAGTGGGGGAGGAAGGGGGTTATGCCTGAGCACGTCCATTGATGGGGGGACACCACCACGGTGCGAGGAATGGCACTGTGCTCCCCTTAACGCAGCCGTACCCACGCATGAGAGGCTGACGTGACTCACGCGTCCCTGGCTTTTAACGCTGCAAAGGCTCCACGAGCGGCTCAGGGCTGCGAGCGCCGGCAGCCGAGGGCTTTCTTTAAAGACCCGTCATTTTCTGTGGCAGGAGAGCATCTCTGGAATAGGATCAATTCACTGTGCAGAGCACAGCCAGAGGAGGTGATGAAAGCGTACAGGGCTGTAGGGAGCATCCCTGTGACACCCAGGGCTGTCACAACAGCACCAAGCGCCCGTGAAGATCAGGTCTCTATAAATTGCCATTACAGAGGCTATAAGCCGCTCTGCACAGGTTTCCCTCCTTGCGACATCCCCACAGCAGGGCCAGCATGGGATGCAGGGGGCTATTTCCATCTGGGACCCCGACTCTCCCTGGGGTTCTGCTCCAGGCTCTGGGTCCCAACAGAGCCCTGCTCCACACCGCACTGCCCTCCACCCCTCCCCAGCATCCAGCCTTTCTTCCCAGGGAGCTTTCAGCTGTCAAACATTTGGTTTTACCCTGCAGAGTGTTATTATAAGCAGATATTCCTGTCCCCATGCAGAGGGCAATAAATCAGCCACTGCCTCCCATCACTATTATATTTAGTCTGGGGCTGCTCACAGCATCAGTCACCCCGAGCGAGTGGGCAAACAGGTACTCCGTTACTGATATCTGCATCCATCTCCCTGCCTCAGCCCTCCCAGCCAGGGAAAACAGCGAATCAGCCACGCAAACACGGCTAAAAGCCTCATCTTCCTCCTGCCCGCATCCGCCTCTGCTCCGAGAGCCGCGGGACCTGGTTCTGATGGATTCCCCCACACCCAGGGTTTCACCCCTCTCCCGGACACGGCCACCTGGTCCCCTCAGGGATGGAGATGGTGTCCCGTCCCCTCTGTGCTCCCCCAAGGACAGGGGTCCCTGTGCTGTCATGGCTGGGGGGTGCACTGTCCCCTGTCCCTTCGTGCCATGGCAGAGGAGACACCGACCCTGCTCCCCTCCATCTCACCCTCCCCCCCCCAGACCCATTTTCCTTTGTTCCCCAGCTGGACCCGGGATGCTGCAGGGCACTGCAGTGCCAGTCCTGGGGTGGCACCGCAGGAAGCCCCACGGGGCCGGTGCTGGCTTTCCAGCCCAGGTTGATCCCCTTCACATTGAGCTGAGTGCCCAGAACGGACGGGACTTGCTCCTGAGTTCATCTTTTTATAGCGTTCACAATAAAATAAAAATAACCAGTTCCCAGATGGACAAACCAGCAAGCAAACCTCAATCCCTGCCTCGTGCCCCTGGGAGGGACTCAAAATCCACCCAGAAAGAGCGAGCCTTTGCTTTGACCGCTGGCGGGGGCAGAAGGAAGTGGGCTGGTACCCGGGCATCGGGCAGGAGCTGGGGTGTTGGGGGGATGTGCCTAGAGGAGCGGCAGACCCCCGGGGCTGTACTGGAGCTGCTGCTGCTCTGGTTACCGATGCTCACCGTGACCCAGCACATGGTGCCCGGGCCCGGGGGATGCACGGGAGAGCAGGGCCAGGTGGAGGGGGACTGGCTGTACCCCAAACTCCTCACCCAGCCCCAAGGAGGCTCCTGGTGCCACCTCTGAGCCGGCCGTGAGACGAGAGCATCCTGACCTGCTACCGCTCAGCATCCTCCCGCCTGAGTGGGGATGGGCTCCTGGTCTGTCCCCAGGGAGGTTTTATCTTAAACAAACAGGACTGCAAGTACCCATGTTCCAGTTCAATAAAAGCAAATTCAACTGGGAGGGGAAAATAAAGAGGCTGACCTGAGCTGCCATGAGGTCCGACAAGGGGCAGGGAGATGGGGGGCATGGGGCTGAAACCTTCCCAGCAGGGGGATTTCTCACCTGTTGTTGTTTTGGTTTGTGGTTGTGGTTTTGCTTTGTTTTCAAACACCGACACTGCCACATTGGCTCCCCAGTATGATGAGGAAGCCAAGGGGGTGGGGGCTGAGGCTTCGGAGCCTCATCTCTGCTGTACGCAGATCCAGGAGCAGCCCCGGGGGGCTGCAGGGACCCCAGAAGCGGTCCTCAGCCCAGCAGGGTTTGACAAACCTCTTTTGCTGCCTCAAAGTAACAGCCAACAGCAAGGAAGCCGCAAGAGCAGGGAGCACACCCAGACCCTGGCACATCCCCCCAGCCTGGCCCATGGCAAAAAAAACCCAGAGAAAGGGGGCTCCAGCCGCGAGACGCTGGGAATCACAGCCACGGCCCCCCGCCTGTCCCCATCTGTGTCAGGGGATCCACCGTCCACCGGAGCAGAATGGGAGGCGAGGGGAGGGCGATAAAACCCCGCAGGAGCCCTGGAGGAAGCCAAAGGGGAGGCAGAGGGGGCTCAGCCCGGGTGGGGGGCAGCAGCCCCGGGGTCAGGTCCGTGGTTACATCCCGGGGTCTGAGCATCGCTCACGGCTCCACGCTCAGCTCTTCGGGGGGTGCAAAGTGCTCAACTGCGAGTGTCGGGATGGTGCTGGCTGCCATGACCGATCTTAATTAACATGTTGCAAAGACATTCCTTACCATAAAAAGCCAAGGAGCACCAGAGCCGCTCCCCAGCGCTGCTGACACTCGAGGACAGGCCGAGGCGGTGAGCGGCTGCCCTGCGAACACCCGGGGAAGGGGGTTCTGGCCAAAGCTGCTGCTCCCAAAGCCAGTTTGGCTGCCGCAGCGGGTGCTCGGCCGGGCCGGGAGCTCATCCACCTCGGCACATCCATTCCCTGTGCAGGAGGGGTTAGAACCAGGGTGAGCGGGAGGCTGGATTTAGGGAACAGGGACTGGGTGGCTCTGCTTGCCCTTTAGCTCAGGGAAAATGAGGGTCTTGGGCTCCTACGTAAGAGCCCCCCAGCCAGGAGCAGCAGCAGCCACCTCTTCCACCAGGTACTCACCCCTTCCAGCTCCTTGTCCCTGCACAGCTGCCCCGAACCACATCCTCAGCCCCCAGCAGCCTCTCGCGCCCCTTTCTTCCTCCAGAAGCAGCCAGGGCATCGGGGGAGAGAACAACCCAGCCAACTTCTGTTGCTGGCAATGGAGAAAACAGGAGGGAGCAGCACACTTTGCATCCCATTCTCTGACTGCATCTCCCCCCACTGAGCTGGACCAGTCCCAGACCAGTGCAGCTTTCCCAGGGGAACGGGCTGACAGCAAAGCCCAGAAATGCCCCTTTCAGGCCAAACAGAAGTGTTCCCAAAGTCTCCAGAGAATCCAGCATGGTCCCATCCCAGACCCTAAGGGGTCTCATATGTTTTCTGTGGGCTCTGGTCAGCACAGGAGCATCAGCACAGGGAGGATACCAGCTCCCCCCTTTCCCTCCCCTGCCTTTGCCTGCAGATGTTCCAGGTGAACCTCCTCACCCTGGAATCGGCTGCAATAAAACATGTTTTACAGCCTCAGCCTGAGCACAAGAAATTCCACACGCTCTCCTGGAGAAAGAAATTCAGATCAGACCATTGCTGGGGCAGAAACAGACCCAGAAAAACAGAACCCAGCTCCTTCTGGTGAATGTCAGCACGCGGGTCCAGCAGGCTTGGTGCCGCACATGATGCAAGGCAGCAGTGCTTTGCGTGTGCTTAAGAACAGTCTGTCCAGTGCCTGCCAGCTGTCAGAGGCTCTTGGAGCTGGCAGAGGAAAGAACAGCTAGCACTGAAGTCTCACCTTTCCTGAAGCATTTGAGATCTGAGAGCTGGAGGGAAGGTCCCTGCCAGGGAGAGCTCTTGGGGCAGCACGGCGAGCCTGCACGGCCAGGCACACGGAAACCCGCTGGGCAGGGGGCACCAGGGTTTGGACCTGCACAGCAGCCCAGCTCGGGGCTGGACAAGCCTGTCAAAGGTGCTGGTTTTCAGGCACTTGCCACACAACTGAGAGTGGGTTTCAGACCATGCTCAGGTCCAGGTTGAGAAGGAGGAGGTCAGGCATTCAAAGTGCCAGGAGGTTCCTGAAAAACAACCATTTGTGGAGGCAGCAGCGCAGGGAAGCAGCTGCATCTGCCCACAGCAGGACCCGTGTTCTTATCCAGGCTCCAACATAGAATCACAGAATGGTTTGGGTTGGAAAGGATCTTAATGATCATCAAGTTCCAACTCCCCTGCCATGGGCAGGGACACCTCCCCCTAGCCCAGGCTGCTCAAAGCCTCATCCAAGTCCCGTATGACATGGGGTGAGATGGATCGTCACCTTTTTGCCCTTTGCCACTTGGCCTCTCTCATCCACTGGCACTATAACCACCCGGGACAAACCCTTCCCAGACGTGCAACCCCAACTTCCCCAGGGAGACAGCCCACCCCAGAGCCGATACTGGCCGCAGAGCAGCATCCCTGCTAGGAAAAGACACGGCGGGGTTGGTGGATGCACAACAGCAGAAGGGTTAAAATGCAGCTCTCCACTTCCCTGGCAGCTGTTCTCACTCCCAGTTCCAGCTGAGGTCTGTCCTGCCCTCTCCATCTCCCCGCGCTCTGTCCGCAGTGCCCCAGCCAGTGCCACAACGGCTCTTCCACCGCCGGGCTAATGAGGCACCGGCACACGGACACTGCTGTAACACCGGCTCAGGTAATAATGGACGTGCTCCAGAGTGTAAAGTAGCAGCTATTGAGAGCTCTCCCAGCTCTATGGAAACCCCCTATTTCAAGCATTACCATGGGCAAATAAAGGAGAAGATCCCACAATAAAGCAGCAGGAGTGAGGGAGGTGGCGGGAGGAGGTACCTGGCCAGAGACCCCAGAAAGACACCCACACTCCAGCGCTCTGAAACGCCGTGGTGTGGAGATGCCAGAGGCCAGCTCCCACTGCAAAGCCTGGCGGCATCACTCCAAGGCACACGGGAGAGTAGCACTTGTTTCTCACGTGGGCTAAATGAAGGGAACAGACGTGGCTGCTTGCAAAAAAGTTGTGTCGGATTTAACAAGACATGAGACAAGCAGGGATGGGAAGAAGGTGCTCTGCAGAAACCAGTATGGGAACACTTCTACACATACCTTGCCTTTGGTCAAGAGAGCAGCAATGGAGCTCCCGCTGGCTCTCACAGCTCCATCACGACTCCAGCCTGCCGTTGCCCACTTTACCACTGCCTCACACAGGACAGAGAACCGCTACTGGGATAGCTCATGAAACTTTGGGGTAAAACATCCCCCGTATGTAACTAGACTGCAGACCAGCCAGGCACCACCATGGCCAGGCACCACCGTACCATGGAATCGGCATCTCACCCCACCACTGAACTAGTGGGGTTAACAACAGTTAAGAGTAATAATGTTAAAATCCTTTGGGATCCTCCAGAACCAAGATTGCCAGAACCCATCAGGGAAGCAGCAGCACCATTTGGACTCCTGCCCTTAACAGAAGGACTGTACCCAGTGAGGGTGGTGGGGGTTGGTTTGGGGTTTTTTTTCTGGGCAAGTTTTGATTGTTGGTTGTTTTGTTTGCTGCACATCAAAGCATTCATACCCAGGCCCAAAGATGTGCAAACGTAAGAGCTCACACAGCAGCCTTTGCTCTGGATCCACAGAAGAAGGCAGAGACAGCCAGGAGGTAGTGTTTCCATGGGTTTATAAATTTGATAAATACAAGTATAACACCCTGCCCACCACAATGGGGCAGGGGAGAAGTGAAGAGTCCCACAGGTTGCCGAGAGAGTGCTCAATTGTACTGGGCAGCTGGAGAATACACAGCAGCTGGAGATTTATGCCGATGTGTCAAACAGCTTCTCAATCATCTCCCCCACCTGGTCAACCTGGTATTTGATGTACTTCTCAGGGTTCTTGGTGAAGGGCACGTTGCCATATCTGCAAAGGAAGACAACCCCTGGGTGACAAATGACTGGAACACAGCAAACGGACCTGAGAGCCACTCTTCTGCCACAAGTCAGCTCCACTCCACACGTGTCACTGGAATTGTCACGGTATCTCACAGGGAGCAAGCGATCTGGTTACAGAGGGTCTCCTGAGGCTTACACGAACTGCCCAGGGCGGCTCAGAGTTTGTGCTGCTTTGAACATCTGCACTCATCCTGACCCAGGAATCGGGGTGACAGCAGACATTCACAACTAGTAGAGGTCAGCTTGGGAATGTTTTAGTGCACAGGGTAGAGAAGCTATGACAGAACAATAGAAAAGCCTCAGCTCAGGCCCTAAAGACCTCCGTAAATCCAAAGAAGAGAGGACAATGTTGCAAGAGGTTGTCTCACCTGTTCAAGAAGGCACCATAGGTCTCTTTCACAATGGTTTTCTGTGCCCGGCGGATTTTGTCCCGCTGCTCCATGTCTGGGATTGCCCAGGCCTTCTGGATCTTACACAGTTCCTCCAGCCCATCATTAAAACCCTGTCCAAAGTAAAACCCAGTCAGTGGCCTGTCTGTGATCACATCCCTGTATTGAGTCCAATGTTCTTCCCCTCCACCGCTGATCACCAACAGACAGGTCTCCTCCTTAGGCAGGTCTTTGGTCTGTCTGTCCCACTCTACTCAGGCCTGTTCTTACACCATTTAACAGCTCCTCACCTTAAAGCGCTCCTTTATCATCTGCCTCTCCTTATCCTTGAGCTGCAACAAGGACAGAAAAGATTTTATTTCGTGTCCAGAAATGAATTTCCAACATCAGCATTTGCCCACAACTCCCATCCAACTCAAGCAATATCCTACCCACCTGGCTTGAATTCCCTCTCCTAAAGCAGGGAGGAGAGAAAGCTGCAGTGAGCAGCACACTCTACATTCAGCAACTGGCTTTCACCTGAAGTAGATCTAACAAGGGTAATTTTCAGCCAGAACAGACAAAAATAGACTTCTTTACAATTCTAGTCCTTTTAAGGGAAAGTCTCAAGGTTTTCAAATCCAAAAGAGAAGCACCTGTTCAGGTGCAAATGTAAGAATGGAAGCAGAGATTAAAAGACTTGTACGAATCTGGGGCAGGGGAGATTAAAAGGCAGTGCTGCTCTCCAACTTGTCCCTGTCACAGTATTCACTCTGCAAAGCAATACTGGCACAAGACAGAAAGAAGATTTCTGGGAATTTTTGAATATGACAAGAGAGAAGATGTTTCTGGCAATTTCTATAATCTCAAAACCACCCTGGACCATCCTCTCACCTTCACTCCTGGTTGAAAGACAGGCAGGTTTCTCTCCGAAATGTAATCTGTCACCTTCAGCCAGCTGCATTTGAAATAAGACAGGAAAGAGGCAAAGAGGAGGAGTTACTCATGTCTCACCAGAACATCTGTGTCCTCACTCATGACCCAAAGGCCACCCCAGGCAATACACACCCCAAAACTTTCTACAGTGGCCACCTCCCAAGTTAGATTAATCACTTGGAAACCAAAATATTTGTGTTTGGTTTCTGGTTTAGGCTAATCTCTCCCACTGCTCCAGCAGCACGGGCCATAAATCTTACAACATGCTCTCAAACTATGACAAAACTAAGGGAAGAGCAGAGGATGTCACTAGACCTGCGCTGGTAAGTCTGGATCTGCTGTTCAATGAGCTCCCGGTAAGACCTCTCAGCTGTCTTCTGTGTCACAGCTACCAACTGGATCAGCTCGGACCTGAAAGGAGAAGAAAAAACCGGACGAAGCATGTGAGCCACCTGCTCCCAGGTCTGCTTGCAGGATGGCAACATTTCAAGCTTCTATCAACAAGATCTTTTCTGCCCTTTACAATAAAAGGGACCTTGAAATGCACAAACTGGGAGACAAAAGCTACTCCAAGCTCCCTTCCGAAGCCACGTCCTAAGTCCCCCCAAGATAAAAGGATTCTCTACAACCTAAGACATCTCTGATGCTTTTACCTTCCACTCTCATGTAATGTGATATTTATGAGTGCAAGGGTTTCAAAAGGGCAGTTTCAAGAATGGAAGAAAGAGCAGAGATGAGAGGCCAGCAAATAAATGCACTTAATACAGAGCCCTGGTCCAGAACTGTGCTTAGAATCAGCCTGGACTTCAGGGAGATTCACCCAGAATCACACTTACTTCTCCAGAGATTTCAGAATGTAGTTGTAGTTGTTGTGCAGAAAAATGGCACTCAAAGCTGGGTCTTCATAAACCTTGGATTTACTAAGAAGATTAAGCTGCAAGTTGCCCAGCACTTTGCCTTAAAGAGGGAAAAACAGAGGACAAAAAGTTTTGCACTGAACCTTCTCATTACTGACAATCTCAACCAAGTGCTTTGTACTGTTGCTGCGGGCGCACACCAAAGTGAACAACACAGTTCCAACTGCAGGTGCAGACAAGGGTACAATCACATGTATTTAATCCCACAAGCCTTAGGCAGACCTTTCCTCACAAAGTCACCAAAACCTCCCTGTGAACTAAGGCCTTAGTCGTTACTGGCGATACAGCTGCTTTGGGTGTTCAGAATAAGTCCCAGGACCAGCATGGGCGATCAGACCCACCCTGACCATGACACCGGCTGATCGCAAAGCAGCTGATGGACCTGATCCCCATTGTAACAGACCATCACAAGGTAGTACTGTGAAGTCATCTCACCATCTTACTGTTAAACACAGCACCAAGATTTTTACAGAGCCCCTTTGGCAGCTGGGAGCCTCTATAGGGGTGAAGGTGCGAAGCCCTGGGTGAGAACAGCTCGAGGCAACTGGTGACAGAAGCTCTGCTGCACTGTGCTTTGTCCTGTGTAACTGTAAACAGTCAAACCCCCAGCTTGACCCTTTTATCCATCCCTCCCACCAGACTCCAGCTCAAACACAGAAAGACCACAGGGAGCAAGAGACACAGCCTGTGCTCTTCACCCAAGAACGAGCCGAGTGAAGCACAGCTGACGGGGCAGAAATGGCGAGGTGTCGGAGTACTCACAGATGTAGGTGCTCAGCAGCCGCCTGCTGAACTCTGAACTGTAACTACTAGCTGAAGAGCTGGTCTCTGAAAAGAAAAAGATCTTAGTCCAGTTAACATGTCATGGGGAAGGGGGGTACATGTGGTCAGCCTGCCTCTATTCAAACAAGCCTCGTCCCTGTTGCTATGGAATTAGTGCAGAGCTCCCATTGACACTGAAATTAGCTCCCTGTTCAGTGCCGACTGTCAGTGGCTCAACCAGGGTGAGAGTGGAAGAGCTCTGCACCCCACAATCCTCATAACTGCATCAAATGCTGTACCCCTCAGCAGAAATCTCTCCTTCTTCATCCTCAGAAGACATCCTCTTGATCAGAAATTGAGTCATTAAACCCACCCACCCCATCCCTCCCCCACCACCTGAAAAGGGTTTGTAAGCACTAGGAATTGGCAATCAGAGAACAAATGAGCTGGAGCTGTTAACAGCAGGCACACAACAGTAACTGGAACAAGCAGAAGGGCTCTGGAAACTTTCAGCCATCCCCACGGTTGCTGACAGGGCCCCTGCTTGGCTCCATACGAGGGACTGCACCAGCATGGGAGCCTGCCCTTACAAGCAAGGGCTCCGGGCTGGCACATGTTCCTCTGTCTGTACAGCAGAGACGGCTTTCTGCCCTCAAGGGCTTGTGGGCACAGGTCCCACAGGACACGTGGGGTAGCTATCTCCTCCTCCCCCCCAACAGAGAGCTTGGCAGCTGGGCCGAGCTTGGGTGGTCCGAGTTCAGAAGCACCCCATGGGAAAGGCCTCAAGGCTCCTGTTGCTGGGAGCTGGACAATAAGGAGCCAAGCACACATGGGATAAAGCATGATACCAGCTGGGCCAATTTGCTACCCATGCCAAAGAGATTCAGTGCCATGAGAGTGTCTTTAGCCTGTTTCAGCTCATGTGGCACCTCTCACTGTATCCTGGAGACAAGCCCTCCCAATTCTCTCCAGCCCACTGGCAAGAGTTATTTACCCTCCCCTTTTCCCCTTTTCAGTTATTTGTTAATTTATTTACAGCTCCTGGATGATAAAGAATTAACATACATCACCAGAGTCCAAGGCAATATGAACAGGTACGTGTGGGTATGTCTGCTTACCTCTGGGATCTAAAGGAATATTGTATGTGTCCCCAAGAACTACAAAGATTAGGCAGAGCAGAGAGAAAAGGGGAGGGAGGAGAAAAAGAAACGCAAAGTGCAAAAAGACAGGTTAGAGACCACCATATCCCTTTGAGAACAAAGCAGATATTAACACAGAGCAGCCACAGAGAGCTACACAGGAGAGCAGCCACATTTAAAAAGGAAATGCCTTGTGTGTCATGGATATAGTCGCATTTTGTTATATGACCAATACAGAAAAAAAAAAGCCTATGCTACCTTTCGACAGATCTCTACTGCATGACAACAACTCGAGACTTTGAAACAACACTGCTGACATCACCATTCAGGGAAGGAGAGAAAGTCAAGGCCTGGAAGGCTCAGAGTACACTGAGCTTGCAAATAGAGAGGGCACAGGGCAGTGGCTAGAGGAGATGTGGCAAGAAGGAGAGACATCCTAGCTAGAGTTAATTTAGAACTGGCAGAGTTTTCCAACCGGGAATTGCAGATAAAAGTCATGAGGCAGCTGTAAGCTTCCCCCTTCCCCTGCTCCTAATATGCTCTCTAACCCTCTCCAAACACCAGTTAGTGGCCTGTGCCTCCTCAGGTCCCTGCACCCCCAGAATCTCTTGTTCTCTGCCTCTCCAGCCTGCTCTATTCCAACCTACTTCAAAGTATGAGCGCTGCCAAGACCGAGGGCTCACTAGAGAGCCAGGAGCTGCTGCTCTGCACAGAACCAGGAATCACACCCTAGCCGATACAGAGCAGCATCCTGTTACACGAGGCAGCAGCTCTCAGCTTCTGAGGTATGTATTTCTTTCTGGAATTAGTCTCTTTAGCTTTGCTCTCCAGGATGCTAAAACTTGTCTCTCTGTTAGGGCCCATGGAACACAAATAGCTCAGGAGACCCAGCTTGACCATGGCTAGATGCTGAGGAGAATATTCTTACTGCTGATGCTGTTATACTCTGACTGGAGGGTGTGGCAGAGAAAGGCAAAAACTCGTCAACACACAGCCTGACTAAAGCTAACTCAGCTGGACCAACCACCCTCACACTCCAGTACAGCCACCGAGGATCAGCTCAGTGCCAGATCTGAAGCTACATCACTAAAGCATCCTCTCTTGATACCACAGAGCACACCGGCAATAAACACCATCCCAAGAGTACCCGATAGGGCCAAGTGTGGAAGGCCAGCAGGGAAACTCTCTGCATCCCTTGGAGTTCTCCAGATAACCAGCTACGTGGTCATGGCAGATCAGAGGACAAGACAAACCACAGAATGAAGGACAGGAGGAGAACAAGCTCACAGTGCATGCTGAGGTTTGATCTTTTTAGAGAAGATGTCCAGACAATTTGGGGAAGGAACTGCATGCCCAAACAAGCCCCACGTATATAAGTACCTTGCGATGCCAGCATGGCACCTGCTGTCTCCTGGAAATCCAACAACTGCTGTAGGAAAAGGATGGCCTGGAAGCAAGGGAGGAAAGTTATGAGCAACTGACATTGTATCTCCTATGCACTGCTGTTAAGGCTCATGAAGGACCACTCGCAATTAAAAGCCCTCAAGAAACGAACCACTACACTCCTTTGAGTTGCTGGGTTTTACCCACACAGTCACATCACAGCTTAGCAAGGGTAACCAGCTGATCTCTCCATGCAAGCCAGTTAATTGCCCTTCCAATACCAAGACAGCTTAACTTATTAAATTTTGCTACTGCTTTTTTAAAAACCTCTTCAGAAGCTGTTTTTCACGAAGGATGGTTCAAATCATCATCACGTACGTTGCTGGTGAGTTCATGAACTGTCCCATCTTTTGGCATGTTGTACTCCTTGTCTGGATCATTCTAAGAAGGGAAGAGACACGCAAGATAAGCACATAAGGAAATCAAAGGCATCTACAACACAACTGCTGCTGCAAGAGAGCTGTAGGCTCATTTACCCAGCCTCTCTCAACATCTTCAGACTCGGCTCCCGCACTGCCATCTCCTGGTGCTCAGAAACCACAACTCCTATGCACCAGCAGCTCAGAACCACAGGGGTTTGTTCAGCATGTGACCATCAAACGTTCAGCTCACCTACCAGGCAGTGCATTCACCAAGCCCACCTTACACAGGGACACTTTAACATGAGTCCTCCAAAACTTTTCAAGTCAGCAATTTCCTTTCTTTTTAAATAGGATTAAATTCTGAGTTTGACTTGATATCTGCAGAGGCCTGGAAGCTCATTTATTTGTCAAACTATCTGTAGTATGCCTGTTAAGGCTCTTAGGCAGAGGCTTCCTGTACTTGAAATCAACATCAAGCATTTTATATTTGCAGCTGACCGTCCAAAGCAAATCGGCAAGCTCCTGCTTCAGAGTCAGAAACTACATGGTCTCATGGTAAGCTGAAAGCTAAACCAGGGGTTCTGCTCAGAAGACCTCTATTCCAAGCCTGCGGGTCTTGCCAGAGAAAACATCCAGTAGAATTGTTACCTTAATGTTGTCTGCGAACTCTTCCAGTGCCTTCGCACCAGTGGTCTCCATGGAAGTGATCAGCCCTGGCAGTTTGTTCTTAGTGCCTGCTGCTGTTCCCTGGAATAGTTCCATAGCAGATCAGAGAGGAAAACAAACAGCACCTGAACTTTCATCCAGCACCTACCCTCCCTGATCCCCCACCTCAACATCTCATTCTCATTTCCCCATGTGCCAGGAGAATATTTATGTACAGCATCACCAACAACACATTAAATCCTGCATTCTTCTGCCAACCAGAAAGGGAAGATGTTGTGACCAGGACTTGCTACCTCTCACGTTTGCTCTTATGCAGTACGTGATACAGGACGTTGCTGCACCAGTCACCAGCTGGAAGCAGATGGGAAGGAACCTGGCTAAACCTGGATGCCATATTTGATACCTCAAGAACCTCGTGGCATGGTCCAAGCAGGTACTCCACAGAGCAGTCCATCTTCCACATATCAGTGAGCACAGTCTAAACTAAGCTCAACAGCATCAGAGATGAAACACCTCAGAGGCCATGTACACAGGAGAATAATGTAGACTGTCCATCACCAAGTCATGACTTGAACAGAAAAGATCTGCAGCTGAGAGATGCCGAGTTGCTGGTTCACCATCACAGAAAGGAGCGAGCTGCATTTGCGTCACTTCCAGTCCGTGCTGGAGGACAGAAGCAGCATGGCTTTGTTCAGAGCCACTACGATAACCCCTTTCAAAAAGTTCTCCAGACAACCCAAGCCACAGGACCCTCTCCAATCCCACCACACTTACCTGCAAGACCTGGTCAAATTCTGGCTTCATCTGCTTAAGATGCTTAAGGATGGGGAAGATTGTGAGCACAGCTGAATAGTCATGTCGGATGATGGCTTTCCGTGCAGCTGAGACAATGTTATCCCCCTCCATGATCAAGTTATCTAATGACTCCTGCAACAAAGCCAGAGGGTCAGAAGGAGCAGAGTGACTTTTCCCCAGGCAGCACAAGGGGCGCAGTGCACGATATCCGTTAAGGATGCCAAGGGACCCAGCTGATGGGTCATCTGTGGTGCTCAGAGTCACTCACTAGGTACACGTTCTCCAGGGCCTGTGCAGACCCTCATTCCCTAAGCAGGTCCTGGAAGACAACCCTAGCAGTGGCAGTGCTCTTTGGCACCCACAGCAGGTAGTGGAATCCACATTCACACAATGAAGAGGAAGGAAAAAAGATTTTGTGTGTATCCTTCACCTGAGAAGCCAAGCAGAGAGGCTCAACTGACCTGGATGAGAGAATCAAAGGTCTTCTTCTGGTGGTGCTCCGGGACGATTTCTGTCAGGAGCTGGTATTCGCTCTGGGCCAGTTTGACAAAGGCACTAACGCAGTGAATGTACGCGTCAATCTCGATGTCAAAGACGTCATCCCTCCCTGTAAGGGCAAGATGGCTTTAAGAGAGAACGATATTCGCACTGAGCTTCCAGCAGCTCTGCTCACTCCAAGGCCTTGGTTTACACAAGGTTCTTCTGGAAAAGGTGGTTTTGGCTTTTCACCCATCCTTGCATGAGAACAAGTCATCTTCTCACCAAACCTGTCCCCTGGGTTTGTGCGTGGGAAGCTCTGCATACCCTGCAGGAGGCATGCAAAGTCATCTGCAGTTCAGGAAATAGGCAGACCAGGACGTCAGCTCTTTCTGGTCTCATGACAGAAGGCAAGTTTGGAGCTCTTCTGGGATACAGACTAAATTTAATCAAGGGCTTGAACA
>WKFP01015511.1:0-26152 GCA_011057875.1 Pterocles orientalis | reverse complement strand
TTTTGTGTGTATCCTTCACCTGAGAAGCCAAGCAGAGAGGCTCAACTGACCTGGATGAGAGAATCAAAGGTCTTCTTCTGGTGGTGCTCCGGGACGATTTCTGTCAGGAGCTGGTATTCGCTCTGGGCCAGTTTGACAAAGGCACTAACGCAGTGAATGTACGCGTCAATCTCGATGTCAAAGACGTCATCCCTCCCTGTAAGGGCAAGATGGCTTTAAGAGAGAACGATATTCGCACTGAGCTTCCAGCAGCTCTGCTCACTCCAAGGCCTTGGTTTACACAAGGTTCTTCTGGAAAAGGTGGTTTTGGCTTTTCACCCATCCTTGCATGAGAACAAGTCATCTTCTCACCAAACCTGTCCCCTGGGTTTGTGCGTGGGAAGCTCTGCATACCCTGCAGGAGGCATGCAAAGTCATCTGCAGTTCAGGAAATAGGCAGACCAGGACGTCAGCTCTTTCTGGTCTCATGACAGAAGGCAAGTTTGGAGCTCTTCTGGGATACAGACTAAATTTAATCAAGGGCTTGAACAGAGAGTACTAAACTCAGGAAGGTCTGAGGTAAATTATTCAACGTCTCTACTTGTATTTTTAGAATTCCTTATCTCCATCCACCATGCAGATGAAGATCTGCCATTTTTCATCAACATTTCTGGGAAATCAAGGCTGTCCAGGAAGGCAGCCTCTTCCCACAGGCAGAAACAGAAGATAAAAAAGAGGCAGATGAACATTTAAATCCTACGAAGCAGGAATATCAGCACAGCTAGGTGAGCCACTGGCCACACAATGCTGCATACAAATGTAAACCCATGAGTTCTAGCATACAAATGTGTCAGACAAAGATCCACCAAGGAACCTACGTAGCAGGCATGAGGAGTGTTAGAAGGGCCTGCACCAACTCATGCCAAACACTAGCTGGGTGTGTCAGCAGGACAGACAGACAGACTCACACCATCCTGCATTACTCAGACCCCTGTAGTAACTACTACAAGACAGTAAGATTACAGTGAGGCCTTCTCTAAGCTATGGGCTGCTGCTTCTCTCCTCCCAGCAACTTTTGATGGAGAAAGGACCAGTTCTTCCCTACACTGACAGGTCCCTCAGGTTGATCTTTTAAAAGTTGTGGTCAGCAGGGGACACACAAACACGATGTGGTTTCACAGACTGTCCGCAGTGCAGAGTGGCCCGCTGTACTGCATGCCGCATGTGATCCCTTTCCTGTCTGCTTCACTTCAGCACTGAACAAGCCCGCAGCAACCTATAGGAAAGTGCCCCTCAGCATGGTGGTCACCAGTCTTCAGCTGGACAAAGTTGGGGTTCCCTGTCTGAGGGCTTGGGGTGTGTGTGATTAGTAGGAGTGAATTCTACCAAGAAGAGCCAGAGCTTCTCAGCCAGAGAAGGCCCATGCTCCAGGACTGCCCACGTAGATGAACAGCCGCTGGCTACAAAACTACTGTGAAACATGCTGAAAAGAAGGGATGTTAGCCAGCTTGTTATGAAGTGACAACATGGTACTTACCAGCAGCCGGACCATGCTTGTCGCTCAGGGTATCGGAAAGGTGTTTAACTCGTAAATCATGCTCATGACCTAGTGAGATGTCAGCCGGCACAAACAGAAGGCGCAATTTATCCAGGGTGGTTACAGCATGGAGGCTCACACTGGCTGGAAGCCGCTTCAAGCTTGGCTTATTTGACCTGATGGACACTTTTTTCCCTACACAGTCCCAGGAATGCTACCTGACCAAATCCCTTTGTTGGGGTATGTAGCAGTAGCAACCCTTTGAAACCTGATGAGAAGCACGAGTTAAGCAATTTGTTGGGCCATAGGAGTACCTTGAACCTCCTGCTGTAATTTCTGAATGGGACAGCAGGCACCAGAAGTCCAATTTGTACCCACAACCACTATAAATCCAAACGCATCTCCTGCTCAGTGTAAGAATTTTTTCCCCCAAATGAGTGACATGTGTCACCATCTGGGATTTAGCAGACTACAAAAGTAGCTGCTGAAGAGATCAACTTTGGATGCATACGTAGCAGGAGGCAGAAAGGTCTTACACTTGCTTTGAAGCAAGTGACCTCCTCTCTTGTATCTGGTACAACCTCCATGAGCAGAGGAGGTCAGAATACAGAAGATGACCATTTAGGTAGGTCTCCAGAGAGAAGATGTACAGGCATGAGTCACTGAGCTAGCTGTGGTCTGACACTTCAGCATCAGGTTTGGAAAGGTCACAAAGAAACTGAATGTCTCAAAGCCCAGGCAAAATGAAAAGAGAACAGAAACACCACAAGCAGATGTCATCAGAGCTTCCATTAGCCAGGTGGCTATGGTGGGCCAACTGCTTTAAGGTAACATTCTTCTCCATCTGTGCTCATGTTTACAGAGATTTTGAAATTTAGACACTAATTTCAGTAAACTAATTTGGCCCTCCAGCTTCTCCTTGGTTCCCCAAGGACAGCTGCACCTACCCAACGGGTTCCACCAAGCATTAGGCTAATGGAAGTCCCACCTGGAAAAGCAAAGCTGATACACAGAGAAAGGCAAGGGTGAAGTAGCTAGAGCTGTGATTACCTTCCATAGGAATGAGGTTAGAGGCCCCCTTTTTCCCATCTAGACCATGCTGAGAGTACTGTTTCAGAAGGTTCTGAGCCTTACGGATCGTGCCTGTCACCAGAGCCAGAGAGAAGAGACAAGAAGACCTAGAAAATGAGTGAAAGAAAACAAACCCAGAACACCAGCCCTCCACCAGCAAGCCACCTGGGCCCAGCAAGGGGATGCTGGGCACCAATGAGCATGCTCAGTACGGGATCATGAACCCCAAACTCATGTCCAAGTGCACAGATACAATGGCATTTCCAAACCACTTCCCTGCTTTGAGAGTGGGGGCATGAATTCCAGCCAGTGCTACAGAACCAGGGAGTGTTTAAATCAGTCCGGTGAGGTGGCATGGCTGGGTGAGAAAACACAGTCAGAGAAGGGAAGCAACAAAGGACCCTTCCCTGCAATAAGCTTGTTTAAGCTAATACTCTGCATCCAAGCATACAAGGTTTGTTGCTTTTCCTCAGCTCTGGAAGCAGGGCTTTGCAGTACGGACAATTCCTGTCCGGCAACACACTGCTTGCTCCACAACCGCTTGGTTAGAGCTGCGGAAAGAGGTGCCTTTCCAAGGGGTATATTCTGAGCATGCTCAATATCAGACCCATCAGGAGCCCCACAGCCAAGACAAGGAATGATCTCTGGCACTACAGGAAGCAATAAAAGGTGACAACCTCTGGGCTCAAGAGAGCAATTGCAGCAGCAATTCCCATCACAGGAATCACAGAATAATGGATGCTGCCCACCCATGTCTAACTCGCATTAAGCCACCCTAATCCCCAAGACACTTCTCTCGTAAGGAACTGCAAATCAATTAAAACCATGGAAAAAAAAATAACACAGGGTTAAAAGATTTATACTTAACACACACAAAAACCAGACAGAACTGAACAAAAGCCAAATGCTGGATATACAGCTAGAAAGCACAAAACAAAGCATTAACGTGACAACCGAAGACTAAGCACTGTTTCCACATTAAAAGGTTAGTCGTCATGCAACAAGCTACAATTATCACAAGCACATGGACACCTTCTCACAGCAGAGCTTCGCTGTTGCCCACACAAAAGGGAACAGAGTTTTGGGAAGGCAGAAGGAGTTTCTATAGGAGACCCGCACGAAACAGAACTGAGGGGAGTAAACGAAGAAAGATCTAAGAAATAAAAATGCTGCTGCCAAAATTAAGAACTGTTCTCCTGCTTTAAAGTAATAAATACCTAAAACATACAGAAAATCCCTACTTCCACCTGTAACTGTGAGCCACAGTGCAGCCTGGAAATGCATGCTGGACTGCTACCCTGAGGGGAAGCCCAAGCACCCACTGCTGCAGAGCAGCATCCTGAAGTGCAGGACAGCTCCATCCCACAAAGGGATACACAGAAGGGGAATGAAACTTCAAGTCCTCCAGACAGTGCATCTCTAATAGGGGAGAACAAGGAGAGAGAAGTTCCACCTGAATTACTGAGCTGCCTCAATCAGGTGTGCTTACTAAATAACAGAACATGGTCCCTAAAATGTAATGTCTCACTGGCAATATTTTTCTTCTACCAGCTCAGAGTGTTCTCAACCTTTTAGTAAAGAAAAAAAAAATCATATCCATAAACCACATTCTTCAAGCAAGAAATGTCTCCCCTCTAGACCCACACCATGGAGGTGGAAAGATTTACACCCTTGCTGTGCCAATGCATTTGCTCCTAGCTTCTGCCATATGATCAAATGAGAGGGCTGTGCCACTTCTTCCAAGCTTCCCGATGCTCTTCACACCCAGCGCTTCCACTTTATTCTTAGCTACCTTCAGAAACCTCAAGAGCTTGGGTACAACAGCAAGTTCCTCTGAGCCAGCAGGGCTGTAGCAAGCTCCGGAGGTATGCACTAAGCTCTTACTGCTGCCACCACGGCCCAGCCGATGCCGAGCAGGTACTGTTCTTCTAACAGTTCTTTCATCTTTCCCACTTTCAAGCATCCAGGGGGAGGTGGAAAAAAAAAAAAAAAAAGGGTAAATTGGTGTGAAAACCAAGCAGACAGTACAACTGCTGCTGCTGTCAGTAGGATCTCACTTCACAGGTATGCAGTGTGCGTCTCCACAGCCCACCCCCGACAGTTTCTTCTCAGATTAGAGCTGAACCGCCTCTGCTGCATTTTATTTGCATAAGCACAATTACCCGTGTTGACGCTGACACACACAAGTGTTCAGTGTTCCTGGGCATCACTTGGGTGCTGCTGTATCCCTCTTACTTAGCATTGTAATGAGGCTTTAATGGATTCTAGTGGAAGCCAAATGCTTTTGTTCCATGATTGTTTCCCCCTATTAGGCAGCTCGCAAACCAAATGGGATTGCATTTCAGCTCCTAATGAAAACATTGCATTCAAGCTAGGCAGTGATCAATATGGGAAGCGAACAGGCTCTTTATTCTGCCACACAAAGACTCCACAGCCTGCCTTCAGGTAGCACCTCACCACTAGGTAAATTGGAGCTTGAAGTAAACTGGAAAAGGGCTCTCCTATAGCTTGAGGAGAGCCCCGAAACCCCACAAAAGTCAAAAAACAGCTCAAACGTTTGCACCTGTGGCCCGAAAGTTAAATAAAGTGGCTTTGGGGCATACATGAAGCATAGTTTTCCAACTGCACATTGTTCTCCCGTTTCTCTCTTCCATCAGGCAGTTTTCTAACCAAGCAGATCTACCAGCATCTTCTGGTCCTGTCCTTCCCTGGCCAGACTGAGCTTCTGAGCTACCTGTTGCTCTCAAGCCAACAAAAGAGCACTTGGTCTACAAGGCATCACAAAGAAACAATACTTTATGTGCATGTATTTGCAGCAGGAATATTTGAGAATGTGAATACACTTGCCATCTGAGACTGACCGCTGACATTTCAAACGGCAAACTATTTAAAAAAACAAAAAAGCCCACGGATTGCTTTGTCAGTTTAACTTCACCTGGCAAGTTTGATTTAAGAGGAGACAACTCCACTCTAGAAGCAACTGCATGCTCTAACAACAGGAGACAGTACAGGGTACACCAACAAATAATAACAGAGAGATGGGGACCCTCTGATGGAGCATGTTCTCCAGAATCCAAAATAGTATCTGGGGGAGAGGGGGAGCCTTTGCCTCATTACCCTGTCCCTAATACCTCACCTTCTGCTTAGCTGTAGCGTCTCTTGAGCTTTGCTTTGTGGGTAAACAAGTTATAGCACATCAGATTTAGTTTGTTATTTATCCCTTGCAACAGGTTAAAGTGTGCATTGGGGTGTGCACTGGGATATTCTTCCTTAAGGACTACAAAAATAAACTTTTTCGTTGGAACCCCGAGAAAACCCCCTTGTCTGAAACCCAGACTGGCAGAACGTGACTTTACTTACTGAAGCAATAGCACAGAAAAAACATTTCTTTGTCCATAATTGAACAAAGCCTAAAACCAGGAGAATTGACTACCACCAGATGAATATTGCTACGAAGAGGGCCGCTGTGCCAGTGCAAAGGGGGTATAAGACCTCCAACTCAAGAGCGGTCCTTGAAAGCTGATGGAACTGCAGAAAAATCAGCAAATCTCTGCTCAAAGATGATATTTTTCTCCATTTTTAATTTAACTTAAGTAGTTCAATTTAGTAGCTGTAAGAAACGGCTGGTGTACGAGCTTTAACCACCCCTGTCCTTCAAGAGCTACAGTCTGGTTCTCTGTCCTTGTTCACGGAAGATTGTAGACAAATTAGCCACTATTTTTTCTCAAGATTAACAATATCCCAAGAGATCATTTGAAATACTCTTTCCTTCATACACTGACAGCTCTGTAAGTGTATTCAGATTGTGCTCGGTGCCTCCTACCTGGCCCATCTCACAAGCTCCAATTGAACTGGGCAAAAAGACGTGAAAAATCTCCTGGCAAATCTACGGCCAAGAAATTCATCATGACAAGTAATTCTGGATGCCCAAATGCATCCATTTTGGAGGAGCCCTGTTTGTAGGAAAAAAAAAATGCTTGTGCTCTCAAACATGTGGGCTCCTTTTTGTACTCTCTACATGGGCACCCAAGATCTGAGGCTCATTTAAAAAAATCCTAGTGATTTTTTTTTTTTTCAATCTGCCCACGAAAAAAAACCTTCCTCCGTCTCTGACTATTTACCTAGAGCACAGGGGAGATGTTACCACCATTTGGCAGGCAGCTCAGAAATGTTTGCTGGCCACGCTGACTTCACAGCAAGCAAAACCCAGGGATCTTTTTAGTAGCAGGTAATAACTGAGAACTGTCGACCACATCTGAAGCATCTGCAACCTGAGCTCCCCATGGCTCAACTACAGAACCCCATCTGCCATCCTTCCAGTAGCGAGCTACTGAACCACACAAAACTAACTTTTATCCACTGTAATCATGCTGTTGGCAGGAGCTGAACAAAAATGACTGCCATTATGCTTGGGAGCAATTTTAAGCACTGTTTTTCTGCCATCTGCAGCCTAGCTAGTTCTCCTTAGCAGGAGGATATTGTCCTCCACAGGTCTCCCAACACTCGGGGCAAATTCTTATGCAAATAACTACCTGTCAAACTCCAGAGGAAAGACAAGTGTGGGGTGAGACATCCCCTTGTCAGGTGGTTCTCCGCTGACATGGGAAAATCCACTGAAATTTGCAGACTGACTGTGTTTACCAACTGCAACTCACACATCAGCTTTCAGGAACAGCTCCAGGGCACAGCCAGCGGTGGCACAGATTCATTTTAAAAGACCAGAGGGCTGATCTCTGGATGTCACAGCCTTCCCCAGGCAGCCCTCCCACTCCAAATATCCCAGGCACACCCTCTGCTTTAGCAAGAAGAGGCCCAGCAAAGCCTCTCCGCACACAGAAGTGAAGAGAGTGAGCACCAGGGCCAGCACACGTACACACAGAGGCACATTACCTGGGATGAGGACTGCATTCACATCAGGATTATAAAAATAAACACAACACAATTAAAATGAATATTCCTTTTCTTCCCTTTCTCCATCCCATTCATTCCCAGTCCCTACCCATATTTCTTTTAATTTTCTTGAATCCAGTAAGAGTATTTAGACAACACAGGAAAAAATATTAGGGTGGGAGAGTATTGGCCAGGTAAACCCACAGAAATATGAACTCTTCTGACTTTCATCACTATTACAGAGGAGACAACAGGGTGCTGTGACACACAGCGGGACAATAGCACTGTGCTGCTGTGGGAGTTACATGCTAGCTTTTGCTAGCCGTCCTTCTGGCTGTGCTCCCACTAGATGGCATATTTCAGAGACAGGAACTCCAGCTCTGTGCTCTGGTACACCAGAGTGACCAGCCTCACCAGCTGCAGAAAATGCAGCAAAGCTCCATTATGAGGAGAGGTGGAATAACCCACCAGCCACATTCAGAGGTCTTCCAAGGACAAAAGCTTTAACAGTCCTTCCAAAATTCAGACAAATTTGGATCTCATTTCTGTAGGCACCTACCTGGTCCTCACCTCTACTTCTGAGGAGCTCTTGGTTTCCTAGCACAATAATAATTTATTCATAACTAATGGTTAAAGTGTGTTTCATCAGATCCGAGTTTTCTATTTTGCTGTGGCACAGTATATTCCATATTCCAAGGCTGAGGAGAGGTGTTCTCAGATCATATCCATTTATAGCCTTCTCAGGTCTCTATCTCCTTTGTAAAGGCCTATTAATATTTCTATATTTCTGTAGAAAAGGCCTTTCCTCTCCCTGTATAAAAGACCCCTCTCCTCCACTTGTATCACCCAGAGAACAGACCCGATGACTTGACAAACACAGACAGAAAATGTCTGTAATCTCAACACTGAATCCAGGTCAGAGAAGAGGTATTTATCTCCAAAATCTCATTCCTGCTCCTGTCCTAAAAGCACATTTTAGACACAGAGGCTACCTCCGCAGTGAGAAGGCCTGTAGACATGCATCTGATACCCAGGCAAGAGGACACACACTACAGTAATCCATCCTTCAGGGACTCACCTGGTCTCTTGACAGGCTTTTTGGTGGGGGTGTCCTTCCTTTTG
This sequence comes from Pterocles orientalis, assembly GCA_011057875.1. Lineage (NCBI taxonomy): Eukaryota > Metazoa > Chordata > Aves > Pterocliformes > Pteroclidae > Pterocles > Pterocles orientalis. The sequence continues at coordinate 17,553 of WKFP01015511.1, read as the reverse complement.
TTCTGAATGGCAGGGGAATATGGCACCCCCGTGGAGGAGCTGTTCTTACGGAAATGGTCTTTCAGCCCCTTGATAGAGCGGTCAAGCTGGACAGAGCGGATTTGGAAGTAAACAGTCATGAAATCTACAGAGAAGTTAGAAACAAGATTATAAGCAAACAGTGAACACTATATGGTAAAAATACCTTTCCTGAAACGCTCTGTGCCCCTAAGAGGGCTTACTAGCATTGATGTGGGACCCCTAGTAAGTGTTTTTCCCTCCCGGAGCCCCTCCTATTTTCTTCAAAAAGTTCTTCTTCCTTCCCCCCTGCAGTATTCATTCCAGCCCTCCCACCACACACATTCAGTCTGTGCACCACTACCAAGAGCACATCAATTGTGGAACTGATGGGAGACATTTGTGCAAGACATTCAAGAGCTCAGTTTCTAGCACAAGAGACTTTATACACTTCATCAGGAACTAAATGAGGTGTTCATCATTTGAAAGCAGAATTCCAACTGATTAATGATATCTGTTATAAGTGCTTGAGTCACCACCTTTGATGATGGAAAAATTTTCAAGCAGCTTTTAAAGATGTTTGTCATACTTGATAAGCACAGTAGTCCCCACTCAGTAGTAAATCATTGAGGTGGGGGATGATTCTAGTAGCTGTATGGATGTGACAGTACAGGCTTCCTGTAACAAGTCCACAATCATTAATTCCCAAAGGAAAAAAAATCAATAAAGCAGTATAAAGCTGTAGATAGATTTTGATGCTGCAGAACAGGAAAGAAGAGACATGTACTGACTGAAGAAAGTCTTCTGTGCTGGTTTCCCCGTGGCCCTTTGTCACATTTAATACAAAAAGTTCTGTTCATAATATCTCCCAAATGGAAATAAGTCACCAGAGTCTTGCATGTTTATAATATCTGAGCACTAGATAGTTGCAGCGCCATCAGAAGGCATTAAAATGCAAGTGAAATGGACTTCCACATTAAGATAATTTGTCCTTTATTTACACAACTTTCTCTCATCATATCCATCAAGAGATCATTCTGTTTAACTGACAAACCATCACTTCAGTGTCACTACAAACTCTGTAAAAAAAAGCAGAATCTTAAGGTGACTGAAAAGAGACTGAACTACTCATCTGAAAGGTGCCACTAAGGCAGCCACTAGCACTGCTGGCTACCAACAGCAGCACAACTCACGGTTTATTAGCCACAGCAGCACAGGAAGGTGGGCGATCTACAAGCCAGGCTGTGCAGTGCTACACACAACCCTCAACACTCTCCTTTCGCTCTCAACCATATGTGGTAAGTAGCTGAAGAGCACTCACCTGATACAGAACTAAAAGGGAACAACATGCAGCACTACCAACCTTGATTCCTGCCATTTTCCACCAGCCAGCCAGAAATGCGGATGATATCATGCAGGACACTCTCCGGGAGGTGCTCCAGAGACATCTCTTCCTGCGTCTCCATTTCATCGTCCCCACTGATCAGGTCCAGGATGAGGATGGGCGGGACTGGCTTGGTGTGTCGTGTCATCAAGCTGCGGAACTCTGATTCCAGGGACTCCTTCCCCCTCTCAAAAAGGGATTTCTGGCACAAAACAGCAGGACAGAAGCAGCACAGGGCTTCTGTAATCAGTCACTCAGAAGTATTTCTGCGTAAGAATGTACTTTCTGCAGGGTTTCTAACTGCTGTCAAGTACTGCATGCTTCAAACTCCAACAATGCCTGTAACTAAGAGACTTTTAAAGGGAATTAAATAAAAAAAATGCTTGGGAGTCACTCAGTCTTCAAGTGGGATTTAAACAGATTTCCCATTCTGCTCAAGCAGTTGAAGGACTGACAAGAGCTACTCAGGAGGAGGTTCAATCAACTCCACCACACGTGCAAGACAGGCTTTCAGAAGTCCTACTGGCACAATGCATAAAGACAGCAAAATGCCGCAAGCAGAAATGCTGCTGAGTGCAGACTTAAACAGAAGCCAGTCTTCAGCTGTGCCCAAACACCTTCACCACGTAGCAAGCCCAGCCACCTCTCAGAGCAAGAGGGCAAGTAGCAGGGCTGTGTCTGTCCCTCTCTCACCCGTGCCAGGTTCCAGACCCACGACCTACCACACGGTTCAGCTCTGGGCTGTCCGGATTGTTGTCCTGGAAGTACTCCACCGCCTTCTGGATTTTGTCCATGCAACTCAAGTATTCTTCCAGCCTCCCAGTGGGGCTGAAAATAAAAGAAAAAGTAAAAAGCAGTGCCTCGAGAAGCAAAGAAAAGAAATCAAGAAAGCACCAGAGCAAACTCAGGATAAAAATAACAAGGAAAATTTCAATTCCTTTTTCTTCAACTAGGAGGAGATAATGGGATTCCCTTTTGCCTCCACTCAATGCCACAATAGAACACCCAATCCATTCAGCAAGCGTGGAAATACTGGTAACCCAGCAGCACACAACTCTCAGCCTTGCCGTTCTTTCCCAGACAGGCCCTAATGGGAAGGAAGAGGAAGTTGCCATCACAACACCCTCCCAACAGCTGAAAGCATGCTCCAGAACAGACACAATTCATGCTGGATGCAGCTGCAATATCAACAGGGCAGGAAGAACCTTTGGGAAAAGGGCAGAGGAAGAAGAGAAGCCACCAATGCTCAGGAGCTTCATATGGCAGCATGTGTGCGAAACCTGGCACAGACACCAGTGCAGAGTCTGAGCAGACTTTGCCTTCTGGGGTTTGCTTAAGGGTCAAGTCAGGAAGCTTTCTGGGAACTGATGGGTACAAGGAACATTATAATGAGTGTGTGGAGTCCGCTCCTTTACCTCTATCCCAAAAGTTCAATAGGACGAAGCTCCCCAGCAAGATCTAGCTGTTCAACTCACCCTTCCTTTATGATCTTCTCTGTGTCCTTTGCCACATGGTAGTAACTGATGACATGATCTAAGCAGGACAGGGTCTTCTCCACATTCTCCTGCAAGCGCTGCAGGTTCTCTGTTTGTTTATGGACAGGGATGATCGAATTCTCCAGCTTCATCAAACGACTTTCAAAGGAGGAGAGGATAGAAACCTACATACCAAGAGAGAAACAGAGAGCTGAGGACATCCGTCCACATGGATCCATACAGCAGGGCAGAAGTTAGAGGAGGGCAATCAGGAACCTTGAGGTCCCAGCTTCTCTTCTTGGGCTCAGTTACCAATTTGCCATGGCTTCTCAGGCAGGCTGCACCACAATTTCTGTTAATAATTACAGCAGAGATCACCTGCTATACAGAGTGGGCCAATCTTGAATTAGCTGCTTGTAAAGTGTGAAAATAATGTTCCAAGACATTACTAAGGAGGAGCAAGATCTCACTTGACAGCAGGAAAAAAATCCTCAGGAACTGCCTGGAGGTGCACTATGTAAAAAGGGCAACAAAAGCATAAACCAGCAGCCACTTTGCTCCATACCACTAAGATCCAAACAAGAGATGCACAACATGAAGGCACAGGACCTGCATAGCGTGAACCTTCTTTTCCATTATAGATATTTGGTTTTTAAAAGGAACTGTGATATGGCTCCTGAAAGATGAAAAACCCAAGTTCATAAGGGATGCCTTAATGTCATCTTTTCTAGGCCAAAATGTAATTCTTTCAAGATTTACTCCTATGTTAAGTTTTCCACACTTCTCTATGACTTTTGCAAAGCACTGAGCCCAAAACTGGACATGGTATCCTAGCTGAGGGCTTACAAGCAATTAGAGCACAATAATTACTTTCTACCTCTTACACAAAACACTCCCAAAATAAACTTTAAACAAGACCTGACTTTATGAAGCAACAACATGATGCTGTTGCACAAACTAATTTGGGGTCTATTAATACCTCTTCCCGAGGGAGAGGACAGACTGCAAAGAGATGAGGCCAACAGCTCATCTGAGCCCTCATCTTCCCAGGAGAGTGCCTCAGAATTGAAACATTCAACAGTTTTCCCCTTTGCCCAGCCACTGAAGTGTAAAACACAGATGCAGAGCAAGGGGTTTATTACTCTGCATTCCTCAGATGGGCACAATGACAGCCATGAAAATAGATTCTCCTGAGAAACAGAGTCAGGCCCAACATTAGGGCTGAACTTCAAAGACCTCCTTACCATGTTTTTTGTAAGCTGGTCACTCTTCTCAAGGCTCTCTTTGATAAAGGACAGAGTTTCTTCTTCCTGTCAGCAGGATGAAAAAAAGTCTTCACCTCTGAACACTGAGCATTTAATTCACTAAACACTACATGAAGGTTTTTACAAGCCCTGGCAAACACTGCAGCAAACCATGTTTGATCTGATGCTGAGGCCACATTTTAATACACCACCTCTCAGCAGAAATCACAACCATTGACCCAAGGTGAGAGGCACATCAGGCAATGAGTGAGGTTTTTATGGATTACTTGTTTCCCTCCAACACCCTGAGCTCATGAGCACACTAAAGTCACAGCACAGTATAACATTAACACCTGTACCACAGAGACAACTCGGGCCACACATATCCCTGCCACAGCACAACACAGGTGCTGCACCAGCTCCACAGAAATCCCACACACAGCTGTGAACTCCAGTGCCCAATGCAAAGCCACCACCAAGGGCTGTTTTCAAGTCACCAAAGCCCACAGACAGGGAGGGAAGAGCAGCCTGCAAGGGCTGGGCTCACAGACTGGATCTGAGCACCTGAAGGGGAGCCCCAGACACTACCGGGCCCTAAGAGATACCCCTCGACCCTGAAAACCAGGGCCCTAGGCCCTGAAGTGGAGCGGGGGACGCTGCCAGGCCCGGAGCTGGGTGACTGAGCCCTGAGGGCGTCCCGGGACGCTGCCAGGCCCGGTGGCACCTCCAGGCCAGCTCCCGGCTCCGGCTCCAAGGGAGCGCGCTGCGGCTGCGGGCGCAGGCCCGGCCCGCAGCAGAACCCTCGCCCAGTCCTACCTGCTTGAGCTTGTCCTCGATCTCCCTCCTGCGGGCCGACACCTCCTCGGTGGGGATCATCCTGCCGCGGGGCTCCGGAGCCGCGCTCCACCGTTCGGTCCCGCTGCAGGCACCCTCTTCCGGCCCCCGTCACTGCCGCGGTGCCATCTTGGGAGGGGCAACACGCCCTGAGCACGCGCAGAAAGGCGGGCCGCCATGGCCAGTGTGGCCCTTGTTTAACCAGGGCTGGAAGGGCAGGTGCCGTGAAGCGCACGAGCGAGAACAGGCGCATGCGCACTGCTGTCACCTAACGGCCAGATTGTGAGGGGCGAGCAGCCTGCGGCGCCATGTTAGCGCTGGTGTGGGGTCGTCGCCCTGTGGCACCCCGTTTCTGTCAGGGCAAGCCTGGCTCCCCAAGCCTGCCATTCCCACTACGGCCTGAACGAGCTGAAGCCCTCCAACCCCAATATTACAGGAACACCTAGATCAGATCGCAGCAGGAACACCTAGATCAGATCACACAGGAACATCCAGGCGGGCTTTGAATGTCTCCAGAGAAGGAGACTCCACACCCTCTCTGGGCAGCCTGTTCCAGTGCTCTGTCACCCTCACTGTAAAGAAGTTTTTTCTCATATTCAAGTGGAACCTCCTATGTTCCAGCTTGAACCCATTGCCCCTTGTCCTGTCACTGGATGTCACAGAGAAAAGCCTGGCTCCATCCTCCTGACACTCACCCTTCACATATTTATAAACATTAATTAGGTCACCCCTCAGTCTCCTCTTTTCCAAGCTAAAGAGACCCAGCTGCCTCAGCCTTTCCTCATCAGGGAGATGCTCCATTCCCTTCATCATCTTCGTGGCTATTAGCGACATCCCAACAGGACAGGGGGTCCAAAGGGATGGGAGGTCCAAAGCTTCCCCACTGCCGAGCCGCTGGGGCAGCCAGTCCGAGGCCTGCTGTACCACACGCCTTGGGGAGAAACACAGTGTGAAAGAAGATTACAGAGATTTGGGCCCGGGGAAAATAAAATTACAGAAATTTGAATATAAATTATGGAAACCTAGGCATTTGCAGGAATGCAGGTCATGCTACCCCTGTCCTGCATCCCTTTTCCAGAAAGAAAGACTGCCGCCTCAGGGAAGCCGCCATTTTCTCCCTCCTGCAGCAGAAGTGGGGGTGGTTGTGTTTACCACACACGGGGGCAGTTTTGGGGCTCTGCATCCTCAAAAACTGCATCCAGCCTGGAGCTGGTCTTACCAGAACAGACAGTCCCAGCCTCCCGCCATCTCGTGCTGCTCTGAGGCAAAACTCCTGCCATGCAAAGGGAGTGGTGTGTGTGTTCCCATCCATCTTCCCCTTGTCACAGATTCACAGAATGTTAGGGATTGGAAGGGACCTCAAAAGATCATCTAGTCCAATCCCCCTGCTGGAGCAGGAACACCGGGATCAGATCACACAGGAACACATCCAGGCTCTGGAAAGACGCTGAAACAGCCCAAAGGGCCTCTTTTGTTCAATAACTTCAGCGCATTTCATAACCCACCTTATCATGCTGCAAACAGCTGTCCGGGGCTCTGGCTGCTGCGAGGGGCGATGCACGGCCAGGGCACTGTGTCATTTGTGTGTGACATTGCCCAGCCCTGACAGCCTGCCTGTGCTTTACGAGGACACCTGCCAGAGGGGATCTTGTCCTGTGGGTATAAGAGAGAAGATCCCTGTCTGGGGTCAGCATCCAGCACCTCTTGTGCTTTCCCCCACTGGGCTGGTGTGATTGGGATTTTTCATTGGGTGTGATTTTTTTTATTTTTGCCTTTACAGCAGAGCCATCTGTTTTTTAATAGCAATCCATGCTCTTTCTGCTAACAGTCATACACTCATTCAAAAGGCAGCCAGAGCCAAAAGGAAATCTCCCCTCACTGAGCCTGGGGAACAATTGCGTGTGCTCCCCTGAATAGTGCTTTGTATCTCCTGAAAAGCCAGCAAAAAGGCTTCCTCAGCCCCTCCTGGGGGGACTGAGCCCTCATAGCAAAGAGGGGGAGCTTGGATAGAGGCAAGCAGCCCACAACCCAGCTGCCAGGTGTGGTGTAAAGGGTGAATAAATGTGCAGAAAGTCACTCTGCCAATAAATTATATGAAAACTGCCGGAGTCTGTGCAAATGTGAGGTGCAATGCTATGTCCAAGGGGAGGCAGCAGTAAAAACCTGTCTTGCTGGTCAAATGCAAAGAGTCAAAGCAGCAGGAGTTATTTCTGGTAAAATGAAAAAAGAAATGGTAGAAGTGCTGCAGTTTGAACATGTGTTAAAATACAGTGGAAGAGGGCACAAAGCACAGCTGGCCCCAAGTACACCCTCTGCTCATCGCTGACTGTTTCTCCAGCGGCGGGCGCAGCCAGCGGAATGGCAGCTCCGAGACAACCCCCGTCCCGCCGCCGGATGGCGGTGACCGCGCCACTCTTCCCGCTCTGCAAACTGCCAGCTGCAGGGTTCCCGCAGGCCCGGGAGGAATTGCTTTCCGCGCCAAAGCTGCCGCGGCAGATGAAAAGAGGACGTGGTGACTCAGCAGCAGCCGTGGAGGAATGCTGAGTTACCCTTTGCTTCCCCTTCCACGGGAGAACAGGGAGAAAAAAAGGCTTTTTCTCCTCCAGAGAAGGGACTTTTATCCAGATGGATGTGCTCACTATCAGCATGGGCACAGGGGTGAAAAACACAGCCAGGCTGAATAAGTATTGCATCCTCAGTGCAATGTTCAGCTGGGGCTTCAGTGCACTAACGAGAGAGCTATTGAGTCTCTTTCGCAGTATTTGCCTGGCAAAGGTGGATCCAGTGCTCTGACACCCAAGACACAGGATCAGGTCAGAGCCTGACACCTTTGGGGTGTTGGGAAGACATGGGGTTTGAACGTCATGGCCGTGTTGTTCAGCAACGGGAGTTTTTGCAGCCACAGGCATGAGGAAGTGGCTCCCAATCGCAGGGACGCAACAGTCACTTCTCTCCAAGGACAAGATGTTCAGGGTGTTGGTCACCCAAAACGCTGCAGAGAAGAGAATTGACCTGATTTGCAGGAGGGAAACTGAGGCACAGAGGGACTTGGCTTTGCCTGCTCAGGGCTTGGCTCCAAGTCACTGGAAAGACCCAGGTATCCTTCAAATCCACATTTCTGTTGGCTGTCTTTATGGTGGCGAAGGTCACTGCACAAAAGGTGTAATCTTGACAAGATTTGGATAAATTCAATTAATTGTGGCTCTCAAAGTGGGGACTTTCTGTCACCTGCATTGTGTCTGGGTACTGCTCACCCCAGGAACAGTTCCTGGCTAAAAAAAATAGTCATTTAAGTGCAAAAAATGAATTATGCCTGTCCCTGCCTCCCACCGGTGGGGTTAATCCTGCTTCTGCCTAGTGGGAACACTGGGGACTCGATGGGGCAGTGGCACTCCCGGAGCCACAGGAACCGCCTGCAAGGCACGCAGCGTGCGGCAGCAAGGGCAAAACAAGATTAATACAGCCAGGAGCCTCTGAAAGGGCTTTGCATTTGATGTGGGAGAGGAGGGAGATCAGAGTACAGAGAAGCCAGGATTAACATAAAATGACAAAACTTTCATTATAGGCTGAAGGGCTGTCTCGGGCTGCGTGCCCCTGTGGTGTGACCCACCAGTGCCCTGGGCTGTGAGAACGTGTGGGAATACCATTGCCGGTGGTACTGCCCTCACCTCCTCCCCAGAGCTGGCCTATTCTGTCTCCCCTTGGGTCAGCCAGATAGAAAAGGCAATTAATCTCTAGCCAGATTAATTTTCAGCCAGAAAAACTGGGAGCTCTGTGATGGCTGAGAAGTCCCCAACTTTCCCTTCCAAGTGGGGTTAAAAGGGGAGAGCCCCTGAAAGAGGGAGCGAGCCTGCACAGGGAGGGCATGGGATGCACGCAAGCACGTGCCCAGGCTGTTACCGTGCCCATGAACTTGAAAGGATGAGACGGGAACCAAATCCACCAAAGGACTTTGCCTCCCTGGTGACAGCTCTAAGCCCCCCTGGCTTTGCTTTGATCCTGATCTGGTTCCTGAGCATCCCACTGTGCTGTAGGGTTGCACAGCACTCCTGGAAAACTGGGTCTGTGTGGGACAAGGGTTGGCATTTGGGCTCCTGCAGCTTCCCAGTCCTTCCGATACGGCACTGAGGAGGACCACACCAGCCTCACTGCTCCAGGGAAAGGATGCGGCGTGGCAGCAATTGCACTGAAACAGTGCCCAGGCAATCGCCTAACAGGGAATCCCTCAACAACCCTCCGTTCCTTGCAGGAAGGGGGTTCGTGAGGATCAGCCCCTTGAAGGCTAGCCCCAGTAGTCCCTCCAAGCCCTCATCCATCACAGACACAAACTGCTTTCCCTCCCTCCAGCTTTATTTGCAGAGGGAATTAAGGTCCTGCTGGGAAAACCTCCCCGGTGCTCTCAAAGCTGCCTGCGTAGCCAGCTATAAATGGCTTTTTGCAAATGAACGACCAGGATTAACGAGGTTCCCCTCATCACTTTACTTAGCACTCTGCCAGAGTAGGGGGGACAGAGCCAGGACCCTCTCCTCCAGCCCAGCCTTTTGGGCCACCAAGGAGCTGACACATACTGGGGACTAACATGGTGTCATCCAGCACATGGCTGATCCCTTCCTCTCCTCCCTAGAGCAGGAGTTGAGATTCCCAGCTGGATTTGGGATGGGTGGGGTGTGTGTGTGCACCAGGAGCGTCTGTCCTGGGAACAGCAGAACTGCAGGGCACTACATTTCATGAGCTGGGGTGTCAGGCTGGGGATGGCACTTATTTTCTCTCAATGCTGCGTTACTGAGGAAGGAAGGGGGATGTTTGCAAGTTGGTGTTGGTTGTGCATCCCTCCACGTGATGGGAATGAGGAGGCTGTGCAGGGGTGCAGCTAGCCCTGTCCCCTCAGCAGGAATGTGTTCGGTGACCCCAGGGCCAGTGAGGAGCTGCCTGGCAAGGCCGCAGCGTCCACCGAGGGGTGCAGGTCCACCAAGCCCCACGGGGAAAGGGCCATCCTCCGCAATCCCTCTGCCCGCAGTGGGGCGTGGGGGTCCTGCCTTCGCCAGCTGCACTCTCAGGGCTGGAGCCACTGCAGCTGCTTTGCCACCGCATGGCTCTGGCCTTTGGATGTTTGCACATTCCTGCCTGTTAATGTGTGTTGTAACCAAAAGCCACCAGGATGGAACATTACCCCCCCAGCACCTGCAGGTCTGTTCTGCCCGTTCTCAGCCAGGAATTGACATTGACCCTGTGCCGGGTGGGAGTATGCACTCCCCAAAGGAGCAAAACCAAATCCCCAGCTCATGCTCAGCCAGTGATGCCACTGCTAGGAGCAATGAGCATCCCCCCCCTTGATACCAGGGAGCCCCAAATGCCCGTGGAGCTCCCAGGGCAGGCAGCAGTTTCCTCTCCCAGCCAGGCCTGGGGAAAAGGAGTGCTGTTTCAGAGCAGAGCTGTGCTTCTCTCAGCTGCCAGGCTGGCACACCGCCCGCCAGTGCGATGCCAGGCCAAATTCCTTGTGATTTCTAGGTCAACACCCACCACTCATAATTCCCCTGAACCCTCCCACCATCCACGCCAGCCTCCAGCCCAGTGGCCCCTGTGCGCAGGATGGGAGCATCCCAGTGGATCCGCACTCAACATCCCCACGCTTCCCAGCCCCATCCATAACTCCCAGGTATTCAGGGGTTTTGCTCACATTGCCCTGAATTGGGCTGTTCCCCAAAAGCACCCACTTGCCCTCACGCTGCCTTTGCTGCCCGACTGTGCCCACAACAGCACCCACGAGTGAAGTGGGTCCACCGGGCACAGGGCCCACAGCCTTACGTTTTTTTGGAGGAGTTTCAGGCCCATCCTCTGTAGTCAGGCACCAAAGGAGGATGTGTGTCCTAAAATCTAAAGTGATTTTCTCTCCATGCTGATGGCAGTGAAAAAAAAAATCCCAATCTTAGGACAGGGGATGGCCCTAATACTCCAAACCTGGAAATAAATCACCTGAAAAAAAACAGCCTTTGTAAAGAAATCCCCGTGGCCCTGGTGCTTGTTTGCAAACCAGCCAAGTTTCAACCTCGGCATGACGTGGTTTCCCAAGGAAGGAGGGGATGTTGGCACTGCTCCGGCGGCTCAGCCCCTCCACTGCAGGGGCTGGATGCGTCCCCCCCCACCCACGGAGGCCACTTGTGGTGGCACGGGCGGGAGGAGCAGGAGCACCGTGGGGCTGCAGCCCCCCACCTGGGCACGCGTTGAGGGGATGGCGGGGACAAGGAGGAGGAAGGGGCAGCACGCCAAGCGTCTCCTCGTGATGGCATTTACGCAGAGACCATTGCATTGTGGCTCGGGCAAACGGCCACCGGCACTCCCCGCACAGCAGGGCAAGCCCTGGCCTGCCGGCACATTGTGCCTGCCACGCCGCCGGGAACGGCCACTGGCAACGGCCCACTGACCCGTCCTGGGGCTGCCTGGGGCACGGAGGGAGGCAGGGAGCTTTGCGGGGTGGGCTCCCTGGTGCCAGAGTGTACACCCCCTGTTCATGGCTCAGAAACATGACTGAAAACACAAGGGTGCAGACCAAAAAAGTGCTGCCCAGATAATCACATTCCAGTCCACATGAGACCACCGCCTTGCCCTGCCTCAGTTTCTCCATCAGGATGCCGTAAGCCAGCCAAGCTGTACAAACACTGCAGGTCCCACTGGACTCTGTGAGCAGTGTAAGGTTGGAACTGCAAAAGCAGGAAAGGGGCTTTGCCCCCTCTCTGTTTTCAGAGTCACCTTTCCCAGAGCCCCTGGGATCCCACAGAAAGGTGTTTTTATCCAGCCTGATCCCTCCAGGCAAAGACATCGGGGTCTAGGCCTAGAGCCTGGCCCAGTCTATCCGGGGTTTGCTGTGGCACCTCCATCCCCTTGGATATAAACCCCTCCAGAAATCAGTGTCATGGGGTATGGAGTCCCTGAGCTGTCCCCAAGCTCTGCCTGTCATCGCAGGGCTGAGGGCCAGGCTGCCCCAGTGCCATCCCCATCCCTGCTCCCCAGGACCTGCTGTGGGCGCTGGCGGAGTTCCCTGCCTAGCTGCAGTTCCCATGGGATTTCTCATCCCTGTGAACTCCTGGATGCACATTTAGGAACCTGTTTTTTTTCCCCAAACTTTGGAGGTTCATTAATTGCTATGCAAGGCGAGTCCATTCCCTGCCCTCCTTCATCCTGTCTCCCCCTTCTCCCCGCCTCACCGCTCCAGCCATCCCAGCCTGGGATGTTTAAAAGGGGCTGAATTTTTCACTATGAGGGGGGAAAAAAAAATTTGGGAAAAAAATCTGGGGATGGAGAGAGAACCCTTGAGCTGTGACCTCCTCCCAACTCACAGCACCAAATCCACACAAGGAAGACAAAAGGCAGCGAGATTAGCATTTCCAAACAGAGCAGAGATGGCCCCAATCTTTGAGCTGTTTATTCTGGGCGTTGATTTTCAATATTTAGGATGATTAGCAAGTGAAAGCTGGCTGTTGCCAAAATGGCTCTGTGCCAGCTCCACACTCAATGGAGGGGAAAGAAAGACACACAAGAAAAGGAGAGAAAAGAAGGGCTTATGTGTATATTTCCCCCCACTCTGTGAACAGAGATTGGTTTGAGTTGTCAATGTTTGCCCATCAGGGAGGGATGATGGATGAGGGGATGACTGGGGGAATAGCAGAAATAAATAATAAAGGAATAATTGCCATATGTTTAATAATCAGCTGGGGAAGGACCTGGCTGGGGCTGTGAAGGCTGAGTTTGCAGCAAGTTTTTGGAGCTGGATGCTTCCCAGACCCGCTTTAGTGGGTGCCAGTGGTGGGATGCCCCAAAACACAGCTACCTCTGGGCAACAGTGGTCTGGGTTTTCATTGCACAATGCTTTGCCGATGCATAAAACAGAGGGAACACCACCGACCTGTCACCACCCCTGTGCTGGAAGAGCTGGGGCAGCCACAACAGGGCTGGACCAGCCCCAGCCATGGGCTGCAACCCCGCAGCCACCGGCAAGCCTGGGCAGGCCGGGTGCTGCCGGGTCCCGACCTTGTTTCTGGCACCGTGCTTCACCTCGAGCATACACAGGCTTTGTGCAGGCAGTAGCACAGAGTCCTGCCTGCCCATGCCATGTCCTGCCTGCCTCCACGCCTGTGGGAAACGATGCTCCCACCCCCTAGCACCCCCATTTGTGCACCTCCTGGCTGCTGCTTAAAAAATAACACCCACCCCTAAACCATCTCAGTGAAAGAAAAAAAAGAATTCACATCCAAGTTGGTTTTTTTGCTTTCAGAAGCTGAACAAAACAAGGTTGTTTCAGGCCTTGCCTGGTGCCTCCTTTATATTCACCCTTTCTCACTTTAAAACCCTCGACTGGCTCCAGCAGGCTGGAATATTTTTTCCTGGCAAGGTCATTTTTTTCAGTCCCCTGGCAGGGTGGGGGTGCTAGGGGCTCCCCTTTTTCCAGGGAGTTTAAAACCAGAAACTACATGGCTGTGCCCAGCAAAAGAAAATAAAGAAGCAAACCAAGGGATGAGGGAGCTGCCAGCTTTTTGGCAGCCCTGCCAGTGCCACCACAGAGAAGCAGAGAGAAGCCAGGACAGGGAGTCCCCCTTGCCTTTTGGGGTTCATGATCCCCAAGCTGAAGGGAGAGCCCAGATCTGCCTCCATACCCCCCCCCCCCCAGGGATAACCCTACCTCATTCCAAGGGACACATCCTGCCCTCTCAGCACAGAGTACACACAAGCTAAGGCTAGCCCCTTCTGTGAGCCCCAACCCTTATTTTGGGTTGAGATTGGGCAGATTGGGAGCAGCTGTGACAACTGCAGAGCAAAGGGGCAGTGGCTGGCTGCTGCACCACCTGGTGCTGGTGGGATCTGATAGATCACCAGAGAGGTGACAGGCTTCTCTACATGTGCTGGGGAGACAGGAAGGGCTGTGTCCCCTGTGCAAAAGGGATGGGACATCCTTGAGTGGGTCCAGCCAAGGAGCCAAGCTGGATGAGCCCCAGGCAGGGTCCGGAGGGGGATCTCTGTCCCTGGAGGTTCTCAGACGTGGCGGGAATGGGACTGGGCAGCCACCGAGCAGGGGCCAGACCCCCCTTCCCCAGAGTCCCCTTCCAGCCTCCTTGTCTCACCATCCCTAGTAGCAGCATTGCCCCCCACTCTGGCCCCAGCCAGCCTTGCACCCAGCCCCACGTCCCCGACCCAAACTGCTCTCCCCACGGGGCCCCCCGAACCTGCCACCCCCAGACCCACCACCCCCTGTCCCGCCTGTGCCAGCTGGGCTGGCAGTTGAGCGTACGCTGCTTTTCTTCCCTGCCTTGGCAGAGCCCGACTGCTCCTGAGCGTAGTTGGCCTCACGAGGGCTGGGCTATTCCTGTGGCTTTCGTGCCGCTCCTCTCGCTGCCCTGTACCCAGGAGGGCTCAGAAGCCACTCGTGTTTCTCAGGACATCTATGGGGCCAGGTGGGGACAGGGCACAGGGGCAGTGCCAGGCACTCACAGCATGTCAGCCCCAGGAGCTCCCCACAGGGGCAGGGAAGGATGCTCCAGGGGTTGGGAGCAGCTCCCAGGACTCGCGGCACAGCTTGTTCTTCCCAAGTCTTGTCGGTTTCTTGCCCGTGACCCTAAGTGGTGAGTGAAACCCTCCCTGTCGCTGCCTCAGCCCACCAGGTGTTTAGCAAAAACTGTCCCTGTGGCTTTATAAATCACGACAACAGAAGAATGAACACAAACCTTTAATCAGTGAAAATATAAAACAACTCCCAAACAACAATTCCCCTATCCCCCCACTATTAAGAAATTCTAGTGCTAAAAATATAGGTTTCTTTGAATAGATAATATAGAATAGATTATATAAAAACATCTAAAGAGGCAGACTTGCTGAATTTATAGACCTTTTCTTCTTCCCTAGGCACAAGTCAGGAGGGAGGTTGAACTCAGAGAATACAGAAGGGACCTATATTTACCTACTAGCTAATTATCACACTATACCTACCAACTAACCTAAACAGAAAAAGGAGAGAGAGAAACGGAGAGACAAAGGGGTGAAGAAATTGCACTTAGTCTATCGAGTCCCAAGCTACCAGGAATCTTCTGTCTTGGATGGGATTTAGCAGGTGCTGTCCTTTAGCCCTGAAGGAACATATGCTGTGTCCATTTGCAAACACAAAAAATATGATAATTCACATTACTTCCTTTAAAAGTAAAAAAATAAGTTGTGTTAAATTTCTTCTCTTGAGGAAACTCATGGATTAGAGACTTCTGATGTGTCCTTTAAAGATATATCAAGCAGATCCTGTGGTGGGGTTTTTTCTCCCCCCCGGTGTTTCTGTGAATCTTATATTGAAGCTGGTAAAATGGATGTCTCTAGAAAATCTTGTCCCTTGTAAGTCCCAGCAGCATGGGGGGAGCATCCTACTAAAGTCTGCATGGGCTTTGAATGGTGACTGGCCTCTTATAGGAGGGATGCCAGACTAGCCCAGTCGGTGTCATCCGCTGGCAAAGAGGCGTCATTGAGGTCAAACAACTGCTCCATGTTGACAGCGTTGGAGAGGCAGTCATTTGTCCCTTCGTCCCAGGGATGCTGCAGGAACGAAGTGGCCAGGAAGGTTTCGTCAAAGTCCAGGTTTTTCAGGTTGGGTTCGGTGAGGACCTGTTCCTGCCCCTGAGCACCGTCAGTGTGGTTCCCGTGTGCTGTCAAGTCCACGTCGTGCACTATGGGGTTGATGGAAGGTGTGAGGTCCAGATCTCCAAAAGTGGAGAAGTCTTCGTTCAGGTTGGCATCAAAGATGGCTGCCCAGTCAAAGTCACCTTTGAGTGATCCCAGCTCGGTCTCCTCTTCCTGGGTCAGCAAGGCAGAGTTGGAAAGCTGAGGTGCTTTGGCCGTTCGGTGGGGTGAGGGCTGCTTGCGCTTGAGGCTTGCTTTGCCACCCACTAGATTGCATCTCTGGCCGCCAGTGACTTCTTCAAACTCTTTCAGCAGCTGCTGCGACTCCGTGTTGACGTTGAGGATGTTCTTGGAGGTGCAAACCGCAGTGGCTGGGCTGGCACTGCACTGCGCTTCTTGCTGGGCTTTTTCGGTGAGGGCTGGGTGGACTTGAACTGGAGGTGGCCTCCGCTTTTTGAAGGTGCCATTCTTGAGCCGGTCGGCGTATTGGGGGTCAAGCTTCCAGAACCCACCTTTCCCTGGCTCACCCTTCTCCCGGGGCACCTTGGTGAAGCACTTGTTCAAGGAGAGGTTGTGTCGGATGGAGTTCTAGACCAAAAAGAGAAAAAAAAAACCAAGATTGAATGCTTGTCTGCTGCCGTGGCATTTATCTGCATGGCAAGGCTGGTGGAAAAGCATTTTTCAGCAAGGACCTTTGGGAAAAAGAAAGTAGAAATGGCAACATCAAGACATCCTAGGCTACATGCCCAGAAGAAACTCCCCTGCCCTGAGTTCCCAGCAGAGTTTTCTTGCCTCCTGCCTAATCCAGCCAGAGGTGGCAGGAGCAAAGAGGTTCAAGCTTGGATTCGCCAACCAACAGGAAGCTTTTGGGCGACTCTCCTTGGCTGTAAACTGGAGCCATGGGGCCTTGGATCGTGCAGAGCACTGGGAGAAACTGGCCAGACCTGGTCCAGGCACGGAGCTATTAGCTGGAGGAGGTCAGGTCCGCCTTGGTGGCTGTTGTGGTTTTGAACCCCTGGCTAGCAGCCAAACCCCACGACAACCACTGGCTTTTGGTATAAAAAAGGAGAGAAAGTAATCCAAAACATAGCCTCTTACTAGCTACTATGAAGAAAATTAACTCTATCGCAGCCAAAACCAGGAGAGTTGCTAAGGAGGAAAAGGGGCCATGGCCCCATTGCAAGTGACAACACATGGCAGCACCATGAGGGACAGCATCACCAGAGTCCTCCTTGCATCCCCCAGTTCAGCTGTGCCTATTGCTAGCACCAAAGGGAAAATGCCAATAAATAGGCACCATGCCTCCTCGCAGCCAGGCTAACATGAACCAGATGGGCAAAACCAGAGAGGCATGTGGGCTGTCCCACTGCAGCCCTGTGTGTCCCCAGAGGTGCCTCCTGGCCTGGGGAAGCTCAGTGTGAAATCACTGCATCTTCATCAGCCACTGCTCCAATGAACTGGGGCAAAGGGGGAAGGAGGGGGGAAAAAAAAAAAAAAAAAAAAAAAAAGAGGAGTTTCTGCTCCCGTCAAGCAGTTCTGAAACCCTGACTGTGCCTGGAGTGATGTGAATAATCAGAAAGGAAACTCAGTTATTGGGTAAATAACCCAGCATTGGACTCCACAAAGCCAGGAGTGTATTAAGAGATTGGATATGGTAGAGGTTTTTTTTTTTTTAAATGTTGCCTGGATATCTTTATGCTTATTCATCCATAATCCGTAGTGCTGAATAGAAAAAACAAGGCTTGAATGCTTGAAGCTGTTGAAAAACACTCACACACACACACACAGAACAAAACCCTCCTCTGGGCTGAAGCTCCTTGGGTGTGTTGGCTCCTCTCCAAAGCACTCAGCTCCCACAGGAATATATCCATCTCCCCCTGGTGTACGGGTGGCATGACCTTTCCAGGCTGTCTTCATGTACAGAAATTGGGAGAGGGGATGGGAACACAGGCCCAAAAAGAAGGAAAGAAGG
>WKFP01015509.1:191469-206195 GCA_011057875.1 Pterocles orientalis | reverse complement strand
GCCTGGGCCACTGCCTCACCCCCCGCACAGGAAAACATTTCTTCCTCACATCTCATCTCCATCTCCCCTCTTGCAGCTTCAACCCCTTCCCCCTCAGCCTGTCCCTGCACCCCCTGATCCAGAGCTCCCCCATCTCTCCTGTAGCCCCCTTTCAGCACTGGCAGGTGCTGGAAGGTCTCCCTGGAGCCTTCTCTTCTCCAGGCTGCACACCCCCAACTCTCTCAGCCTGTCTTCGCACGGGAGCTGCTCCAGCCCTCGGACCATCTCCGTGGCCTCCTCTGACCCCCTCCAACAGGTCCATGTCCTTCAGCATGTTCACAGCTTCCCAGCTGGTAATTTAATTAATTTGTGCATTATGAGGAGGACCAAATATTCCTTACTTCCTGTCTTTAAATGACTTCCATCACATTTCTCTTTATAAGGTTAAAATGTCTTTCCCTGTCTAGTGGTGTCTTTCCCAGCTCCCCCAGACAGTCCGGTGGTTTGGCACTGGAGTCATGCAAAACCTGCTCCAATTCTCTTTGGCCAAGGCGTTGCAGACAATGCGAGGGTTTGTAACCAGGCAAGCTCGTGTTTGCATGCAAGGAGCAGACTGTAGGAGCTGTAAGAACTGAGACTGGCACAGGCTGTGGGAGATATACGTTGAAATCCACATTCTGACACGGACTTGCTGGGCAACCCTGGGCAAACAAAGCGGAACAGCCCCTTGGGGCGCTGGGCATAGGTGGGCCACCAGGTTCAGCGGGAGACAAATATTTCCTACTTTGAAGGTATCATACTGCCCTCATTGCAAACTCCTCTAAAAGAGGGGTATTGAGAAATTAAAGGAATTGAAGATGTGGAGCAGTGAATGCATTTTTAGCATCCTAAATGATCAATGGACCTGGTGCAGAGGGGTGAAGGCAACCCCAAGGGCTCACCAGTGTCCCCATAATCTTTCACATAGCCTAAAGATGCATCTATTCATGTGTGTAGAGAGAGCTTTTTATTTTTCTTTTTTTGTTGTTGCCATTATGAAAAGAAAACTTCATTCAGAGCCATTCTGTAGTTTTAGATGCAAGTTTTTGATGACAGCTTGTGCATACCTTTCACACCAGGGGCTGAGGTTGCTGTAGTCAGTAAAAGGCTTTTTATCAACTCTCCCATGTTCTGCATCAGGCCTTAAGAGTTAAAAAAAATGGAGGGGGTTGAGTTAGTCAGTATGGAAAGCTTTGATACCATTGTTAACGCCTCCTGTAATAAATCCTGGAATGCCGTAATTAGAGGAAAAGAGAAGGAGAAAACATAGTGTCTCCCAAAAACATAAATCTCTGCTATTATTTGTAATTTATTCTTGAGACTAGGGCTCTGGGAGTGCACTGCTTGGCGTGAAGGGGAAAAAAAAAACTCTTCCCCTTAAAGAAAATAGGCTTTGTTGTCCTTATTTTTATGTTTCTTAATGGGTTCAATCTAGTCTTCTTCGTCAAAAGGGTCTTAGTCATAGTCTAGGATGAAATAGTCTAGGAAAGATGTGGCCTTGCTAGGAGAAATTTCTCTAGGTTGATGTTCTTCAGTTAGATCTGAAGATGATTGCTGCCTGGTTTGCATGGACTCAAGACCATTTCTTACAGGTTTCTGTCCCTCTGGGGCCAAAGGGATGTGCCCAAATTGTCCAGCATCCAATTTTCACTGCAGCTTTAATCCACTTAACAATGTACTAAAAGTGATCGTGCTGATAAAGAGAAATGGTCACCAGGAGCGGGACTGGTGGCCAAATGCAGTAAACACTAAGCACCAGATTTGGAATAATCAAAGTGATCAAAATTTTCCTTTTTTTTTCCCCTTCCTCCCTCCTCTTCCTCTACAATTTTCCAAACTTTCGCCTCTCCAGATCCCACTCCCTTCCTCCACCACTAGCACAGACATTCCCAGGAAATGTCACTTCAGGATCTGACTTCTTTCAACGAAACATTGCGAAATCAAATATGGGACCTCAGAGATTTGGTCGCCAGCCTCAGGATGAGAAACTATGAGCTGAAAGAAGAAATCAAAGCCACGCAAGATCTGAACTGTGGCTTGCAAACCAAAGTGGGCTGTTACGAGATGTTGGTGGAAGAGTTGCAGAAGGAAAGGAAGAACATCAAAGACACAGTGCAACAAAGGGAAGAAAGGCTCCGACTGCTAGAATACAAAAACAAAACCCTGAAGAGCGCCAATAAACAACTCATCTTGCAAATCAACAGTATGGATGACCAGCTGGCTGTACGTCGATTCTATCAAACTGCAACAGACATGGTAATAAAAAGAAGTGAAGCTCAAAAAATCAAAAATTATGCTCAGCGCCTCAAGGACAAATTGGAAATTGTCCAGCAGCAATATGAGAAAGAAAAGCAACAAACCTCCCAGTTACAGGGGGCATTGAGAGAGCTTGCCCAGATATGCAAGAGTCAGAGTAATGATATAACGCAGCTCAAAAGGGAGCTAAAAACAGCCGGGAGGCAAGCAGCTCTCCGGAGACGTGACCATGAGCGCTGGCTCCCTGTGGGCTCATTGAAGTACAATGGAAGCCGGGTCAAGATGATGAAAAGCTCCTCAGGGCCAGCTGCCATGAGAAAACTCCATTGGCTCAAGGACCTCAAGAAGATTTTAATCCCCCTTCGTGGCTGTGTTGCACTTGTGTGCAGCATTTTGTCACAGATTATTTCGCTGCTGAGATTTTTCTGCTCTTATTTAGTGAACGCAACATCTACATGGTTGTGGAGCTCTTATCTCAATATCTTACCTGAAAAAAGTAACGGCTTCTTGGTAAACTAGATTTGCTGTAGTCCCCTGTTTGACTATTCATAGAATCATAGAATGGTTTGGGTTGGAAAGGACCCTAAAGATCATCCAGTTCCAACCCCCTGCCATGGGCAGGGACACCTCCCACTAGCCCAGGTTGCCCAAAGCCTCATCCAGCCTGGCCTTGAACCCCTCCAGGGATGGGGCATCCACAGCTTCTCTAGGCAACCTGTTTTGGTGTCTCAGAAGAAGACAGATATGGAGTAAAATGAGCCAGCATCTATCTCCAGGGCTTAATTAAAGCACAGCTGAAGGTGTGTGATATATGCAATATCCTATAAAATTTGCTAAGAGCACATGCATCTGTAGGGAGTGGCCCAAGCATTACCAAGGTACTATTTTTATTCTGAGAGGATGAACCCCATTCCAGTGGGACCTTTCCAGGCTTCCTCAGAGCAAAGAGGGAAAGATGAGCTGCACAGGGTGTACAAAAACCCAGCTATGAAGGCCAGGCTCAGCAAGGCTGGGTTGGATGAGGCTCTGAGCAACCTGGTCTAGTGGGAGGTGTCTCTGCCCATGGCAGGGGGTTGGAATGAGATGAGCTTTAAGGTCCCTTCCAACCCAAACCATTCTATGATTCTATTTCATTTTTTCTAAAGATATCTTTTTGAACATCCTAGAGCTCTTCAGATTCCCAGATCTGCCACCCAATTTCCATTTCTCTGGTTTGGCTGGCTGGGTCAATGGAGGAGCAGGTTTTGTACGACATGTTGTTGAGATATTGAGCTGTGGGTTGGAATGAGAAAGCGGCAAGGTGCATCAAAATGTATAGTTCATAATTTCCAAAGCAAAATAGCCACAAGCCACCTAGATCGAGTTCAGCTATTAGGGGGACAAACATAATGATGACATTTTAAAAACAGTGTGGAGATTTCAGAAATATTGGTTAAAAATAGATGTAAATCTTTTTTTTTTAATTGTCATTAAGGATAAAGGCAAACAGATTTTTTGCTGTTGCTTTTGGTTACACTTCATGCTAAAGGTAAATTTTTAATGGATAGATACCAAGAAGAGGTTAGGCACGACAGATTTAAGCAATGCAACTTCAGAGATGGCTGAATGTTCATCAGGAGGAGGGATTTTAAAATGCTACACCAGAGTTCAAGACTAAAGGCAGTTATGTGCTTATACCAGCCTGTCACCATCACCAAGCTTTAGGTAGTCAACTGACGAACCTAAATTATAACCCTCTCTGACATTCACTCATTCATACTCAGTGAAGAGAGAAAAATGCCACCAGATCTCTTTATTGGTCATAGGGTTTTAACACCAACCTCTACAAAGTGTAAGTCAGGTGGGGAGACCTTTATCCCCAGCTCCCATCTCTGCTTCTTACCAGAGTCTTGGACAAGCCACTATGGCCTTTATTCCTTCGGATGGAGAAATACTTTACGGCACCCAACAGCTTTGCAGAGTGCGGTCTTTGTGTATCTCTTGTGCTTCCAATGACTCCTCGGATTGGGGTATTTCCCCACCTCACAACAGTACTAAAAGAAGCAAAGCATATTTCAACAGGGAGAGCCACACGTGGTGAGCTAGGCAGACGTACTTAATTACCAAAGCAACCACAGTTCAGCTCTTATTTTACTATTATTTTATTACTTTCTATAATATTAACTTTATTGTACTTTGTCACCAAGAGTTTCCTTTTTGCTCCACATCCTAGATTTTCCCCTCCTCTTCAGCCTTTGCATCCAGCTCTTGCTACTCCTTTGAGCATCCCTGCCCCACGTGAAGGACAGAGATGCCCAAGCAAGCAGCTCACAGGGGTAGAATAGCCTCCTCGAGTGGCTGCGGTCCCTCCGTGCAGAACAGCCCCCGTTTTCTGCTGCCAGTGGAGCTTGCTGCACACAAGGGCTTTCAATCCCCTTTTGGTATCTTGGCGGTTCATTGAAAACAGGCTCTGTCACCAAAGCGGTGAGCACAAAGGCTGCTGGCCCCAGCCCAGGCATGCCTCTGAATCCCCTTTCTGCAAAGATTAATGGGATCTGAAAAGGGAGACCCCACTCAGCCTGTCAATGACCAACGTTTTGCCAAGCCCAGGCTGGATGGGGACCCAGCCAACCTTCCCATGCAGAGCAGTGGGGTACCCCTTGGCCGGCTTTGTGGGACAAGAAGTTCCTTCCTCGGAAATGTTATTCTTGGTAACCCCTGCCCACCTGTACAATGCAATCCTTGGAGATAACCCCAAATCCAACCATCCCTTCTGTAGCTAGTGGTGTTTCAGGTAAGTTGCCCACGTCAGGGATGCCCAGGTGCAGAATTCCAGCTCTCTGGGGCTGGGTGAGTGTTGGTGCCTCTGTCTGGTGTCGTCACAACTGGCTGATACAGAATGAACTTTACATACTTTATATCTTGATATCTCTGCAAAGGTGTGGGGGGCACAATGCTTGCTCCAAGCCCATTATCTGCTTGAGCAAGGTGTCTTCTTCATGCCATCTTCTATCATCTATGCTCCAGCTCATGTGGCTTCATTTTTGGGTGACCTTCTGGCAATACTCATACTTTGTGCATCAACCCATTGCTCCGTAACAAAGCACCAAGTCCCACACCCTCCCTTCAGGGGAAGCTGCCCTCTTTTCTGTTTCATTTTTCAGGTATGGTCTTAAGATTTTGATCACTTCTTAAACTGTTGAGATTGTTAAATCAGCATTTTTCATTCTTGTTTAGCCAAGATACATGTAAGTCAGCAAAGGGAATACCTAGAGACCATTGACGCTTCCAGAGGATCTAGGCTCTCAGGGTCACTCTGTGCCTTTCGAGTAAATAAGTATTTGTTCAACTTGAAATGTTGAGGACTTTTAGGTTACCCAGTTTTGTCTCTTGCTTGCATGCCTAAGAATATATTTTTTTTCTCTACTTCACAATAGTCCTCAGTCTACCCTCCGATATTGTATCGCCACATGGCAAAAAGTAGTACATAGACCATAAAATATCAGCTGCTGCTCAGTACTGAGCCTCAGGACTTGGGAATCCTCTCCTTGCATTCAGGCACAAGCTCTCCCAGGTGCCACTGCACCACACGTGAGATGAAGCGGTTGAGAAGTAACACATGAAGCCCAACAGCTGGACAACCCCTGTTGTGTCCATACACACAACCCAGCACTTGCACCCATGAAGAGCTGGAGCATGTGTACGAGTCCTAAAAGCTGGATTCAATCCTTATTGCTAAAAACTGGTAAACATCTTATTCTGCATGAATTGGGAATTAGAAGGCAAGTACTGTATCTGAATGACCTTGCTGGTCCTACCATTATTTGCATTTAATAGCAAATAAATCTGGTCACATCAACCTTGCCATAAATCTGACACAGCTCCCCCTCCCTTGCCTTCTTACAGCAATATTTAAAGCTAGACAGCCACTGAAACAGCTATTATCTCTGCCCACCAGTTCCCAGCTGGCTATTGTGACGCTTAATCTGAGTTAATCAGCACTACCTCATCTTTTCAGATGGGACTTGTATCCCTGCGCACTGTGCTCTCCTGCCCCACGATGCTATCATCTCCTGCCAGCTGGACAGCTAAATGCAAAGACAGCTTCAGCATCTCCAGGGGCTGGAGCATAGCGGTGCCATGCCACATTCATGCTGGGGAGGTGTTCTTTTAGCTCTGTGCATTAAAAACAACAATTAGCATCTGAGCAAATAAACTGGATTTATTAGACAGCACATGCATCAGGCCTGAAGTGGTCGGGGAAGAACGAACAGGAGTAGGGGATGTCACGGGGCAAGTGGAGACCAAGCCTACACGTGACATGACAAAAATAGAGGAGGAAGGTTTGGATTTAAGACAGGTAAAACAGCAGCATGGAGAGTGAGAAGATTAAATTGTTTCTATGACCAGTGATAGTGTCATGGGTAGATGGCAAGTTGCCCAGAGAAGCTGTGGATGCCCCATCCCTGGAGGGGTTCAAGGCCAGGCTGGATGAGGCTTTGGGCAACCTGGGCTAGTGGGAGGTGGCCCTGCCCATGGCAGGGGTTGAAATGAGATGATCTTTAAGGTTCCTTGCAACCCAAACCATTCTGTGATTCTAAGTCAGTGGCAGTCTTAAAGGTGATCTCTGACTAAGTCTGGGGAAGTCAGTGGTGGGTGTAGCCCAACCCCAGCCCACGGCAAAGCAGTGGGAGCTGTTGTCATCTCCTACGAGTAAGCCATGAGTAAGCCTCCCATAAGAAAGCTTTGCCTGAATGCAGCTGTCTTAGCCTTGCATTATGTAGAGAGCATTAGGTGGTGAAAAATGTCTCTCACCTCTTGACAGAGCACAGCCCTCTCCATGGTGCCACAGTAGACAAGAGCTGGAGGCAGCTGATGTCACTCCATGCAACAGCGGGCGCAAAGTTTCTTTGAGACAAGTGCTATAATTTGTCCTTCATTTATCACAGTTCCCAGAAGTGTGATAATCTGGGTAGAACTCAAACATCTCTTTCAAAAATGCATCTAGTCTTGATGTAAAGGACTTGCAGGGTAGAAGAGAGGCTTCCTCTAGGAGAACTACTACTTCAAAGTAGTCATCAAAGTCTCTCTCAAGTCCACCAAGAGTGAGAGGCAGTTCCAGTGGGCTACTCATCTTGCTCTAAGAGACATATCGAAGGCAAGGGGCTTGACTCTTTCTTTAGAGGGGGTCCTTCTCCCTAGGGACTTTGGAGGAGGCTCCAGTTTCTATCTTTGATGACTACACTGGACTTTCTGATGGGTGAAAGCTCAAACTTATGAGCCACAGTTCAGGTATATAAACCCTTGCTCAGATTTCCATGACCTGATCTTCCCACAGTTGGGTTCCGCTTGCTGGGGAACTGAAGGACCCAGCAGCGTCTGTGAAGGTACCTACATGACACCCAACTCATCAGGACTTGGTATCAAAAGTGTTTGTGCCTTCTTTCTGCTAAATATCACAGATTGTGCACAATGTAATCCTTATCCTGAATAATGTTGATGGCTTCACTCTGCTCCTCAGGATCTTCACATGCTTCACCAAGCAGATCTGCTCCCACAGTCCCTGTTCCACCCCAGGGACAGCAGTGACCCAACGCAACCTTCTGTGTCACCCCTCTGCTCACTCATCCCATAGTCACATCTCTGCTAACAGTGTCACACTGGAAATTATTTCAGCTGCTTCTCTACTTTAGCCACCAAATCCTTCTCTGGACGTTGCTCCATAGAACCCTTATCAAGCTCTGGGTGGCATTGGTTTCTTTCCTGGTTGCAAGTTGACTTTATGAAAAAAAGCTTTTTTTTTTTTTTTTTTTTTTTTTACTAGGTAGCAAAGTCTACCACCAAGTTCAGCTTGAGTTCCACAGCAGCCTTGCCTTGCAGGGTATTTATAATTCTTTTAGTTTGTGTGTCATGGACAAAAGTTATCAGTCCCTGGAAATCTTGCTGTCAACACCATCTATGTGATTTGTTCACAAAAAAGCTTTTTCATTCCTCTGGCTCCCATCCAAAATACAAACACACCCAAAATAACACAACTGCTGAGACAGGCAGCAGGAAAACCAGAAGGATGAGGGGAGGAAGGGATGGTTTAAGAACTACTTGGACATGCTTGACAGCGGTTGGTTTGGACTGAAAAAAAAAAGTCATTTATTTTGTTTTTGAAAGTTTAAATACATAAAGCTGAAACTACCACACGTGCTTTGCAGGTGATCACTACTTTCTTCTACATCTTTTGCTACACAGAGCTCCCACGGCAAGTCTGTGCACTACTGTGAACACAGCAATGTGTTTTATGTTGTGGTGCTTTACGTGTTGTCTGAGAAAAGTCTTCTCAGAAACTGAAGCAGATTGTAGTGGCACACGTTTTCACGCTTTGTTCTTTTGTCACACCAAGGAAAAGCGAGAATCAGCCAAGACAAAGAATTTTTCATTTTTTTCTGGAGATGCCAAATATGAGTACAAGTTTCCCCATCCTTCAGCTGAGTTTGAATGACCCAACACCTCTGCACTGACTTGGCCGTGACCCCATCTAATAGTTAAAGATATCATTCCCTGCACACGAAAAGCATCACCTTGAACTTCCTCCTTGCTTAGACTGAGAATTCAGGCATTCCAAACAAAGGCTGAGACACCTCAAGGAAGGTGCTCCCAAAGATGCTCCATCAATAATATATTTTTAGAATACCACGAAGAAATACACATAAATGAAATTCTTGCAGCAAAAACACTTATGAGCCAAGTTGAATATTTATTTCTAAATAAAACCCTTGCATGGTTTTATTTCCCTATTTATTTACCACCCTATATTCCTTCCCTAACCCTCCCTTGCACATCCACAGCTCGTAGCCCTTAGAAAACACAAATTTCAGTGGCATAATGAATATCAGGACCAAGAATGAGGCAAACATTTTAGTATCTCTATCACAACTTCCACCACCACGTTACACCTATTGCAACCCACCACACGTGTCAAAAGCACACAGGAAAGGTGATGAGAATATCTTCTGCCCTTTAAGGTGTGAAGTACAGCAAGAGACTCCTAGGAGGCACTAGGAAAATCAGGGAAGACTGGAAGAAGAAGTTGGAAGTGCAACAGGAAAACTCTTCCTTTTTCCTATCAAGGCTATTGCTACACCCAAATATATCACTATGTTTTTTTTTTCAAGAACAAGAGCACAAAGATCTGCCAGCAGCCAAGCAAAATATGTCTGTGTTCACAGTTCTGTTCTAGGTACCTTGGGCAGGGCAGAAATTTGGCATGAGGATGAGCCCTTTTGGGGATGTTCAAGGAAGTCCTGAGTCCTCGTGCTGCTCACCATCCTCAGCTGAGCAGATTTTGCTCCACGCATGCCCTTGCAAGCTCTGGGTGCGCTCATTCTCTTGAACACCAGCAGTGTTCTCCAAAGTGCAGGTCAAGAGGAGGGACATGCTAACGGGACAGTTTGAGAAAATCAAGAACCACCTTGGCCGTATGAATCATGGGGCAAGGTGGAGATACAGGGTCTGAAGCCACACACTTTGAAGGGGTGCCCATACCAAAGGGGTGAATTGCTGAAGGCACGGGGGGAACGGGAGGAGAGATGGACTGTGATTTGTGGTCCTCAGGAAATCAGGCTATAGGAGGATGAAGGTCTCTCTGGCCCTGAAGGCTATCACAGCGTGGGTTGATGTGCTCATGCCTTCCTTTGTGCCAATTTAACTAACCGAAGGAAAGGTGCCGGTTTCTCCCGAAATCTTCATTCCCGTTAAAGACCCAATGGTGGATGCAATTTGATTGCAAATAAAATTGTCTTTTACCAGCATGAATATCCTCTTCTCTACTCATGCAGAGAAGAGGAGATCATAGAATCATAGAATAGTTTGAGTTTGAAGGGACCATGGAGGTCACCTAGTCCAACCCCCCTGCCATGGGCAGGGACACCTTCCACTAGATCAGGTTGCCCAGAGCCCCATCCAACCTGACCTTGAATGTTTTCAGGGAATCTACCACCTCCCTGGACAACCTGTTCCAGTGTTTCACCACCCTCGGCGTTAACCAGCGCGCCCCAATTACAGCCCATTTTGGTTCTTCATCAGGGACTAATTTATGTCATATTTTACAAGTAAGCCTGATACCATCAAGAAGAAGAGGTGAACTTCCCAGAACTAACAGAAAACAGAAGTACTAAAGAGGTCCACATAAAAACCAGCTATATGGGGGAAACGAGCACAACACAACTAGAAAGCCCCCAAAAGAGGAGTATCTGGGGCAGTGGACATTGTCGTTTTCTCTACTTCAGGAAAAAGTCATCGCTGGGAGAGAAAGGGAAGGTGCAGAGAAAACAGCAGCCGGCCAGCAGCCTGCTGTGGAGGGGTGCACCCTGCAATGTACAAGTGATGGGAGTTTTTAAGAGACCCCTCTCTACAGTTGGCAGCAACTAAGTCCCTCATGGAACAGTGTGAACATCTACATGGATCCTTCAGAAATTACCAGTTCCAGTCATGGGCTAAAGACGCTGACACCAAAAGCTATGGCTATTCTACCAAATCAAATATGCTCAGGTTTATTTATAGACCTGAGATCAACTGGCTTGGAGCAACGCAGTCTGTGTAATCGAACGCTTGCCCTCCAAATGAGCTGTGCATTCAGGCTCCCAGGGACTTTGTATCAAATCTGTTAAATATTGAGTTTATTTTAATACTTGCTAGCAAACTCCAGAGCCACAATGAGCCAGATGCATGTCCGTGGCTACCATACTTCAGGTCTTCATGCTTAATTCCTACATGTTAATATTCCCCTACCTCTGCTCTCCAAAGAAGAAACTCTTGCTTGCCCTCTCAATGACAAAGACACAGCAAGACAGCAGTCCAACCACAAACCATGTATGAAAAGAGACAGCAGTCTGTGCTTTTGGGGAATAGACCCTCATACAGCATGTGCAGAATGCCGTGAGAGCTGAGACTATTTAACCAGGATTTGGGGGATTTAGTGGAGAAATTTTCTTGGGATATCGGCTTTGAAGGCTCAGTCTCAGCTCTCTATTGTAATGGGACTAGTTCGTGTCCACTGTTCATGGACATTTACGGCCATTTAGGTCACCACCATGGCTTGACACAGGGTTCTAAAGAGCTAAATGCACAAATATATGATAGCTTTAGCTAAAGAATTGGATCCTGTAGCTGTAATTGTTACTGCAACAGTCTCAGGCATCAGAAAGCAGCAAATACACATCCTTGGAGGACAGCAAGCCTCTGTCGCCAACATAACAGAAAACTCTAATCTGCAACCAGGAAAACCTCCGCAAAGGTCAAATTCAGTAGTCCCAGAGGCTGCAAGGATACTTGAATCCAGCTCTGGCAAGGACTGCCATGCAGCTAAATGCAGCCCAGCATCCTTCCATCCTCTGACCTAGATCAGCATCAAAGCCACCGGCATCACGAGGCCAGGAAAAAACAAACCAGAGGCTGCTCAGGGGCTGGCTGGAGCACATCATCTTCGGTGGCTTGTGTTGCCCTTCCCCACACAGAAATGAGATGTCTGTCCACATGCTGCATGGCCGCTGTCTCAACAGGAGGCTCTGGGTGGGAGGTGGATGCCGTTGGAGCCCCGTGGTCATCTGTTCATGCGCTGCAGGATGGTCACACAGCCGTGATAACTGGTACAGCGCTGCAGCGGAGGCTGCTGCTCCACGCTCCCCGTCGCCGGGTCGAACGTGAACGCTTTGTCCGTGCCTTCCCCATTCTCATCTCGGCCACCCAGGATGTAAATCTTCCCTCCGCACACCGTCAGGCCGCAGCTCTCCTGGAAAGCAGAAGGAAAGCCCAAGAGTTGAGGAACAAGCCCTCCAGCTTTTAGGCAAGGGGGCTGAGCAGGGGTGCGAGTCATTGCAATGGGCTCAACTCTCACCTGCCCAGCAGAAGGGAGCAAAAGTAGTTTTTTCCTGTGCAGGGGGTGAGGCAGTGGCCCAGGTTGCCCAGAGAAGCTGTGGATGCCCCATCCCTGGAGGGGTTCAAGGCCAGGCTGGATGAGGCTTTGGGCAACCTGGGCTAGTGGGAGGTGTCCCTGCCCATGGCAGGGGGTGGGTGCCAGTGGTTGGAACTAGACGATCTTTAAGGCCCCTTCCAACCCAAACCCGTCTATGATTCTAAGACAAGTGAGGTCTGGTTCTTGGTGGGCTCCAATCGTATTGTTTCAATAAGAGTTTAGGCACTCGAAATGCCTCAAGCCGACGATGGGGGACCATTGCCATTTCTGGCAGTCCCCCAGGCAGAACACAGACTCACAAGCACACAGAGTGCCCAGAAAGCCAGCCAGCACCTCCCCGTGAAAGCCACTTATAAGGATGCATGGACATGGGCATTTTGACTCAGATGGGGATGTGTCCATTCATTCCACTTCACTGTGCCACAGCTCAAATTGCAGCGTGGCTTTGGAATGCAAAGCCATGGTGACACTAAACCGTGATACACAACCACCACCAGTCTGTGTTCAGTACACAGACCAGACTAGAGCCTCCACAGTGTGGAGGACAGGTCCTCAATCCCAATGGTTTCACCCTACAGATCCACTCCTCTGCCCTTAGCAGCTAGTGTAGACCCAACCTCAGCAAGAAATTCTGGGTTTGCTGTGGTAGAGACATCCTCCAAGCAGTACGGACACTGATGTGTAGGTATATGTTTGAGTTGCTCTACAGAGGTCATGTTTGCACACTCAGAGCCAAAGCCACAGTATATTTTCCTTGCCTTCAATCTCACCAAAACACAGATGGCTGCATTTATTCTGGACAGGGAAGGCTCAGGGCTTCTTTCCTAAACCTCTTCCTTACCAGAGGCCCAGGGAGGGTGGCCACTTCTCGCCAGTTGTCTTTCCTTGGGTCATAGCTGAAGATTTTACTGAGGAGTCCACCTACAACATAAATGATGTTGTCCAAGCAGACGGCACTGATGCACCTCTGGTAAAAAGGGGTGGGAGACAAGAGCGTCCACTTGTTGTCCTCTGGATCGTAACACTGGACCTGGGAGGAGAAACGCAGCTATGGGAACATGAATTTACCAATCTCCCTGCTTAGATGAAGCTGGTACGCACTAGAAAGAAAACCGCATGGGGACAGAAACACAGCTGGGAGCTTCAACACCCAGAGAGCAGTGCAGTAAATAAAGCGACAAGGGGTTCTAGCATTCCCTTGACCCAGACAACACATGTGTTCAGAGATGGAGCTGAGAAGCACTGATGGCTCTTCCTGCAGCTCAGGAGACCAGAAGCATCATGTCTGGCTTACAGAGGTCTCCTACAGGCTGTTACTACTGTTGCTCCTTACCTAAAGCGAATGCCCACGGTGTTGGAGGTTTGTTCCTCTGGCACTTAAGGGCTGACCATGCTTCCGAGGAGAACAGGGTCTACTTGACACCATGCCTAATATACCGTCAACTCCTGACAACTTCCCTTTCCGGTCCCTGAGTCTCATTGACTTCCATTTCAATGTATGAATGCACTATAAGGGGGCCTTCATTAGTCTTCAAAAAGAAGTCACCCTTGTAGTTTATGGACAACTCCATCTCCCTCCACGTTCCCTGGCAAACCTCTTTTTTAGTTCTCTGCCCATTTTTGATGCCCCAGCAA
Source organism: Pterocles orientalis (assembly GCA_011057875.1). Taxonomy (NCBI): domain Eukaryota; kingdom Metazoa; phylum Chordata; class Aves; order Pterocliformes; family Pteroclidae; genus Pterocles; species Pterocles orientalis. Next base: position 192,343 of record WKFP01015509.1, on the reverse strand, counting down.
TACCTTGTCGGTGTTAGCAGTGTCATCCACAGCACCGCCCAGGACGTAGATCTTGTTCAGGCAGGAGACCACAGCCGCCGAGCTCACCGCTTGAGGCAGTGGGGCCAAGGTTGTCCAGCTGTTGGAGAACGTGTCATAGCACTCCACGCTGGAGAGGCGGTAGAACCCATCAAAACCTCCCACAGCATAGATCTGCCACAAAAGGAGCAAAGCAAGATGATTAGAAACCCCAGGAGTCATCTAATAAGCTGCGTTGTCATGGCATACATGAGGGGAGGCCAGAACTTGGCCAGAAGGACAGCCATCAAGCCACAGTAAAACTTTGGGGGTGGACTAGATGACCTTTAAAGGTCTCTTCCAAGCCAAACCATTTTATGAGACAACCCACACTGTATAGCTTTCATCCAAAGACTTAACACAGTCATCTGTAGAAGTCTTGCACCATGGTAGATCTTATTGGCACAGCTTCATTTGTGACTACTTTAGGTGACAACACACGCCCAACTGAAATAACGATGTCTTGGTTGTGTCCTACTTGTTCCCCCATCAAAATCATCTCTAAATGATCTAGAAGACAAACACACACTGATTGCTTCTCATTGTACTGGGCAGTAGGAGAAGCGGGAGACAGTGCTCCATGTGGCTTCTGCCAAAATTTGGCCCATTGCTTACCTTGCCCTGAAGTGTTGCCATTTTGTGCCTCCATCGGCCTTTCTGCAGACAAGCCACCTTGATCCAGACGTTCAGCTGGGAGCTCAGCACCCAAACGTCATTGCTGCTGATGTGTCCTCCTGAAAAACAAAAGGATGGAGGGCTGGTGCGATCCCAAGGACAGCCCCATTGCATCACTACACCACAATATTGCACAGCTCCT
>WKFP01015509.1:120590-174620 GCA_011057875.1 Pterocles orientalis | reverse complement strand
AATAAAATAATTTTTTTTTTTTAAGAGTGACAACCACCTTTCTCTTAAATTTTTAACTCCTTCCCCAGCCCCAGGAAGCAGCGGATTTGAGGAGCCCCACACCTCTCCAGCCTGCATCCACAGCATCAGCCTGACAAAGCAACATCTGCAGAACAGGTTCTGCAATTTTGCCAGAAAAATCTAGCTGGTGCTGATTTCATGGGGTTTCCACTTCCTTCTCAAATCCCAGTGGGTGACACTATGCCATCAGGCTCTGACCGGGGTACGGGTGAAGGCAGATGCTTTACTACAGAGAGAAGAGGGGGTGGGATGGCAACACGACACAACTCACAGACACACGGACAGAAGCAAAACAAAGGAAACACGACAAGACAAAGACATTAAAATTTAAAAATTTAAATTTTATTTTTGTAATTAAAAAATTAAAGACATTCAATTTAAAAAATTTTTCCTCTGTCATCATCTAAGCTGAGCATCTCTGACCTGGAAGATGGCTATTTTTGCCCTTAGTGTCCCATGTGGGCAGATCCCACTAAGGTCAATATGGTTGCAAGTGCAAAGGATATCACACAATCCTCCTTAAACTGTAATCAGGACCAAGACATACTGCTACAATGATGAGTCTTTGCCCACATCGTCAGGTTTTTCAGCATAAGGCTGGGTTGCAGGGCCAAAAGGCATAGAATCATAGAATAGTTAGAGTTGGAAAGGACCTTAAAGATTGTTGAGTTCCAACCCTCCTGCCATGGACAGGGACACATTCCACTAGCCCAGGTTGCTCAAAGCCTCAATGCCGTCTTGCCCATAGGTCCTAGACATCCCATGGAGGGCACAAACTATTTTGAGGTGCAAACATCCCATCTCCAAAGGCGTGCAGGGACCAAGGGCTTTTCTCCTCCTCCCAAGAGGAATGACCCCCGCTCTCCGCTCCCCATCTTACATGGTAGCTGCGGTTAGACCCAGGGTGGTTAAATATGCACAAGGGGACAATGGGTCCTCTCAGTGGGGTGCATTGCTCTGATTGAACAAGCTATAAGAGGGTGACCCCATTTTTCAGGGGTACTTTGAAATACCCTCTTAGAAGAGCCACCAGTATATTTATCTCAACGCAACTCCAACACCATATGAAATACTCTGTCCTGCTCAGTAGCCTTCAGGTCTCCAGAAAGCTTGTTTAATAGAAAACAGCACCTCTCCTACCCCCTTTGGACTCTGTTGTGATCGGCCACGTTTAGGACAGCGGCGTGCAAAAAGGCCAGACAGACAGCAGGTAGGTCTCATTCTGGGAGGTTGGCATCAAAGCAGACCAGACGGAGACGGGGTGGGAACAGACTAAAAAATACTGGGACAACAACACAGAGACAGCATACACCGTGTTAGGGCCAAGAGTGGACCCTTGGGTTGGAGGGGAGATGCTAAATGGCAGGGAAAGAAGATGGGAGAGGGGCAGGTTGGGGAAAAAATGGGGTTCATTGGTGATAAGATGGAGCAAGCAAAGAGCCAAGCCAACCACAACCAGAGTCCCCATCCTGCAACCCCTCTTGTCTAAACCCTACCCAACTCCTCCATGCCTCTGTCTTCTCTTTACCCACAAGCTAGGAAGCAAGGGGGAGGCAAGAAGGTGAGAACACCCAACCTTCCTGCACCCATAGAAGGGCTCAGCCCAGCCCCAGAGCCAGGTCCTGCTTTGGGGAGATGCCACGAGGACATTCCACCACAAGTCCAAGGTGCCTCATGGAGCAGGCAACGCTTGCAGGTGGCCAACCCTGACCCCCCCCAAGGTGATGGGTGAGCAGAGGGAGAGGGGGCAGATAAGCACAGATAGGGAATAGCCAAGTCCTCAGAAATACAACCCCATGGCACACAGCGGAAAGAATGGAGAAGGTAACACGTGAAGAGTTTGGTCCGAGTACGGACGCGGTGAAGGCTTTACTGCAGAAAAGCGACAGCGCTTCCCTCTAAGGGGATAAGAGCGACTGGTAAGAAAACAGCCAATACAAGGAAAAAAAAAAAATCTGTGTTTCCAGTTGATGGGCACTTCAAATCCAGCACCCCAGGCTCATTCCTTTCCTGGGGGCAATGCTATTTATTTTCACACCGCGTTTCCAGTTTCATAGTGGTGTAACTGGGAAGAGACACCTGAAAAAATCCCAAGCTCTGAGTGCAGCAACTGATGAGCCAAACCTTTCCAGCTATTAGCCTCATTAATTCATTCCCAGGGCTGGGAAAACAATACTCTATATAATTGAACAGGTTATATTATTTTCTACAGAATTGGCCATTTTAGAAGAGGATGGTCTCAAAAAACTCTGCTAAGTGCAGGAAGGAAAGAGATATTTTGCATGGGATTATTTCCATAGAGAAAGCATGACATCCACTGGGAATTTCCCAATTACAACACACTGCAGGGCCTCAGAATAGGGCTGTTTTAAAAGGCAGGGGCTTGGATCATTGTAACAGAAGGTCAGATTGCCTTCAAAACATCCACCGGCTTCAGCATCAGGTTCCCATGGTGCTCATGGCTATGGACTATGCAGCGTTCAAACCTTTACGGTCCCCCCACGAAGCCAGATGTTAGAAAGCATCATGAAAAACTGTGTCCTGCCCTGTCCATCTGCAGTGAAGCCATAGCAGAGAGGGGGAAAAAGAAAGAGAGAAAGGAAGGTTGAATAAAAAAGAGAAAGAGGAGGAAAGCACCAGAATTACCTGATCATGTGATAGCTGTGAGATGCCAGAATGCAGCAGAGAGAGAAAGAGGAGGAACATGCACAACAGTCAGAGCAGTAAGAAAATAAACAAGGCAAAGAGGCAAAAAAAAAAAAAAAGATCATTAGAAGTCATCATAGTTGGTATTTCCCCTCCGGAGATGCTGCCACAATCCTGTCACCGGGGCTGAAGCAGAAGAGCAGGAGCAATCCCTACCCGCAGCTATGGAGGAGAGACAAGCCATGCGTAGGAGAGAGGACGAGCACATCGAAGCGGTGGCTCTGTTCCCACCCACCCCCTCGTCCTTGCATGAAGGAAGCAGCTCTGTTTTGCCCCAGAAAGGACTTGGAAAGAAAAACAAAACAAAACAACCACCACAACACTGAAGGTCAAACGCCCAGCTCCATTTCATAGAACAGTTTGGGTTGGAAGGGACCTTAAAGATCATCTAGTTCCAACCCCCCTGCCATGGGCAGGGACACCTCCCACTAGCCCAGGTTGCTCAAAGCCTCATCCAGCCTGGCCTTGAACCCCTCTCCAAGGATGGGGCATTTCCTGGAGCTGAATCGCATCAGCAGGTAGTAACTGTGATTTGTTTCTGACATTCTCAACACTGCTACCAATTCTTTCACGTGGTAGAGAAACTGGAATGGCAGGGAAATGGGTCTCTCCAGCACAAGGCTCTTGGAAGAGCAAGCCCTTTGTTGCAGGAAGACCAACTTGTAGTGCTAGAGTTCCTCCTCCTTTCTTCTACCGACTTGGGGTTGAGTTGTTCCCCAGGACAAAGGAGGACATCTGGTCCTGCTACAATGGACCCCACACAGCCAGACTTCTCTGAGCAACTGCCTTTCTACACCTACAGGTCTCTGTACATCTACATCTTCCATCTTTCTACAGGTTGATGGACCCTGGTGAAATCTGGTGGCAGTTTCCAGCCCTTCTCACCTCTATTTCACTGAAGGTGGAAGATAAATCTTGCAAAAATGGTTTCCATCCTTACCCTGCTTCCTCTTGCCCTACTCCACCAAACCTCTTCCAACCTGGAAGAAATTCTATCTGTCCACGTAGCTGCAACTTCTCCCTCTCTCCAAGTGTACATCATGTCACTCTGCTCTGGAACCTATAGTTCCCCATTTGGTAGGTTGAACCAGTTTAGTTTCTTCAGCTGTGGTCTCCTGGATCTGATTCAGGAAAGTATTCTAAAACTGACTTTGGGAGATGATGCAAGAGACTGCAGATATCTCATCAACTTCAAATTCTGCTCTTCAGAGAGGTCAGTCCCAGTCATTTCTGTATCTGACAGAGAAATAGAGGGTCGAAAGAGCAGGGACATCTCTTATTAACCCAACTGCTGAATTTGAGAGTGTGGCGGAAAAATCCAGCCAACACAGCCACAATGCCCTTCTAGAAGAAAGGTTTAATCAGCCACAATTCAGCTCACAAGACCTCTTAATCTCATCTTGGTCAGTGGTTTCATTAACTGGTGGGAAATCTAATCTGAGAGAAGAGTTTTGAACCTGCTGCTCACTCCATCATCCCATGCTGGAACTGGTGACCCACAGGGCACAGGTCTACCAGCATGGGACTGTGCAAGTCCTTAATTTAGACACAATTATAAACAGACCAAACATGCAGCCTGAAGTAAAATCCATAGAGGGTGTTGGAAGGAGCAATAACCTACTGTAACACGGCAAAAAACCCAGGTAATTACGTACCAAGAGGAAAAGAAGTCATTGCCACAAGCAGATGATGTGGGGCAGCGCGACAGCAAAATCACAAGTTGATGAGGCTGAATCAAATTAAATTGCTGCTCCTAACGTGAAGGCATTTTGGATATCAAAAAGGAAGGAAAGCGTAGGTCCCTTGACATCTCTAGGACAGCCATTTGTGCATGCCAAAGCAGATGAGATTATAGAGCCCGGGGAAAAGGGGATGCAATTTCAGAATGACACATTTTCCCAGGAGAGGGCTGTTGCCTCTCGCTGGAGGGAGAGCATCTCCGAGCTCACGCTTCTTCCCAGAGAGGGTTGTTACACTGTCACCACTGACAGCTAAAATGCCTCCTAGGAGAAAAGGCACATCAACGGGAGGACACTGTGGTTTCCTCCAGTATAATCAAGAGGAGGGGTAGCTCGGCCAGCTCTACCACTAGGAATCTGATTTACCTCCTCCTGATTTATCAGTGTCTTCGCTTGCTCTGCTCCCAGATTTTTTTTTTTTTCTTCTGTGTCCCTGGCTAGCAGAGAGGCTTCTGCCGTGCCCTTATCAAACCCTTGCTCTCCCTTTTCTTTGGAAAAACGGAGAAAATTTCCCTAGGCATCAAACTAAGCAACTGATTTGACTTCCTAAGCCATAATATTTCTATTTCTTCATCCAAACGTGAACAAACTAAGTTAAGGGAACTATAGTGTTTTCTTTCTGAAGACTGTAACGGTGGGATCTCAAACCATCTTTTTCCCTTTAAAGCATTTTAATCTCTGAGTATCCATTTCCCTAAAGCATTTACAGTTTCTCTTCCACACGCATTTTTGAGCGAAGCAAGGTGTCTATCGCTACTATTTTGATTTCTCTCATTCTTCTTAAAAAGTAGCGATGACCTCCAATTCAATGTCACATCCCAGCAGTGGAATTATTGTTTGTGGTCTTTGTAGGGATTTTTAATAAAAAGTTTCCCTGCTATTGCAATCCAAGCTCCTGAGGAGCACAGTGCTCCTCTCTCCCATCCCCACCCTATGCTCCGAACAAAAAAAAAAAACATGCCACAAGCAAATGAGAATCAAGCTGTAACAACACCACTTACTTCTGGAATATAAAAACTCCTACAATTACAATAAATGAAATGAGATCAGACGTGATCCAGATTAGGCGGTACTCGTCTGGGGGCTGGAAGACAAAAAAAAGAAAAAAAAAAAAAAAACCAGAAGCAGAACTTAAACCTTCTGTTTTGTACAGTCACACATTGCTAAAGTTACCAGCAGAGCAGAAAGAAAAGCAGAGAGCTACAGGGGACGCGTGTAAATCACAACATTTTTGACATTTCTAATGCTGACCTGTCACCCAAAGCTACAGAAAAACCATGAGCGGGAACAATTTTAAACTTTCCCTCCTTTCACGTGCCGACGTTTTCTCAGAGCTTCGTGGACTGAAAGTTCCCTGTCTTGGCTGTACCTCAAGGCGAGGTTACGATGCTGTTTGGAAATCCAAGTTTGCAGGAAAACACAGAAATAGGTACACATGGTATATGAGACATGGAGGGTCCATGTTCATAGAATCACAGAAGGGTTTGGGTTGGAAGGGACCTTAAAGCTCATCTCGTTCCACCCCCTGCCATGGGCAGGGACACCTCCCACTAGCCCAGGTTGCCCACAGCCTCATCCAGCCTTGCCTTGAACCCCATCATTTCACTCCAGCCACCTAGACATGTCCCACATGGTGAAGGGGGCTCAGATGGCAAAGCTGGTTAGGCTACATCACCCAGGAACTTCAACTTGCAGGAAATCAAGGGATTTTTACACTGTCAGGGATATGAGAGCATGCGCTCGCATCCGAAATCCAGCAGATGGGAGAGCCCTTGGAGGAGGGCTCCAAGTATCAGCTGCTTTCCATCCCTGGCTAAGAGGCTTTTGGAGTAAAAAGCTCCCAGCAATATGCATACAGCTCCTGCCAGCTGTAGTGGAGGACAGATGTTTACAGCAGCACAATTCGGACAACGATCTGCCAACAGATTCATTCTATAAAACCATTTCCAGTTCTCCAGCTTCTGCTCACACCTGTGTGAATTTGTGTAGCGAGACACGAGCTATGGGTTAAGCTAAGACTAAGGACATTGTACATAGATGTTCACCCAGCAGTAGTCTAGAGGTCCCACCTCCAGCTAAATATGCAGATAACTCATTAAACTTAAATTCTCCAATCCTACTCTTCCCTTTCCCAAAAAGACCTGACAAAGCAGCAGGTAAAACAATGGCCTCCCATCCTGCCTCTGATGGGATCTGTCATCAGAAAACAGCCCGTCCATCACATGCATAGCTGAGCTCTTGTTTTGGGAATATTTCGATGCAACTATTTCATCGTTTTTCCCTCCACTCCAACATGAAATTTGCTTTGTTCTGGAGTTTTCAGAGAGTTTACTGTCTAACATGATGGGTAAGGAGGCTACCTTTGGTCTCTGGTTCTTTCTTGTCCAGCAATGGGGTAAGCCAGAAGTAACTCTTGTCCTCATTTGGTGTTAAAAAGAGGAAAAAAAAAACCAAACCAAAACTCGTTTTGAATCCTGCCTGAAACACAGAAACCAAGTTTGCTGGTTCACCCGTGTGGCTACTTCTCCTGCAACTCTAACAGCTGCTCACCAGGTCTGGAAAAGTGTTTTTCCATTGCAGGGAAATGGAAAAAATCATGTGGATTAAACGGAGCATGGAATACAACCTCCAAGGCTCCCAACCCTACATGGGGAGAGACGAGGCCATCCCTGGAGGGGTTCAAGGCCAGGCTGGATGAGGCTTTGGGCAACCTGGGCTAGTGGGAGGTGTCCCTGCCCATGGCAGGGGGGTTGGAACTCAATGATCTTTAAGGTCCCTTCCAACTCAAACCATTCTGTGATTCTATGATTGTGCAAGAGGAACATCGATCCATTACCATCTCAGGGCTCAGGCATACAGAGGGGGAAAACTCTCAAGCCCAATAGCACGTTGAACCCAACCAAACCTTCCTGGAGAAATCCACTAGATGTACGGCTGCAACAATCAACGGCCACCTCTACACCCCTCCACTGCATCACCCTCCTTTTAGGGGTTCACAGCACACACCCAGGCATTGTGCTTACCATTAGCCAGATGGGAAAAGGCACCTTGCGAAGGACGTGGGAGCTGTCGGAGGTGACCGACTGGACGCCGGCACACCACAGGATGGAGTATAGCCAGGGCTCGTTCACAGTGTAGAGATTCACGCTCAGGTTCGCCATGGCGTAGTCCCTGCCAGCAGACAGATGGGGTGAGATGTGAATCCCCCAGCAGACATCAGACCTTCGTCTCCAAGAAGAGAGCTCCTGCCATCAGCCACCGCTGTAATCACGGCTAGATTTATTGGGTTTGAATTGCACAAAAGACTTTAACAGGGCACGGTCACTTCATAAACAACCCAAGGGTACCGCAATCAAATGGTTTGAACTTGAAAGCTCTCTTCACCTCATGGATGATATCTGACCCAGGCCACAAACCATCTCAGATACCTCCTCCCGAGTGACAGACACAGCACATTTTTGTAACAACTGCCTCATCACATTGATATAAAATTAACATCTGGCTCAGATGCCTGTAGCATTTCACAGGCAATTTACTTAATTAAAAACTGACAGACTGCAATTTCCAACATCATAACCTTGGTTTGGGGACAGAGTTACAGCTTCCAGTCTCCTGAGGTCATTTTCCAAGCAGCTACAACCACAAGCTGGGGTAGAAGAGCTGCCAGCCGCAAACCAAGCGCTGATAGTGGGCTCCCTGTACCCGTACGATTTGCATAAATTGCTCCGTTCCCTTATCTACGAAGCAGAAGCATCACTAATCTCCAGCACAGAGATTAATCCTTGCAATTTCATATCTGCAAAGCACTTTGAGGTGGAAGGCTGCTGTACCAGATGCGGACAACTCAAAGCTCACAACATGATCAAGCTGCTCCAAAAGCTAAAGGATTCTCAAGGGCAGAGGTGGTTACAGCAAGATTAGTGAGAACTGTGTAAAACCAGGGCTTGTTGAGCCTGCTTTAAACCTCTGGCTGCAGGACTGCAGCAAGGTTTGAGTGGCCACAAGACCTTCAGGGTTCAAGAAGTAGTCAGGTGTCAGGTTTGATTTTGGAGACAGCTGTCAGTGGGGTTGACGAGAGACTGGGGTTGACGAGAGACTGGGGTTGACGAGAGACTGGGGTTGACGAGAGACTGGGGTTGACGAGAGACTGGGGTTGACGAGAGACTGGGGTTGACGAGAGACTGGGGTTGACGAGTTGGCATGTGGTCCTCTCCATGAGTCAGAGCAAATAGGCAGGGGAAAAACAGGCAGGAATTATCCTGCAAGTAAAACATAGACTTGGTTTTAAGGGTGAGCAACTAGACCAACTCCTGGCAGCCATGGAAAGACACCACTGGGTTACACTAAATAGCATCATTCTCTCAAACAGCTTCAGGCTCAGCTCTTCCCTACTCCCAGCTCAAATATACAGCAAGACAAATCCTTTGAAGGTACTTTTCTTCTTCAAACCTATTTTCAAGTATTTCTTTGGGGAAAAAAATTCAAACTCTAAAAAAATAGAAAAGCTTTGCTAGAGACCACCTGCCCTTTTTGAGAAGGGGCTGGCAAAGGACAGTAACGAAACAGGTGAATTTTCCATAAAGAGAAATTTCTGAAGGCGCATCCAGACTTTGCACTAATCAAAATTCTGCGGTTGCAACTCTAAAGCAGACGAACAGAAGCAAAGGGCAACTGCTGAAACAGCACTTGGAGGTACTTGTAGTAAAAAACCTTATATTTTTCCAGAGCTGACAGTGTAATAAGACAATAATCTGTATTTCAAAAAGCATCTTCATATACTGAATTAGCACGTGGAGTTATTAGAGTCGGTTCCTGGGAACAGCCTGGATTCTGGTTGATGGGTAGGGACAAGCCTTGCAAAGCTCAAGCTTTCAAAAGCATCCACCCGAAATGACACCTCTGTACAGACAAGACAGTTTGGGATGATCAGGAAAGAGGCTGTTGGGCCAAGGATGCACAGAGCTGTGGACACCTACCATGGAGCACATGGGCTATCACGCGGTGTCCAACAGAAGGTTGTACCTGACATCCTCGTTCGTGACCTTGGTGTAACGCAGGTTGAGCTTCACGATGCCTTTCTCTTCCAGGCGCTCTGCATCCAGCTTGAGGCCAGAAGTCTGCTGGAAACCTGGCGCAATCTGTCTCACCAGCTGCCTCTCGGTGTCCGGCAGCCACATCACCTGCAAAGGGAGTGAGACAGAGAGCAACTATGGCAAAGATGGTTCACAGACAGTTTACACCAAGCCAGAAGCAAAATCACACGAGAGACTCCCTCATTTATCATACAAACTGTCTACGAGACACCTACAGCCTCCCACATCTCTACTCAAAGGCATTTCAGGCTTGTCCGCGAGCCCAGAGGGCTGTAACGCACACAACCTCAGAGGTGAAAAGGGTTGAGATAAAGGGTTGTCTCATGAGAAGAGACATGGTATGTCCTTGAAAACCTCTCCTCCCTGCCCAGTTCAGGGCACAGAGAGAACTAAGGATATGAGGCTAAAAATCAACAGAGCAGACAGGTCCTACAAGAGAAGCCTCCCGTGATACCATGGCTAAGTACCATCTACTCCAACCCAGGGCAAGGATTTTCCCAAGTTCATACCACACTCAAAGCGAGTTACTTACTGTTACCATGCTCAGCTGCCAGGTGTAAAGTGGATGGAGAAACAAAGCTGGGCAGTTTTATGGCTTGTGCCCAAAAGGTGGGCCCAACCAGATGATCTCAGGAGTACCACTGGGCTTTAACCCGTGTTTGATGGCTCAATGGCACTCACCTACCAATGCATGAGAGCAGCACCGATGCAGCCACATGCATTTTCAATAGGGAACCATAAAACCTGCCTGAAAAATACCACTTCACAACCCCACATCTTTGTTCCCTCCTGGGGCCATCGCTGCACAAGTCCGTGCTGAACTTGTCCATGCATGCAGATGCACCTAATTGCTACAGATGAAGTATCTGAGCTGCAAAATGATGCAGTCATTCCACTTGCCAGCCTCCCTGCGCTATTTTCAACCAGTTCGTATTCAAGGGACAGCATAGGACAAGTGGAAGGACCAGATTTGCTTTCCAAGATGAAGTCTAGAAGTTCTCCCAGGGAAACCCAGCATCCGCAGGTCTGGGTGCCCTTCTGACACGTAGGAAGTGGTGGTGTCCCTCCAGGACTGATCATTGAATCAGAGGGACCTCCTGATGGGCTGGGAGAAGACCTGTGGTCAGAGAGGACACAGCTAACAAGGCTGGCTGGAGTGCAACAGCTCAGAGCTGGGAATTAAAATGTTTGCCGTAACCCAGCAAGGGCAATTCTGGGGCAGAAATCAAAGTCTGGAAGAGATCTTTGCAGGTGCATAGACATCCTTTTGCTGAAAATCTCTCAGCTCCAGGACATCCATTTCGCCTCCAAGTAGAGGCTGACTCTAGGCTGAAACAGTTGCTCAGCCCAGGGAGGATGAGTTAGAACCAAGGAGTCAGAGGGAGATGAGGGCTCTTTGCTGCTTAGGTCTCAGGCTCTTCTCTTGTGTCTGAGCCTCTTATCAAATCACTCGGTGGGAAAGGACCTCAGGACATCTCCAACACAAACCAGGGCCAGCAGTGATTTCAAGACCAGGTCGCTCAGGGCTTTGTCCAGTTGCAAGGATGGAGGTGCCTCAGTCTCTCTGGGGTCATCTCAACTTTTGCCTGCCCTCATGGAGAAAATTGGTTTAATACATCCAGCTGGAACCTCTCCTGTTTTAATTTGTGACCACTGTCTCCCATCCTCTTGACATGAAGCTCAGTGAAGAGCTTTGGTCCAACTTACCAACAACCTCCTTGCCAATACTGGAGAGCTGCTGTTAGGTGTCTCTGAAGTTTTTTCTTTTCCAGAACGAAGGGACTCAGTTCGCTCAGCCCCTCCTCATATGTTCAGCCCCCTGACCAGTTTGGTGGCCTCTACAGGACTTGCCCCAGTTTATCAACATCTGCCTTGAACTGGTGAGCCCCACACTGAACACATGATTGGTGAGTAAGGAAAATAATAATTTTCCTCCATCTACTAACTATACTACCACGAGTACAGTCCAAGACTCTGTCAAGACTCTGGGACCACCAGCTTGGAGGCACAGTCCTCCCCAGCACGACTTTTTGGCAAGAAGTGGCATTTCAAATCAAGTGTTCAAATGGATCAAACGAGACACCCCCGAGGATTCAGGCAACCCATAAAGAGGGAAATTTTGGAAACATCACCAACCCCACAGAACTCACAGCCTGTTGCCGAATTCCTGATGCCAGAATGGTTTCTAGGGTGATGTTGATGTAAGTGCTGTAGTAGGGATGAGCTAGTGGCAGATCCTGGAAGTTCAGGATGAGCGATGTGTTGTCCTTGATCACCTCTAGCATATCTGCCAGCCTGCAGATTGACTGGTTGGCAGCTTCCAAGTAGTCAGACCTTGAGAGAGACCCGGTTGTCCAGAAAGGGTCGTTCTAGAAGCAGAGCAGATCCTGGTGTTAGTGCCACAAAGCCCAAACTCTTCCAATACAGGCGAAGACCCTTTTCTATCCCACCTTGCCAACAGCTATGCTTGATGGCCATCTTGTACTTTGCTGAAGCTCCATGCCTCATTTTCCCTAACCAAGGGGATGTCACAGATCCTTACTGAGGTGTGCTAGGCAGGTCACCTCATTTCTGGGAGGACACAAGAGCTATAGGGCAGTAATGTCATTTTCCAAGGCAGTAACCTAAAAATACACTTTTTCTCACACTATATATATAATCACTAAGGATTCTTCAGGATCAAAAAATAAAAAGGACCAGCTATTATGTAACTAAGTGATCAGAAAGGAGCTACAGGCTATTTGAAGAGATGGCCTCCTGACTTAAGGACATTCAGGAATGACTGCTTCAAAGTCCATCCCAAAAAGCAGCCTTCCAGCTGCCGTCTTGGCCCTTCTCGTCAGGCAAGCAGCAGTTTTGTTCATTCCCACTCCCACATCTGCAAGCCAGGTGAGTTTCCGTGCAGCAGCACATGCAGCTGTAGTACACAGACACCCCCATCACACCAGCTCAGAACAGCAGTGAAGCTACGGTGGTTTCAGGCAAAAAGAAATCCCACCTGCAACCTGGCTGCATGCCAAAGGATGGGTCAAGCCCATCTGCCTCAGACCTCAATTTCTTGCTTTTTCTTTGTAAAGGCAAATGTCTTCAAGAGTAAGTTAAAGAAAAAGGAACAGCATATAAAACAGAAAAGACAACTTCTTATTTATAACCATGTTCAGCCTCCTAGGGATCTTGAAGATCTTCACGGCATTAAGACCTCTTATTCCAGGTGGTAGAAGAGGCACAGAAAGACAACATGTCTTTTAGACTAAGTTTAGTAGAGGACAGAACCAAATGTAGTTCATGGGTTCTTGGTCTAGCACTTCAGACCACTCCACCAAGGAGACGGATCTACACCTCTCGACCTCAAAGAGGGTTCATCCCATGGCCATGGCTCCAGGACATCCTTCCCCATGGCCATACGCACCCGTAGGAACCACTCTCCAGCATTGAGCTTTTCTAGGTCAGTCCAGTTGAACATGGAGGAGTGCTCGTAGGCCCGCTCTGGGAACACTTCCTCCACGTTTGTTGTTCTCCTGAGTGTCTTGTCGTGCATCAGAAACGGCACTCCATCATAGCTGCAAAGACAGTTAGAGGTCCCATTACAGGTGGAGGTGCACAACCACATACAGAGCACTAGAAAAATGCCCTGTTACCACTCCAGCCTCTCTCATGGCTTCACATAAAAATCATTGTGAAGATCAACCTGCTCAACACATCCCCAGCATAGAATCACAGAAGGGTTTGGGTTGGAAGGGACCTTAAAACTCATCTGGTCCAACCCCCTGCCACGGGCAGGGACACCTCCCACTAGCCCAGGTTGCCCAAAGCCTCATCCAGCCTGGCCTTGAACGTCTTCAAGGTCACTTGAACACCTCCAGCATCCCCAAGACCAGTTGAAATGAGATGCACCCAGAGGAGGAAAAAAGTCTCTTCTAGGTGTTTGCAGTCATTCAAATGCTGACCTAACCCTATCCATCCCTCCTTTCCTCCTCCCTACTACCCCCTCAAAAATGTCTAGAGTGCCTAACTCAGGAAGCTTGGACAAGAACACCCACCCTGAATGCTCACGCTAACCAGAGATTTCCGCAATGTCTGTAGCTCCCAATAATGTCAGAGGTTTTCCCTGTACACACAGATACACATGCAAACTATTCTCAAATTGTTAATAGTAAATAATGAGTAAGATTTTTCAAAGGTTCTCAGACTATATGGGAACTCAATGTTCACGGGCTTTCAGCAAAATGCAAGTGCTCCAAGCTACCAAAATTGTTCTGAAATTCCAGTTGAAAATTGGTTTCATGGAACAGCCATGCTCACATGAGTGGTTAAGCTCATACAACTTAAAGAAAACCCACCTCTCAGATGAAATTAAATAGCCAAACGCACACCCTGTGGTCTTTAAGCCACATAGATATTGCAGAACTGTACTTCTGGGAAACCTAAAGAGGTCTTTAAACTTTCTTCCAGCCCATTTTTCTACGACTGGATCAGTGGCAACACCACACAGGGCAGCGAGGGTTTCCATCAAGGGCAGGGGAACAGTTGTCCACACTCAGAAATCAACATAAACCCGGCACGGCCAGCCTGATTCTGATGACATTTTCCAAATCAAGGAGCTGATTTAAATAATAGAAGACTCATGTAAGGTCTGGAAAGCAGATGGGGTTAAAATACAAGCCCCATTTGAATTAGGAGATGACCCAAGAGCACTCACCCCCAGAGCTAGAGCGAAAACAAAAAATAATTTTAGACTAGGGAGCAAATGCTGCCTCAGCTTTATCATTGCCTGCAGAAGTCCCTTATCACAAAGGTCACTGGCATCTTGATTTGCTATTTCTAGCGTGTACTGTGCCAACTACTTCCCTCCCCAACCCAAGGGGCTGGCACAGCAATGCCATGCTCAGCAGCACTGCTGCAATCAGAAAAGTTTTTAATAAATACAGTTAAAAAAAAAAGAAAAAATGCTAAGCAACTGCAGAATTGAGAGTGCAGAGCATTTAAGGGAGATAGAAGCTCAAGTCTTAACATCTCATAGCAGAGCATCACCAGTTACTGCTAAGCCTTAACCACAGCATGGAAATCCTATGGGGCACTTAAAATTCAAATTTACTTTCTCCTGTCTAATCCTTCCCCTTACAGAGTCACTCAGCACTACCCAAGGCTAACCACAACGTATTAGCAGCCACAGGTTTGAAAGAATAATTCAGAGACAGAAAGCAGAGCTTTGGAAGAAAAGATGTGGGTGGAGGTAGAAAACCAGAGGGGAACACACAGAGATTATCACACTCCTGCTGCTTGAGGCAAAGCTGGCCACCCAGTGTGGGGTGTGTAATGGGTAGGGAACAAGACGGGATAGGTCTGAGCGTATGTCCAAGCAGCCCACCCATGCGCCTAGAGGGACATGGAGACATCCCAGGAGGGGTGCCCTGAGGACATCCCAGGTGGAGTGGACCCATCAAGCCACAGGCACAAACAGAATCTTTTAAAGGCATAAGGGCAGCAATGGGTTTCCCCTTCCCAAAGTTGCTGCCAGCTGTATTGATAGCTCCCTTTTTGGTCTGAAGGTCAATGGAATCCTCTTTTTAGCAAGACACTTGGGTCTCAGATAATTGGGCCATCAAGGGCATTGTTTAAGCTATGGATGATTGGAGTGCTCCTCTGGAATGGCTGATGAGTTGCAACATGGAAAGCTCTTGGAGCTTCTCCAGCTCTCCTCCTCCCAAAAATCCACCTTTTCCCTTGGCCAGTGCTAACGGAAGCAACCAATTCAGCCACAGCATGAGCAGAGTGCTCATTTGTCAGTGGGGATGGTCAAGCAGTTGTCCCTTCAAAACAGCTAAGGAACAGATTTTTGAAAGATGGATTGTGTTGCGAACACCCCAACTCATCTGTCATCCTTCCACAATGACCTTCTGTTCCCTAGGTGGAATAAAATACCTTTAGTTTTCATATTATTTGCTCTCAAACAATCATAGAATGGTTAGGTTTAGAAGGGACCGTAAAGATCATCTCGTTCCCACCCCCTGCCATGGGCAGGGACACCTCCCACTAGCCCAGGTTGCCCAAAGCCTCATCCAGCCTGGCCTTGAACCCCTCCAGGGATGGGGCATCCACAGCTTCTCTGGGCACCCTGGGCCACTGCCTCACCCCCCGCACAGGAAAACATTTCTTCCTCACATCTCATCTCCATCTCCCCTTGCCCAGCTTAAAACCATGAATCCTCATCCTATCAATTATACAAAGAACAAAGCAGCACCCTAATAATTGAACTTCTCCAACCAGGCAAAAAATATCTTTCTGTCAACACCAACCTCTAAAGCAGTCAGGGAAAAAGAAAATATCAGCTTTGAGTCTTTCTTGTATTTATGACTGTAATTGAGACAAACTGAGGATCACTAAGACATCACATTGCCCTCTTGCACATCTATACAGCACATGCAAAAACCCTGTTCAGGAAATGAACAAGAGTATTAAAGAGTTATCAAACTCCTGGAGCAAAGCACAGTTCTTGAAATAACCCTCTCCAAATCCTCTCTAAATCAGCCTTGTCAATTCAGCTCAACATTTGCCTGCAAGGAATGACTTTTTGACAGTCAACAGTATCACCAAATTCCTCCTTCCCCCAGCGCTAGTGACATGCGAGGGAGGGGAGGAGGAGAAAGGGCTTATTCCTCAGCTGCTAAATTCCTGCGACAATTTTGCAAGGCTGGTAAACACCCTTCTGAAGATTTACAGTGTAATGAAGTCAATTGGGGATCTCTGCTCTCTCTGAACCTGAGGCATCCCAGCAAAAGCCACATTTCATAGAATCGTTAAGGTTGGAAAAGACCTCAAGGATCATCCAGTTCAACTGTCAACCCAACCCCACCCAACCCACTAACCCATGTCCCCAAGCACCACATCTACTACATTTAAGCAAAACAGTCCTCCTGCAAATAAAAATTAGTTTTGTGACAAACATATCCAGGTTCCTCCACCTGGACAATTTCGTCTTTAATCATCATCTCAGAAAAACAATTAGTAGCATCTAACCCACAGGAGGACAGGGTGAGAGAGTTGGGGGTGTGCAGCCTGGAGAAGAGAAGGCTCCGGGGAGACCTTCCAGCACCTTCCAGTGCTGAAAGGGGGCTACAGGAGAGATGGGGAGGCTCTGGATCAGGGGGTGCAGGGACAGGCCAAGGGGCAAGGGGTTGAAGCTGCAAGAGGGGAGATGGAGATGAGATGTGAGGAAGAAATGTTTTCCTGTGCGGGGGGTGAGGCAGTGGCCCAGGGTGCCCAGAGAAGCTGTGGATGCCCCATCCCTGGAGGGGTTCAAGGCCAGGCTGGATGAGGCTTTGGGCAACCTGGGCTAGTGGGAGGTGTCCCTGCCCATGGCAGGCGGGTGGAATGAGACAATCTTTAAGGTTCCTTCCAACCCAAAACATTTTGCGATTCTGCTATTATTGGGTACATTCACCACGAGAGCCCTTTTCAATGAGAAAAAGTGGTAACAACCAGACACACACCAGATAGGCAAGACCCACCAGCATGGCTTGGGCCATCCACAGAGAAAGTCTCAGCCCAACCAGCACACTGGCTTACCTCAGTACAACGTCAGCTTGGACTCCATAAATTTTCTGTTCCACTGCCTTCTGGAAGGACATCAGAGTGTTTTCTGGTGCCAACTACAGCGAAAAAAAAGAGCAATGAGAGATTAGTAGTAAGTGGAAACATTTACGAAGCAGCGTCAGGGAGGAAGGGTTAGAGATATTAGGGAGCCAAAACAATCTTGTTTTGCAGATTACACAACGGCCAGTAATGCTGGTATACTGGTGACCACAAGGCAGAATTGCATCTTACTGAGATCCGAAGATGACCAAAGCATTTCATGCCACTGATGGTCTTCCACACACAGGCTAGAGTTCAATGCAGAGTTATCATGACCTTCAATACCAGAAACCTGGCTAGCTCGAGGTCTGGCGCAAAATTAGCGTATGAGAGATTTGCTTACCAGCATGGTCCCCTAAACTTGCTGAAAATCCCCAGAAAGTGATTGTTCACGTGATGCCAATTCTCTATCCACAGGTTATATCTAGAGCTACCTAAACCACCTTAGTGGTTCTTCATTCTCCTGCTTTTCTATGCAAACAGTCCACAAACCAGGGTATTTATTATCTATACCATGGAGAACAACTGGACCACAGGTTCTGTAGCACACATTTTATTTCTGCATCTACTCATTGAATAACATCATTTATTACTCAGTCTAAAAAAATCAGTTGATTTTCTCTAATAATAAATGCTGTCGTTAGTGTTATCAATTAAAAAATACCCTTAAGCCTAGAAAATTTATCCCCATGGATATCACAGATAAGGACTAAAATTTTATTTCAAATTCTTTCTTGTTGAATGGAGCAGATGGTAACAGAATTCAGGTTGGTTTAAAAACAGTACAGTGTGAAGAAAAATAATTTTTGTTTTTCTACACAACCAGTACAGTATAGCAAGTCCCAAAATGTCCATAAACCAACAACAGGCAGACCAGAAGAAAAACAACAGACTACTACAGAGAGGAAAACTGGCATGTTTTGTGCACTGAAACATGAGTACATCAAAATAAAGCTATTTTTAAAAATAATTTTATTTTTTTCCAATTTTGCTTTCAGGTTTAGAGCACCTGTAAAATCCTGTTTTTTCCAGTCATCTCTGCCACCATCCAGATCAGTAAATTTCTATCAAGGCATGAGCATTCACAACCCATGATTTTCAAGAATTACCCAGGGGTTGGAAAGAGGAATAATTAAGAGCAAGGACCTAAATGTACCATACAAACAACACGCACAATAAATACAAAAAAACTGCTCAAGAGTTTAAGGTGTCTCTGAGAATTGTTTGGGTTTGTATTAGCTGATCACCTCACATGCTCAGGTCAGCAAGGCTTTGGGGTAAAATAATTGGACCAAACGTCAAGAACACAACCTTCACATAGCTCCGGTATCTCTCTACGGAATTCCTCCGGCTCAAGCCACGCATCAATACTAGTCCATTTTTCTCTTTGTTCAACAAAGACAACACAAAGGCATGCTATCTTCTTAAAAAAAGCTCCCACTCAAAACCTGACTTTTCTAGGAGAAGACAGAAGCAACACCCCCATACACCCTCTTGCGCAGCCCAGTGTTGGGTCATGCAAGGTCGGGCTGAAAGAGCTTTTTGCAAGATATGCACGATGCTCCGAGCTGTCAGCAGAGAGCAGCAGCCACATAAAGATCCCATCAGCTGCTCCAACTCCTTGGGTTGCTTTCAGCATCTCAGGTTCCACCCTCTGAGTAGCTCAGGTTTCCTCGGGATAACACTGCAAGGTGATCCTCTCTGTGCAGAGGAAAGCTCAATATTTGCTTTCAGAGACTGCAGCAATCACAAAGAAATAAAGTGGGTAGCCTTCAAAGTGGAGAGAGATGAGCCAGAGAAACCAGAGGGCAAGGCAAGACCAGCAGCCTAATCCAGGAAGGGTTGCTGGGGGGATGCAATTCAAGTCGTGACACCGCATCAAGCAGCAACTCAACCCACACTCCTAAAAGTGGTCTTGCCAGGGATGTGGACATACAAGGAATAGAAAAAGTGTGTTGAGCTGTAAATCATCTCTCAGGCTAAGGCTGGACTCCCTCCACTAAGCAATCAATGTAAAACCGGGTGACACAGGTAGGACAACACTGCTGCTACCTGCCCACGCAACGAAGAGCTCATATTGCATGAATCTGGGCTAATGAAAGCAAACAAGCGTGGCTACAACAGTATTCCACCTCTGTAGAGGTGGACCAGTGTGACCAAGGTCTTCTCATGTCTTACCTGTACGCAAAACCGTGGCACAGCAGAATCTTAACCCAGAGGAGACACAGGCTCTGTCGTTTGATAACGAGGTTAAAAAAAAATAACCGTCCGTGCTCTTTTCAGTGTATTTCAGCTTCGGCAGGGCCAGGGTCAAGCCTTGCTTGGACGCCAGGCCTCCCAAGATGCAGTTGGTTTGATATGCAGAGGAAGCCTTAACTTTAGGTTCAGGAGCAGGAGCCCCAGCCTCCACTCTTGGAGGCATTTGAAGAAAACACAAAGCCATGAGGTGGCAAGGCAATAAACAAGAGCCTCCATCAACTGGACTGGGGAAAAGCAAACTTAGAGCTGAGACTGCATGCAGAGGCGATAGAAGGAAGCCAAAGAGGAAAGTAGCCTTTTGGGGGTGGGATTTCTGTTTTCCAGGCTGGACAAATTTGGCCAAGCAAAGATAGTAGCCATGGTCACGCATCTTAGGTGCACGGCTAGAATGCAGGCTGCAGCCTGTATTCTCTTTGAGTTTTAAAACTCGGCGCACCATGACTACCCCATCCTCAGCACTCAGTTGACACTGAGCTTAACCCCACGGAGAGACAATCTCAAACCCAGGAGTGGAATATCCCAACTCCTGCCTCACCTCTAGCCCCTACAGAGCCTGCAGACCATGCTTCACCCTTTAAGTGAAGGCTGGACCCCAGGAGGGCTGCTCAGATATGAGGCACATCCATTCCTTTCCCAGGAAATTGATCCCAAACACAAGTTAAATAAACTTAACAAAATCTGTACGGAGAACCACAGCTGTGCAGAGGAAGCAGCATTTTAAACAACTGTTCTAAGGACAGGCTGCCACTTAAGGTCACCATCCAAATACACCCTTAGGAGCTGTAACGTCATCTTCATCACAACACCCCCAGAAGTGAAGAGCATCCTCTTGAAGAGCATCACAGATGGATGAACCTCTGAATCAGCAACCAGCACGGACATCAGCAGAAGTGCTCTCCGTAACACCGTGCCCCGGGTAGTCTCTAACACCACAATGCTATTATTCAACAGCCCAATTCCCTGTATGTCAGAAGCTTTTGAAAAGTGGATTATGAACCACCCAGGCAAGGACGTCATCTTCTTGTGAGCAGGTGGTGGGTAAGCTCCTAACCTGGCCAGAGCCAATCACCCTGATATAAATAATCGCATCTCTAAATGAGCCCATCATTGATGCAGAAAGCCATCCTCCTTGGTTTCTAAAGCTCTTGGTTGATCATAGCCTTGAGGGGACCGAACAAGCCACTCACAATGACACAACCCACTAAAGGTCAACTAGAAAGCCAGGAAAGCAAATTTAACCCTGTTCCCTATTTCTGGAAGTTCTCCTGGCACCACTTTGGACATGCGACCTCCCTCCACCAGGAGCTCCTACCCCTTGCAATGAGAGTTTTTTGTGAAGAGAGAATCAGAGTAACACATACCTCCATCATCCCAGCTGGTCTCTGTCTCCCTCCAAAAAAGAGGGAGCTAAAGTCCCAAATTCAGTGTTTTTAGGGCAGAAATGCATCCAAGTGGGACAGCTGCTGGCACAGAAATTACTTGCTGAGACTAGTGTTGATTTTTTTTTTATTTTTTACAGCAAAACTGCAATAACTAAATAAATGCATAATCATTCTGCTTGTATTTCTCTCCCTCCAGTTTCTTTGATGGGTTTTCCTCCTCGATACAATACATTCAGGCATGTTATGCCTAAACCCCAAACCTAGGTCTGCAGTGATCCAATACAACTGGACACAACCAGTTTCTTAAAAAAAAAAACAAACCAAAATTTCTGTCCTATATAAACCATGCCAACACCCACTGAAAGCCACAAGACAGATGCTGTACAGGGTTTCTAGAAGCTGTTCCTTCTCTTCACACTGGGTTTGATAGGCTCATCCCTCGCAAAAATCAGGCTGCTATTCATTTCTTCTTGCTACAGAGACACAGGAAGTAATTTCTAGAAAATTACCCATGGATGGCCTCATTTTGACTATTTTTGTGCTAAGGCAATTGCAAATGCTTTCAAATGCAGTCAAGAGGTTTAGACCTTCCTTAATGAAGATTATGAAAGCGTGCTAGTTAGAGCAGTGTAGCCTTGCTAAAGTTGGACATCACTACATTGTATTTCTCCCCTAATTAGCCTTGCCAGGCATAAAAAAAAAAAAAAAAAAAAAATCACTGCATCCTTTGTACATTGAGGAAGCTAACACAGAAGCTTGCAAAGAAAAAAAATAAATTTGTTCCAAAGCATAAACTTCAGCCACTGCACACTTCTGGCATTGCGCGCTGAGCTTCACTAAAGGATTTGATCTTTGCTTCATTGACATTTTCTCATCCATTTGAATACATGAGTATCATTTAATTTTTTAAAAATTTTTTTCCTCCTTTATCTCTCTTTCCCAGTATCAATCTCCCCGTGAGCCAATAATTGGACTGAAAACATGATTAGGGCAACACCTGGAAAAAATTGTATTTTCTTTCCTTTAAAAAGATGCCTTTTGGAAATTCCCTGTATGGGACATAGTGTGGGATCTGCCAATATGTTGATTTCAGCAATAGTGTCCCATCATGCCAGGTCACTATGAGGCAATAGTTTAAAAAAAATAAAATAAAATAAAATAAAATGTATCTTTAATCCCTAGGAATTCTAGGTATTTTAGGGAGCATCCAAATCCAGCGCTTCTGGAAAGAGCTCAACTAGACCAAAAGGAAGGGAAAAAGTGCAAAACAAAAAGGAAAATAAAATAAAAGATTGCTTTGGACAGCAGGATAAACTCATAAGCAAAAAAAATTAGAAATTGAATAACTAGATCCAGGAGATAAGCCCTCATTATTGTTGTACTGCACACCAAAAAAAGCTGAAGCTGGGTTTAATGAAAAACTAACGAACTTTACATAGATTTATTTCAGTGAACACAAGCCTTTCTCCAAGTCTGACAGAAGACGGTAATCGTGGCTGTTTGTTACTATCGATCGGACCAGCAGACAGGTTAACTGGCCATATTTTTTATAAGTGGGTGTGCATAAGACACACAGCAAACCAAATGCTTCTTGATTTCAGCAGCACAAACCAAAGCATTTCAGAGCCCTTAAAAAACAAAACCGTCTCAAGTAGGTGGTGGCAAAGTTTTGGTACTCAAGATAAGATGAAATAAAGGCCCTCGAAACTACCAAGAAAAAAACCCCAAAGTAACAGAAAGAAATCACGATGAGTTCTTCCTTCACTGAAAGCTCTCTGATAAGCCCCAATCCCATCTAGAAGCCTTCATTGCTGTTTCTATCAATAATTGGCACCGCAAGATGACAGAATAGCATCTCTTTGAGGACACCAATATATACTGAAGGCTTCACCTTCAGGTATCAAAAAAACCCCAAACCAAAATCTTTCTCCTTCCATATTTGCTGGAAGTTTCCTCAAAACAGCATGATATTCTCCCCATTGAGGCAAAACTTTCCCATGCAGTAACCCAACAGGTAAATCCATGATTAAACGTTGGCTGCCCACCAAGGTACTTTGTCCCTGCAATGAGTACTCTGAGCACCTGCACTCAAAGAGACGGACATCACCTGCCATGCAGGAAGGAGCTCGATGGCATGAGCATCACGTGCTTGGTGGCACACAGACAGCTGTTTTGGCTTTTTGGTTTGCCAAAAGCATTTATTTCAATGCTATTTCTAGCCTCCGGGTCTGGAATCAAGAGCTCTTCTTGCCTCCGACATGGCTGGAGGGTTTCCACAGGTTTAGCCTGATTGTTTTTAGACCAACCAGTACCTCTTTGGTCCCAGTAATGGGAGGCGAGATTTCAGGCTTCATGAAGGTTTCCAAGGAGACAAAGTCCTTGCTATTATCAATCCCTTGGGTAACTGACCTACAATCTGAGATCAAAGATCACCAAAATGAGCCTAATTATTTTTATAAGGAATGTATTTTTAAGACTAACAACCTAGAAGCAAATAGGATTCAACATTACGGCAGCAGTTCTTCAGATCCCAAAAGCAAAGCCAACCTGCCTCAACCTGAAGCACCATATGAGCAAAGACATTTGGGAGAAGACTTTAAAGGTGGAAACGGCCGTAGAAGCTGGTGTCCTACTGGATGAAGTTCCTCATTTCCATCTTAGATTTGGCCCCAGCTTTTACCTTCTACCCTTGTTTTGGCTTATCCTCAGCATAAGGGGCATCACAAGGAGAAGACAGCCAAGTCTATTGCCACTGAAGACAAAACAACTAAATTTCTGTAGGAAGAATAAAAAAGATGGGAAACCAACGACAAGAAGACACCTGCTCATAAAAACATCTCAAAAGTTTAACATATTAGCATGTAAAATTTACAGAGAACCCCATCTCATGTTTTGAGGTGTCACATAATTCCTGCACCATCAGGACAAGACCCTTTCAAATCAACAGACACCAAGCGAGGGCTGGAGCCCTCAATTCCCAGCACATTGCTGCCACGGCCCTGATGTTCTCCTGATGAGAGGCCAGGATAGAAATAGATCTGGAGGCTGAATAATTCATTTTAAAAGAGCCTTTGAAAAGCAACGGATTGATTAACTAACACCTGCTAAGAGGAAGGGGTTTCAGATAGCACCCTGATGGGAACGGACATTTACCATAGGGAAAAGTGGGCATGATGGATGACATTTAGGCAAGGGAAGATAGGAGTCATGCAGAAGAGCCTTTCTAGCAGTGAACTAAAGCTCATGGGGGAACAGGGTGCTAGCAAAGGGACGTTCCTTGGAGGAGCACCACCACCAGACAAACGGTCAGCCAACGTGCAATCAGTAGCTCTGTACTGCAAAAAGCCACACTTCATCCAGGTACAGACACTGGGATGGTTTCTGATTTTCTCTTGCTACTTAAAATGCAAGGACTTGTTCCCTCGTTCAGTGTTTCAAGACAAATTATATGAGCCATATGGCCTCTGTTCCTCTCTTTTTTCCTCCACGGAAAGTGTGCCAAGTACTATATCCTTCAGGAATTGTACACATCTACAGCTTTCCTGGGAAACTCTCCATGTCACCACATTTCGCCTCATATATCACATGCCACATCCCCAACAAGTCCTTCATTTCAGGACAACAGGCATTTTCACAGCCATCCCATGGGCTTCCTTTGCTGACTCTTGTCAAAAGAGCACTTGGTTGAATTTGTGTCTTTCTAGTATAAGAGCGTTGGTCCTGCAACTACAATATTTCAGACCCAGTCCCACCAGACAGGCAAAGCAACCAGCTATCAGACTCTATCAGAGAGCAAGCTTGCACAGCAAGTCACATTTGTCTTGCTTCAGGAGATTTGAAGGCAAATAACACATTGATTTTTATCATCTCCACTCCTACTAGATCCAGTGTCACCTCAGGTCCCAAACTCTCAAGCTCTGCAGACTTTTGATCTCAACATTGCCCAAGGGAGGACGTCTGTGTCCTAGAGCCCAGTCTCCAGACTCTTCTCCGGGCTATTTCCTCCTCTCTAGCTCCATTTGGCCATTTCTCCAAAATAAATCTACATACGCTTGGGCTCAACAGCAAAAGGGTAGTTAAGGAGTCCTGTGAAAACAAGATCCTAAGAGCAGAAAAGCCTTTTGGCAAGGCTTTGAGATCATTGGTTTCCAAGCAGATATGACTTAGTACAACCCAAGGACTTGCACTGCAGGTGGAGCTCTTCAAGATGACATTTGGTAGAGTGAAAAGCTGGGCATGGATGGAAATACAGAAGGAAGTTTTGACCACCTCTCTCTGGTCCTCATCTTCCTTTGCCATTCAAGGGCACAGTTTGAAGACACTCACTCTACATACAAAGACAAAGCAGTTGGATAAACCTCCTGCCAGCACATCATGGAACATGCAGACTATTTCTTGAAGGCTGGAACAAGGCTTGCTAGCCTTTGATCTTGCTTCTTGAGGGCTTCAGAGAAAGCCATCTGCTTGTTAAGAGACAACCAGCTCTGTGTACCGGAGAAGAGAGCACTGAGCGTCCTCCACCATCGCTCTTGATCAACCTTTGCAACCCTCTGCACATTTCCCAGATGGGTTTATTCCATACTGCAGGGATTATTTATTGGCTCCAAGGAAGAACATGAAGCAAAGGATCAAGTCTCTGCTTGGAGTATTGTTCCAGATAAGGTTTATGTAAACTAGTTCAATCTGGAGGACTGAAGGATTTTGTCGACTATTTAATTTCTTTAGAAGGCTATGAGGGGCACACAGGCCTGGAAACCCCACAGGAAGAAAAATCTCCAAATAGGTTTTGTGATTTCCTGCCTTGCAGAAAGCACACAGAGCATGGGTTCTCACCTGGCTTCTTCTGGCCTTCATGGTTGGTACAAACTCAACAGGATGGGAAAAAGCATTTATTATGCCTGGAACTTCATTCCACCACCCACAGAGACAACACAGTTAAAAGACTGATGCAAATTAAGCTGTCATTTCAAAGGATTGCTTGAAGAAAGGAAAAACAAAGAGAACTGAAACAAAAATACTTCTAAAATAAAATATTTGTGTCATGACAGGTGTTTATCTCACCTAGCAAACTCCTAGCGCGCACTCTTGAACTTGGAGAGGAGCTCAAGCACACTCTAGCCTGCCAAACAGGCTACGACAGCCTATACTAATATTTATTTCTGCTTTGAACATCTGCAAAAAAGTTAGTTGGATGCTTTAAAAAAAAAAAAATACATTCACAAGGACAGTGCCCACACTGCAGTATGCTACCTCACCTGAAGTCAATCCATCAGAGCGAGATGGATGTACAAATATACAACAGACCTAGGTGCAGAAGCACCCAAACTAGAGACCCAGACCAGTATGGCCAAACATCGCCGGACAATGTTATCCAATCCCAAGGCTTTGCCCAAGCCAACATGCTCCATCTTTAGCCCGGATGCATCCAGAAACCTCGGAGAAGAAAGGACTATACCATTATGCTTTCAAGGTCTACCCAGAGGCAGGTGATAGGAGTGTTTCGTCAGCTCACCCAGCCTCCTGATGATCTAAAATGCAAGAGCACAGACCATGAAGTCATGTAGGGTCAAGCACAGCTTGTTTGTTTGTTTTTCCACACTGCCACATACTCGAGGCATCTTGCTGTCAAGCTGAGTTTAACCACTGCTGGTGAGGTCCTGCAAAGAGCATGAAGACTGAGCCTCAAGCTCTTAAAAAAAAAAAAAAAAATCTGATTTCTCCTGCAGCTCAAGGGCCAAGCCTGGAGAGCAAAAACCAGCAGAACTAGCAGCCAGAAAAATGCAACAGCACAAACCACCCTGAGCAATGCAAGGATTGCCCTTTTGTTCATATTTTGACTGGTTCACGTACTGATTTACCACCATAGTAATTCTAGCCAGGAGGGGTGCCTCAAAGTTGTATTTGTCATATATATTTTCTGGAGAGCAGCCTGGAGACCATCAGATCTGGTACCATCCTTTACACAGGCAGAGGAGTGAGATGACACAGTACCGACAACGTGAGACTACTCACCATCGGTGCTCCACGGTGACCGATAATGGCTGGCTTTGGCCCCAGAGCCTTCTTCTCCATTATGCAAGGGGACGAGATGGTGAGGGGAACAAGGTAAAGTGCAACTACAACTGCGAGGTATGCAGTGACCATCAGCATCTGAGAAGCTGAGACAGAAAGAGAAAGGAAGAGCTGGTGAAAATGTTGGTCCTGACCCTCTTCACACCATAAAAGCAAAGTCGAGAGACCTTCATCCTCCTCTTCAGAGGAGAGACTAGTCTACAGCCATTGCCCCATTAGAACAGCAGAGCTCTGCATCTAGGGAAAAGCAGATTCTATTTAAAAAAAAAATATTTGAGCTAATCGAGTCCCGAGGGAAGTTTCCACTTAATTTTATATTGGAGAAACAAAGAGTTAAGTGCATTGCTTGAAGACCTAGCAACCTAGCCCAAAACACTGCTGATTTCCAGCCCCTTGAGTGGGATAGCACCAAATTTTGCCTTGCCCGACAGCAGAAATAGATCACCCTACAAATAAGTCATGGCACCACGCGAGCACACTTAATATCCCTTTGGTTTACATCACTTGTATTTACACCAGTGGTTCGCCAACACCACCCATTTCAGCCAGGATAAAGCCACTTTTAACTGTTTCTGCACCGGGATTTGTGCCAGCCAGAGCTGAATTAATTTGCAGGAATGTTTTACCGATTAAGCTGGACATGTTGAAATAAATCCTTGGGTTGTGACGACGCTGCACTTCCCAAGGTCTCTGCAAACACCAATGTTACCGGACTGGAGAATGCAGCAAAGAAAGTATCAGCTGCAACATTTGGGGACAGATGAGCAGTCCTGTGTCCCACGTCATGCCTCAGCCTCCGACTACCAGTGACTTCTCAAAGCCCACAGGATCTGGGAATCTTTCAAAGGTGCTGACAGCACAGCAGAAACACCCCTTGTCCCCAACAGACACATATTCCTCCTAAGGAACAATAGCCACCTTTGAACTCCTGAGCTATTTGGAGTCACTTGAAACACAGACATTAAAGCAAGAGACTTATTTTTTTTTATTATTATTTTGCAGACTCACTAAGGCTTTGGAACTTGAGGGAGAGCCTCCAGAAAAAAAAAAATATTTGCAATGGACACAAGATGGAAAAGGCGTTTTTTTTAGGGGAAGGACAGAACAGCCCAGCTCTGGTCCTGACCACAACCAATCTGGTTTCATACACAAACTGCTTTTTGCTTCCAGCATCTAATAGCCTCATTCAACGGCTCCGACAAGCCAGAAAGTAACTCTAGTAACTTTGCCAGCTAATTTTTCCTCCTCTCTGGGAGAGCTGTCAGTCTCCTACAGAGTACTCAAGGAACCAACTAGCATCTCGCTAAGTGAGTTCATGCAGTGTCCTGCACCATAAAGCCATGATCCCTGGAGTTGTCCATTACCCCAGCATCAAAACCTCCACATGGTCACAGGACACTATCCTGACCCAATTCTTGCTCACCCCAGGAACACCAACACACCAACCAGGCTTTGAAAAATCAGCCTAATTGTCAGCAAAAGTCTCCAGCTGTGCAAGGAATCTGGTCCCTCCCTTCCTGGTGCTGCAATTTAGGGATTAAACAGCTCAGATCACCATGTCTGAGCTGTTTAATCCCTAAATTGCAGAAGTGGGACCATGACCAGCTAATGAGGTTCAACAAGTGCAAGGTGCTGCACTTGGGCTGGGGCAATCCCAGGTACCTGTGTAGACTGGGAGAAGAACTTGAGAGCAGCCCTGTGGAGAAGGACTTGGGGGTCCTGGTGGACAAGAAGCTGGACACGAGCCAGCAGTGTGCACTTGCAGCCCAGAAGGCCAACGATGTCCTGGGCTGCATTAAAAAAGGGGTGGCCAGCAGGGAGAGGGAGGGGATTGTCCCCCTCTACTCGGCTCTTGTGAGGCCCCATCTGGAGCACTGTGTCCAGGCCTGGGGTCCCCAGCACAGGAAGGACGTGGAGCTCTTGGAGCGGGTGCAGAGGAGGCCACAGAGATGATCAGAGGGCTGGAGAGCCTCTCCTGTGAGGAAAGGTTGAGGGAACTGGGCTTGTTTAGCTTGGATCTAGGTGTTCCTGCTCCGGCAGGGGGATTGGACTAGATGATCTTTTGAGGTCCCTTCCAATCCCTAACATTCTGTGATTCTGTGATTCTGTGGAGAAGAGAAGGCTCCGGGGAGACCTCATTGCGGCCTTCCAGTGCTTTAAGGGAGCGTATAAACAGGAGGGGGAGCGACTGTTACAGAGGTTGATGGGGACAGGATGAGGGGGAATGGTTTTAAACTAAGAGAGGGGAGGTTTAGGTTGGATATTAGGTGGAAATTTTTCACTCAGAGGGTGGTGAGGCAGTGGCCCAGGTTGCCCAGAGAAGCTGTGGATGCCCCATCCCTGGAGAGGTTCAAGGCCAGGCTGGATGAGGCTTTGGGCAACCTGGGCTAGTGGGAGGTGTTCCTGCCCACGGCAGGGGAGTTGAAACTAGATGATCTCAAAAGGTCCTTTTCAACCCAGGCCATCCTATGAATCTATGATTCCGATTCAGACTCAAGGCAAGCACCACGTGAAATGCACGAGCTTCC
This sequence comes from Pterocles orientalis, assembly GCA_011057875.1. Classification (NCBI taxonomy): domain Eukaryota; kingdom Metazoa; phylum Chordata; class Aves; order Pterocliformes; family Pteroclidae; genus Pterocles; species Pterocles orientalis. Next base: position 145,149 of record WKFP01015509.1, on the reverse strand, counting down.
AAATATTTTGATCATTAGACTGCACCCACAAGGAAAGGATGCCCCAGCATGGGTCAGGGTCCATGTCAAAATAGAGCTGAAGACCACACCCAGCCATGCATATGCAGCAACTGGGACCACACACAAAAAACCTGAAACTAAATACCACCAAAGTATATACTGTTCATTTTGAGGTTGGGTGTTCTCTATGGAAGCTGATCTCCTGGCTGACCATCCAAGCAAAGCTAGCAGGACAGATACATCTCCCATTTTGTCTCTAGACAACACCAATGACAATATTTAGACAGAAAACTGCCTTCTCCCTTCCTCCTGCTCTCAGTGACCACACCAGCCCAGTCTGGGCTCATGGAAGAGCATGTTTCTCATGCTCCCATTTGCTACTCAAAGTTTCCAGGGTTGCTTTGAGTTCAATGTTTTCTAACTGACCCCAGAACCAAGCTTTGGAAATAGACCACTCTTTTACAACACTGTAGCTATTAAAAAAAACCCAAAACTATTCTCCAGGTTCAGAAAAAGTAGCATAGAGGGAACAAAAACAAACATCCAGCATATAAACTTGCCCAGAAAAAAAAATAGCCAGTCACTGAAGACCATCACATGGCTCCAAAAAAAAAAAATAAATTACAAGAACATTGTTGCACCAATGACTGCAGCTGCACCAGTTATTTCCAAAAGATTATTAGTGAGTGAAACCTTATTTTCCCATTACAAGCCATTGTAGGTTCTCACAGAGGTTTCAGTTCTTCTCTTCCATTTTTAACACCACCACCTCAAGCGTATCTGCACCAAAAAGCCTGTAAATTTCTCCAAGATACCTTTCACAAGTAAAATGACCCCGAAATCTTTAAGATCCAAGGGTAGAGAAGAGATTAATGTTTTTCCTTATAAACAACCAACCAAAAAAAAAAAACCACCCCACAACCCCACAAACAAAAAACCCCACAACCCAGGAGCAGAGAAAGAGAAGAAAAACAGCTTCCTAGCTTATTAAAAAAAAAAAAGCCATTTTCAGGGAAGTCAGCTGCAAGAGGAAGAAGTATGAGGAATTCAGAAGGAGCACAGGCAGCCTCTGCTCCAGGCATAACCACAAATCCTCCCTCAACTGGCAGCCTAATTACATGCTAGGACATATTTAAGAAGAACCAGGTACAGCTTTATTGGCATATTTATAAATTAAGGCAGAGCAATTCTTTCTTTGAAAGGTCTTTCTGGATATCAAAATCTTTCCATCTTCAGACACCGTTCCTTGTTCTTAACTCCCACTTCTTGGAAGTCTTTCACAAGTGCTGCCAAATCCTCCCAGGGCTTACGTTTTGCTGCAGGTTAAATACCAATTAAAATAATTTTTCTGGAGCTGGCACAAGTGTCTGAGAACGTCCACGGACACTCTGAAGAAAAACAATTTGGAGGGCAAGGATGGATCAAATTATTTGCAAGAAAAGTTGAAGGAACAGCTTGAGCTTGGGAGAGTCCCCAGCAATGAGGTGGGATGGGAGATGCACAGAAGAGTTTATTTAAAGGGGGCCTACAGGAAAGATGGGGAGGGACTCTTGATCAGGGGGTGGAGGGACAGAACAAGGGGAAACTGTTTTAATCTGAAAGAGGGGAGATAGAGATGAGATGTGAGGAAGAAATGTTTACCTGTGCGGGGGGTGAGGCAGTGGCCCAGGTTGCCCAGAGAAGCTGTGGATGCCCCATCCCTGGAGGGGTTCAAGGCCAGGCTGGATGAGGCTTTGGGCAACCTGGGCTAGTGGGAGGTGTCCCTGCCCATGGCAGGGGGGTTGGAATGAGATGAGCTTTAAGGTCCCTTCCAACCCAAACCATTCTGTGATTCTATGATCTCAGCAGACAGGACCACCAAATGGAAGAGCTGGGTTTAACGGGTCTTTCACCACTGACTCTGCTCCCTTAAACTTTTGACTATGTCTCAATGGATATTTAGGAAGCACCTAACCATCAGGGGACTAGATCTCTACTAAGCCCTCTGGCTGCTACTGTACCACAACCAATGAGTCCATTAAGGCTTTCAAAAGAGAGAAACACAGGTGAGGTTGCACCAAGGAGTCAGAGAAGAGACAGGTGCTTACAAGATACAGAGAAGAACACTGTGCACTAGCTGTGGAGGGTGCATTCATGTTTTCCAAAGCAGATTGATGGAAATCTGGATGCTTTTATTCATTGAATTATTGAAAATAGCTTTCACCTCCAGCCCTGGTGTGCTTCTGACCACAAATTGACAGCTGTGGGATCTAGGTGCATCCTCAGACAAGATACACCCACTCCAATTTCAACCAGGTTACTCTAGAAGAGCATCCACCTCCCTGAGCTGGAGGATAAGCACAAGGAAGGGACCAGCACTGCCTCCCACCAGCTGGTTCTCAATGGGAGGACCCAACACTCCAAGAGTCACCCACCAGCCCCTGCCCACCATGCGAGGACACGAGAGGTACTCACTGGCTTTCTCCATTCGTGCAAACTGCCCCGCGACCAACCACGACAAAGCCGTGACTGCTGCAAGTGCTCCTATGTGCAAGAAAGGGGCTGTGGCCTGCAGGACACAAGAACAGGAGAAAAAAAAATTAAACTAAGAGAGGGGAGATTCAGAATAGACAAGGAAGAAGGGTTTTATTGGATTAGACATCAGGAAAAAATTTTTTACTGCCCACTTTGCCCAGAGAGGTGGTGGATGTCCTATCCCTGGAAACATTCAAGGTCAGGTTGGATGAGGCTCTGGACAACCTGATCCAGTGGGAGGTGTCCCTGCCCATGGCAGCGGGGTAGGAATGAGACGATTTTACAGTCCCCTTTCAACCCAAACTATTCTGTGATTTTATGAACACACTGGACCGTGTATCACCACGGTGAATCACCACAAGAACAAGTTTGAGATGGATCCTCTGAATCACGCTTCTGTTCTCCAGTTACCTCCCTAAATCTTTAAACAACAAGAAAAGGGAAGCACTTCTGAGAAACCTTAGTCACTTATGGGAATGCTAATTTTTCTTCCCTGTATCTGCCTATTATTTGTGTGCTCCAAAATACACAGCAGAGACCACCAGCCTCAAGCCTTTCATGGGCAAAATACCTTTGAACCCCTTTTTGAAGAAGAGACAAAAAAAAAAAAAAAACAAAACCAAAAAAACAAAACAGCAGGTCTACCAAGAAATTAACAGTTTAACTATTTTCCTCTAACAATTACATAGACTTGTGGTATGCTGCAGGGCTTTCTTAAAACAGGAGTAGAGCACAGAAGTTGCATTCTTTTTTAGATGTATATATATAATTTTATGGGCAATGTAGAAACAAACCCAGAGTGTTCCTCCCATAGTGCTGGGAAGAACATGATCCTCCAGGTCTGGACACCAACATGCAGAGGCACTGCCAGCCAAGTTAAAAGGAGGAATTGCCTTCTCCCTCCAACAACTCTGAGTCACACCCAGCCTCAGTATTTTCCACTTCTAACTCCAGAGCCAAGCCCTAGTTTGAGTTTAAACTAAAGGAGCCCAAGAGATAGAGACAAAGTGATGTGGTGGCCTTGAGGACTCCAGGGGAGTTTTGCTGCAAATTTTTTCATCGTCAAGATTTCAATATTGGGAGCGATAAACATTAAGATGGGGTTTTATACAGTAAAAAGACACCAAGTCCGTGACACGTAGCTGCACTGGCCTCTTTCCCCACCCAGAGAAGCATCTTTGGAGACAACTTACTTGCAGTGAAATAAATACCATCTCCCATTCGTCGTCCCAAAGCTGTGCTATCGATGACATGGTCACCACGGTAGTGATCAAGGTTGTCATCAGGCCAATCTGCAACAAATACGAGAGAATTTACCTATGGGACCCTATCATTATCATAGGGAAGAAGCTGGAGAGAGAAGACTTTTATATGTAATAAATGGCCTGAAACAACTAGCCTTAGGACCCATAAGCAAAGAGGTTGGGCTCGTGTGCTGTCCCAGTATAACCTCCCTTTTCCCCCACTGAAGATACAACTTCGGGCTAAATAGCCCCAGGAGGGCACATCTCATGGATGATCTCACTTCTTCACACTGTGACCAACTGTAGGGAGAGATCAGGCGATTCACCCTGGTAACAAACTGGATCAGGAACAGCTTAAATATAGATTGTATTCAGCCAGGCAACTTCAGAAGATGATTCTGGATTCTCCTGGCCCTGCTGCAACAGCCTGTGACACACCAATGCTCTGGGAGGTTGGTGGACTTGGCTCAACATGACTCTCCAACACTCCTGTTCAAGGAGAAAACTTGAACACGTCCAAGAAACAACAAACACTGAACTTCTCAACCAAGGCTGTGCATCCCCATCACTAAGCAATCATCTCTGAGGTGGTTCAACACAACTTTGTGCATGGATGTGACTTCACCTGGGTCAGAAATGGCAACGACTGTGCAGCCAGCATCCAAGCCATGTTGACAGAGCAGTTATAACAGATATTGCAGTTTGAGAAGAGGCTCCAGACGACAGCAGCTGAACTGAGACGGCAGAACAAGACCCAGTCCATCAGCCACTTGCCCGAGCATCCCTCTACTTCCTTGTGGAAACATTCAGAAGTCTGAGTGGAGCAGTCAAAAAGAAAACATCACCTCCATTCTGAAGGTAAAAAGTTCAAACCATCAAAAAATTGCCATAGAAATAACTCCAGCTGTAAAAACCTCAAATCTGGGCTGTCTGTCAAAAAATAGTTCATCCTCCGCCTCTTTGTCTGGTATCTGAGACTCTGCTGTACCGCATGTACAGCATGCCTACTGGATTAAACGGATGCTGCTGCTGTGTCTCAATCTCATTTACTGTCTAGATCCAAAATCTGTGTGGGAGACTGGGGCAGGAAAAGCCAACTGATATGTAACAGTGAGCTGATCATCTAGGATGCACAGGACGTCTCTAGACTGATTTCAGATTTACTTAATACCTTAGACAAGCAAATTAAAAAAAACCCACATTCCCAACATTTACAGAAATCACTTTTGTACATAAGGACAGGATTTGTCTTTCTACTTTAGCCCTCGGTTCCCACCTGCTGTTCCTCTCCTGGCTGCCCACAGAGAGACCTGCCAACAGCACAAGGTTTGTCCTGAGCCTCCAACTTTTGTGGAATATGAACAAAGCACATGGGCAGCAAAAGGGTCCAAGAGATCCAGCTGCCTCCAACTGAAGAGGATCTCCAAGCCAAGAGGCTGCATTCAAACCATCTGCTAATTCTAACCAACCCATTTCCATGCATCCAAGGAGGGATGGGATTCCCCTGCCTATTTAAAAGATACCTCCCAGCTACCTAGAATGGCAAACCACACTGTCCCAAGATATTTCCTCATTAAGGACTCTCAGTTAATAAAGTACAAAGCAACCCACTTGGACAACTGCACTTTGCCATGGGGCCTTGCATGCAGCAGTCATTCTGCTCCCCAATCTTAAGACTGAACTTAATCCAGTCTCTTATCTAAACCTCCTTAAAAAGTTGAAGGGGGTGTGAGGAAGGGAAGAGAGAGAGCAGCACATCTGAGTTGTGATGAAAGGTGGAGGTTTTTTTTTTTGGAAGAAGGGAAGGAAGGGTGGTTTTCTGTAGGCAAGAACTAACTGATCTCCACCAACACTTTCCTCTTCTAGACTTACTCATCCAAACCCACCAGCCACCTGGAGCATGTCTGAAAAATACCAGTTCCCCTGATGAAGAAACATATGTTAGACTCAAGAATCAACAATTTATTCTCTAGCAGCAGTCAGATGGTCTCCGCCCTCTCTTTGCTTTGCATCTCCTCCTCCCGAGGAAGCATAATTTCTACCATTTCTAGAAAAAAAAAAAAAAAAAAAAAAAAAAAAAAGAGAGGGCAGGGAGGTTTCTGTTCTCCCTGTCCTGGGGGGTGGTACATCTGTTCAGGCTCTGATCCTACAAGACCTTGTCAAGTGCAGAACAACCAATTTCAGGAGGAGCTGTACATCAGCAGATTCAAGATTGGTGCCTTAATTACCCGTTAGCAGATTGCCAATTACAACTGAACCCTGCCAAGCCATTTTCTTTGGCACCGTCTCTCCCTGCAGCTTGCTACATGCTCTTCCTCTCCCCTGTGCTCCAAACACCAGATCTGCATCTTCTCTTACATTTCACAGAAATATTTTTCAAACTGCTTTCCACACAAATCAGGACTTCTTTGGGTTCCAGCAAATCCAGGTTGCCCAGAGAAGCTGTGGATGCCCCATCCCTGGAGGGGTTCAAGGCCAGGCTGGATGAGGCTTTGGGCAACCTGGGCTAGTGGGAGGTGTCCCTGCCCATGGCAGGGGGGTGGAACTAGGTGATCTTTAAGGTCCCTTCCAACCCAAACTATTCTGCGATTCTAAACCACAACCTGACCAGTGCACACCCGCAGTTTCAACACCTACATCTTCTCCCAAGACTTTTCCCATCAGTTCCTCCAAGGACACCCTGCACAGCTTCACATCTGCTCAGCTCCTCCTCCAGGGCTGGGTTCAGCACAGAAAGGACCACCAGAGAAGTTCACAATGCAGTACCACGCTGAGCCAAGACTAAAGTCAGGCTTCTCTAATGTTCCTCCATCTCTAAAAGTGGGCCATCTGTCAACAGGGACCCCAAAGCATTTCACCAGAGTCTTTGTCCCCAGGCTTTGACTGCCCCTACTATGCAATTTGCTCAGTCCTCCAAGATGAGGACACATGCACCAGACATCTACAATTTCTCCTCTTCCCAAAAAGACCATGGCAATGAGTGCCACATACACCACCTGCTCCTCAGACTTCTGTTTTATTGAGCTCCTGCTCACTTCCAAGCTGAGAAGAGCCATTTACCTTGTGAAGCCAGTGCAGGTTCATTTGCTGTCCCACAGCTATGTGACATAGTGCTAGTATCTGGGAGGAAGAAACCAAGAGTCAGACGTAGGCACAATCCCAACCTTTAGGTGTTTGAACATCCAGGAACACATCACCATCCAAAAAGAGAACCAAAGAGGCCAGGGCAGAAAGTAGGGCTGGTGTCAGGATGGTCCAGCAGACACCACCTCCCTTGGTTGTACCAACAGATCCTCTCCAAAGGCAAGGATGTGGAGGGAAAGACTTTGACCTCCAAGAGGCAGGGAGTTTTAGAGCCTGGTCCATGGGTTTACAGCTCCCAGGACTGCAGGAAGCTGTCCCTACATGGAGCCAGATACCAGCATGATATCTGAATGGACATCACCTTGAAGGTCCCAGCACCCTGGGATGAGGGGAAACAACTTCCACGTGTGACTGGAAGATACACCAAAGTGGAAACTGGGCCATAGTAAGGAGAACAAGAGCTGTATTTCTCCTCAGGCCAACCGCACCACCAGTATCAGGGTCTCTGCCTTTGCTCTTGACCATCTGAGGTCAAAGACCATGCATGTTTCACTTTTTATTTATTTTAGGCAGCTTAAGGCTAACAAAGAGAGGAGGAGAGAAAAATCACTTCTGAAAGGAAAATTGCTCAAGTCGTAGGTAGACTGTGAAGTTCATGCCCTTTTAAAACAAAACCACAAACCTGTAGGAAATAGCATTTTATTCTACTCACCAATAACACTGTAATGTACGTAAAGCCAGCAGCAGTTGTCACAAGTATTGGAATGGACCAGTCACTCCAATATCCCATTCGGTTATATAAAAACCTGGAAGACAAGTGTGAAGTATAGATTAAGAAGAGATTCAACACCATAGCAACTTCACTTGGATTCCACACAACTTCAGAAAATTGGTCTTTCCATTCCCACTGTACAGATGAGTGATAAGCAGCAAAAAAGCAGAAGTCACTCGGAAACAAAACCCAGTGTTTGTACTTTGATCCCTCATGGGAAATTAAAATAAAAAAATATACAGGACCAGGCTTGAGTTTTACAAAATATATTTCTTACAAACAAGGCAAAAGTGTCCCCACATGTGGTGGCGTTTGCCTAAATAGATCCAACACTGTCCCATGTTCTCATAGACCAATAAATACAACAAAGAGATAGCAACATGGACAGGTGAAGAAAGCAAATGTGGCTGTGAATAGCTGGGTTGTATACCCAAGGCACAAACTCTTCGTGGAGGGACAAGGCGATGGAAGGAATTGGGTCTCCTGGAGCTACTGGAGACAGTGTCTGTTACTCCAATGGGCTGCAGAGAAGGTCCAATCCTGCAAGAGTGGAGACTGTCAGGAATCGGGCTCAGGACTTCCCAGAAGGGGTTGGCTATTAGAACTGCATCCTTTTGACCTTCTCATCTTCAAGTGCCTGAAGGGCTGATCTGCCCAGCCTGAAGGATGCCTGTGGTGGTTTTGGGTTCAGTTGGAGTCACTTCTCCTGGTCATTCTGTGTACCTTAAATCTCTAAGAGATGAGCCATTCAGTGGTTCTGTGATCCAACCTTGGCAAGAGGCAGCAGCAATGTCCTGATGTGCTGGAGGATCAGAGCAGGGACTGAAGCAGGGTTAGAGCAGTACCGAGGTACAGATGACATCCTACAGGCATATCTCCAAAGCACAGACCCCCAAACCAGCTTTGGTTCCTCTAAGCCATCACTCATCAGTGAGTTTCCCACAGTTTCAACTGCACACATGCAGAACAGCTGCCAGCTCGTCGAGGTTTAGCAGCACAACAGCATAGAAGCCACATGTTTTTCTGACAGCTTAGTAGCCACAGCACTGCTTTAAAAACAGAGAAACCCATATTCAATCCCTTCTTTCGCTGTTGGGAGGGCAGTGCTCTTCCCCCATCAATTCTCCAACCAACAGGCAAAGGGAGAGTCTTCGTCCTCCTGCTGAAGCTGATTTTCTTGCCTCCTCTCCTCTATTTATCCAGGTATTCTCCTCACTCTGTTATCAGGTTTTCCAACCCTATACTTCATCTCAGCATCCTGCCTCTTCTCATCACTTTTACGAAGCCAAGGGGCAACAAAAGCTTTATGAACAGGAGCACCAGACAAAGCAGACCATTATTCACAGTAAGAGACACTGTCCCGTGTGCCTAGCAGTGGGTCTCAAATGTCAAATTTGCATTTAAATAGCAATACACTTCCCAACAGAACTTCCCTGGAGTTGGATTAGAGAGTCATTAAAAGCACATTACAGCAAAGCCACTGCAAGACACAAGATAGACTGGGTCAACTACCTTCCCTGGCCAGAAATGCAGAAGGGCACCCAGGTCCCACCACACCAGGAGAGAGGCAGGCAAATCATGGAATGGTTTGGGTGGGAAGGAACCTTAAAGATCCCCCAGTTCCACCCCCTGCCATAGGCAGGGACACCTCCCACTAGCCCAGGTTGCTCAAAGCCTCATCCAGCCTGGCTTTGAAAATCCCAGAACCCTTCTCATAACTTCTGAGAGTTCAAGCCCTACCTGGATTCAAACTTTTTTCAATGGATTTCTAGGAAAAAAACATCATGAGGTTGACTTGGATTGGGGCTGTCTTTATCTGCAGGTAAATCCTCTGGTACAGCAAGGACAAGAAAGTTCTGGGGTGGATGATGCAGTAGTAGTGATCACACCTCACTCTGGTAAAGGAGCCCATAACACAGCAGACATTGGACTTCTCCGTCATCTGACAGCATGGGGTTCAGGTCAGATGGTCCCACTAGCCTTCCTCTGCCCTACTCATCAGCTTACTCAATGAGCCGACCAAGGTTATGACCTAAGTTTTTTTGTCGGGTGGTTTTTGGTTTTTTTTTGGTCACAACACAATGTTCATGCAAGCATATCAAAGACACAACCTCCTTCCCACCACTCAAATCCAGCATCATTCATCAGCCATAAACTCTGGTCTGGCAACTGCTCCATCTATTCTATCCAGAAGTAAAGCTCCTACGGAGGATCTGGAGAGCAAATCCTTGGGCTCAAACATGACCCATGTCCACATTCTGCTTAGAGATTCAAAGAGCCATAACAAAAGGGATCTGGAGGGATTCACACTATTAATAAAAAAAGAGGAAAGAAAGAAAAGAGGGTTCCTCTGAAGTCTTTGCTCATGCCACTACCAAGAGTTTCCTTAGCTCAGCTTCAGTACATTTAAGTTTTTGCTCTGATGTCCTTCCAAGTGGCCCTCTGCTAGTGTCAGGTCTTCACTTGATGTGCAAATGACTGTTTGAAAATGCTGTTTCCATGGTAGTTATGAACTAGATGAGCCTTCTCCAAAACTAAGGAAGAAAAATTGCTACACAGACTTGAATTTACAGTCTCGTTCCAGAGGGAACACAGCCAGGTTCACAAATTACAGCGTCTCCCACATCCTTCATTAACCAATGTTGAGCTTTCTGTTGCAGTACATAACTTGCACACTGGAGATCTGAAGTATAATGCAATTAAGAAGAGACACCAAAGAAGCAAATGCCCTAAGCAATAAATAAAAAAATAAATATTGACTTAAATTTAAGAAGCACAAATCCTTTCCACTGACAAGGATCCCACTGCACATTCAGCCATGCAGAAAAAAGTTAAAAGCTGCAGCAAAACGTTGGGCTATAGATTCGCCTTGTCTTTCTAAAGCCCATTTCAATCTCAAAATAGTCCCTTAAGTCTTCACAAGTTTAAAAGCCAAATACTCACATTTCTGTAGGTAAACCCTATCAATGCCACAAGTTAATTATGTCAGTTTGGGTTTATATAGGTAGGTGCATCTACTGCTGGACCCCAGACACGGTGCCTGGGGTTGGCTATGCTTGAGAGGTAGCAGAAACCTAGAAATAAGTTACCTATGGCAGTTGCAGAGCATCATTTAACCCAAACGTGCAGAGCATTGCTAAGAAAAGACAACCGTCCTAGTGAACTGGAACTAGATGATCCTGAAGGTCCCTTCCAACCTAAAGCATTCAATGAATTCGGGTTTCAATTAGTCAGGTTACCATTTTAGCCAAAAGAATACAGAAGAGAAGGATTGCAGCGCATGGTTTCAACTAGAATAATGAAGCTTTACATTAGCACACTGATAAACCTCCTGAGAAGGAGCTGGGGTTATGGAGGACACGAGGCTGAATGAGCCAACAGGGCACCTCCATTGTGAATAACTCAAACCACATACGGGGGGGGCTTCACTGCATCCAACTCTGGGGCCCCCAACATAAAAGACCTGAATCTGTTGGAGCAAGTCCAGAGGAGCTCCGGAGATGGTCCGAGGGCTGGAGCAGCTCCCGTGCGAGGACAGGCTGAGAGAGTTGGGGGTGTGCAGCCTGGAGAAGAGAAGGCTCCGGGGAGACCTTCTGGCAGAACTTCTGGGGGGTCTCCAGGAAAGATGGGGAGACCCTGGGCCAGGGTGCCCAGAGAAGCTGTGGATGCCCCATCCCTGGAGGGGTTCAAGGCCAGGTTGGATGAGGCTTTGGGCAACTTGGGCTAGTGGGAGGCTAGTGGGAGTTGGAACTTGATGATCTTTAAGGTCCTTTCCAACCCAAACCATTCTATGATTCTATATTTGGGAACCTAAAACTTTGCAACACTGCATCTGTAATGCCCATTCACAGTGTTCCTAGGGCATTGCTTCATCTCTGCATGTTTTTTTGGGGGGTTTTGTTTGTTTGTTTTGGTCTTTTTGGGGTTTGGGGTTTTTTTTAGCCCTTTCTCAACTTTGAGCTAAGACAGATTTGGCTTTGCACTGGAATGGGCTAGGAGCATTTACATCCTCTACTGGAGGCAGAAACTGTAAGAAAGAGGAGCTCCAAGATTGCCTTCAAAAACCACAACCCAACTTTTTTTCATGCTAGTATCATAAATAACCAAGAGTAATGGTAATGGCTTCAGTTCTCAGAGCGTGGGTCTGAGCAAAGAGAAAAACAACGCTCCTGGGGGGAGACAGCTCACATCCTTACGTTAGTAAACACACCCCTACACAACTTCAGCATCTAAAGCAGGCAATTTAAGGGATCAACTACCCACCGCGTTTTAAAATACAGTTTACATATCATCGTTGACAGGAAGATGATGTCAAAGAGGTTTGGTTAGAAGAGAGTCCAAGGTACTGTCAAAATGTTTTAAGATGTTGCTGAGATAGTAAGAGGGAATAATTTCCAGCACTGGGGGGAGTTGGCAACACCCCAAACTCCCCAGGACATCCCACTGGAAAGCTTGTTTTTGGCTCCTTCCAACTTTGCAAAATTTTCCACACCCATAACTGCTTCAGGCTGAATTTTTGTCATTTATATTTTGTGGAAAGATTCAGCCAGATTGCTCAGCCACTTCCAAATACAAGCCAACCATAGAAACAAACAAAAAAATCTCCAAAAATCTCATATGTGATTTCAGCTCCAAATTTGCTTTCACGTGCTGTTCACCAGGGAGCACACCTACCGCAATCTCCATTACAGCCACACAATGGGGACGTGAGGACATTACACCTATCAGTGTGGACAGGTAGAAGAACTAGATGACCTCCATGGTCCCTTCCAACTCAAACTATTCTATGATTCCTTCAGTTTCGCTTTCCATTTACAGTCATTATTAAGTCCATCTGAAGGACTCAAATGCATCCAACCCAATGTCAAACAGCTCTCAGAGGTGTAGGACAGCAGCCAAATTTCTTTATGGGTTTGCACCCTCAAAAGGGGGAAACTCTACTCACCAGTTGATTTCATTGTAGTCGTTGCGAACTTCCCACCAGAAGTAAAACCAGACCAGGGTGAGGAAGAAGGATGAGGTGAGGATGAGGAACCAGAGGCGCTCCCACTGTGGACAGAAAGAGAAGCCAGCGTCAACGCTATTCCCATTTCAAGACCAGTGCCCCATCCTGTCCCACGTCTCATCTAGAGGCTCTTGAGGTTGGATGGAGTAGCAAGTTGTTTCCAAGGGCACATTTCTGACATTCCTCCCCTGGGGGAGGTGGAAGGTGCACCCCTCATCCCCAGCTCTGGGCAGAGGGGTCACTTACGTAGTCACTTACGTAGGGTTGGGACGGCATTTCTGCAGCTCTCAGGGCATCTCAAATAGGGGAGCATTTATAGATACAAACTTTTGGTTTTTGGTCGGTTGGATGTTTTTTGGTTTAGGTTGGGTTTTGTTGGGATTTTTAGGTTTTTTGTTGCTGTTGTTTTTTGGGGTTTTGGGTTTGTTTCTTTTTTTTTGAGGCAATCATTCAACTTTTCCATTCCCACGTGAGAGATGCAAAACAGCATCTTACTTTCCCATGGGTTCAGCCTAAATAAGCAAGTCGTTATCCCATGGCAAAGACTACACAGCAGGTTAGGGATACTACTACTAATGGGAACCCTTACTCCTGCCCCCAGGGCACTCAGCTCCTGCAGAGCCAAACCACCCACCCACAACATTTATTCCCACCACCACCACCACATATGCAAGTGTTTTGCAAATCATACGGCAGGAGAAGAGACCACACCAGCATCAGATGAAAGATATTTGCACCAGCATTCAGTTTTGATGAATGTTTCGGATAATACTCTACCCCCCTCAAAAAAAAAAAAAATTTCTAAAACATCTGTTTAGTGCCCTGCTCCAATAGCGTGGGTAAAATCCTAAACCACAAGGACATCCGTGAAGAGAGCAGTGTTGCAAGAACACTATCCCTAACCAGCACCATTTCCACATGCTCCCTTGCCCACACGTGCTTCTGTTTCAGCTAGCTGGACGCAAAACACCAAAATAAATTCTTTACGGAAAATATTCAAATATATCCTCTCTTCCCAGAATGAGCAAAAAGGGATGAGAATTGAAAAAGTGTCTGAGCAACTCTGCTACTATAATTTCCTTCTAGACCTCGAGCACAGCATTCATCTCTTTTGAACATGCCCTTTTCTCTAGTGAACTGTCTCATGGTTTTTCAATTATGCAAAACAACGTAACCAACATAAACACCCGTTTTGGCGATATAAGCAACACAACTATTCTTTGCCTTCCCTTTCCATCTTAAGGACTGGAGCTATTTATTTCACTGCGTATTGACTATTTTTCATCATGCATCACCCTGGATACCAGTCTTGTGATACAGCTCTGCCTTGTACGCTTTGTCTTATACAAAAAGTGACAAAAGAAAAAGCAAGCAATAAAAAGGGTTGGAATTATCGAATTTTTGCTGTGCCAAAAATGATGTTTTCTGCTAGAAATTCACAGTTCTTGGCCAGTGTAACGGTTAAAACATTTTTATTTCAATTCAGCTCAAGTTTTTTAGCCAACTTCTATCAAACTTCAGTAGCAGCAGGTGCCTAAGTCCCACAAGGGGCTTTGTATTCCAGAAAAATGGGGCAAAAGGGACCAGAAGGAGGTACAAAGGGACTTCTATAGTGCAACTACTGGGTTCTCCACAATGAATCTCCTCCTCACCAACCACCGCTGCACAGCCAAGCCAACCCTTTCCAACCAAGGAGTTTCAGATTAAAACCCACCCACGGAACACATGGGTTATACAAACACCCAAACCAAAACCCACTCAATACCTTCCCTCCATCCCACCAAAATTGCCCAGGAGGAAGTGACTGGTAGCCCTTTCAGCAGACTATGATTCTTTTCTCCTGGTTGCCTTCTAGTCTGCAGACCTCCAAGCTTTCAAACCTCACTTTCCCTATTGTGATGGGTTGGCCCTTGGCTGGGGGCCAAACCACACACACCCGCTCACACAGTCCCTGCCCCCACCCAATGATAGGGGAGAGAATTAAAGAGGTAAATGGCAAAGAGGACTTTTTGTTTGGTTTGTTGTTTTTTTTTTTTCCCTCTCCATTTGGGTCCAACACCACCTTGAACCCATCAGCAATGCTGCTGAATCGGTTAACGGGACAGGGTTTTGCAAGGCAAGCAAGGTTTAAAGTGTCTCAAGTGCTGAGAACCAACATTGCTACAAAAAAACCAACCCCACAACCCTCCAGCTCTTTAAAGGTCATCATTGGATAAGCTTGGCCAGCTTTACTCACTGGACAACACTGATTTCATAAACAAGCCAAGGAAAACATTTTAGAACATGTTTGGGCTTTTTATATATATATTTTTTCCTCCTCATTTACATGCAAGCAGCATAGCTTGTGTCAAGCTCTCCAAAAGCTATTTTTGGTCTGTCCTTGATGGTGCACTTGCCAGATATATTTGTCTGCCTGATTTTATGAAAACCCAGTTGAATTCTTCAAGGGTTGGCATACTTCAGTGAGTTGAAGCACAGTTCTGGGTGGGCTTTCAGAAGAACAGGGAACATCTTCCCAGCACCAACTGAACTGGAACCCGAACCCACATGAATCTGACCTACATGCACAATATACTGGATTTAGCCCAGGTCCTGTACAACCTCCCTCCTCATCAGAGGAGCTTTACATCCCCCTACTTTGCAAGCTCCCGCATACTTTAAAGCAAGGTGAAATCTGCAACATGCAACAGCTTCAAGCCTCTACTGCCAAAAATAAAGACTTCATATCATGTCATCCTTATCACTCAATCACAACCACGAGTAGGTGGAGGCAACAGTGCCACTTCACCTACAGAACCACTCCAGCAGAACCACTAGGAAGTTTGAAGGTGCTTGAAAAAACATTCATATTTTCAGCTCCATGAGATTTTAGAAGAACGTCAGCACTGACATTTTTGGCAGTTCTTCTAGAAAGCTTTCCCTTCCCCACCTTCTCTTTCAGTTTCTCCTTCTTCACACTGGGATAAGATGGACATACTCACTAGCTACCAGCTACTTACACTAAGCTTAAACATGTTCGGTTCACACAGTGCTCAGTCTTGTCCTGCAAATGAACCTGACCAAGAACAGCTCCATCAGCACCTTCATTCCTATCAAGATGCATTTTGGAAGTCGTTCACCATTCCGTCCTATTCTCCATGCTCCGGTTCACCTTGCTAAAGGGCATTGGGTGAAGCTAAACCACAAGATGTGCTCAAAGAGTGGACCCGACGCACCTCAACGACGATGGGTAGCCAGTCCACAGGACTAGATCAGCCCTAGTCTTAACTGACCACATCACCACCTCCAAAATAGTTGGACCACAGATGTCAGGATCTCAGCACCAACCATCTCCTTCCACAAACCTCTTCTCTTGGGCCACACTGCTTGTTGATGCGGATGTAGCCACGATATCTTACAGAATGGCAAAAAAAATGTATTAATCCCATTGTACCAACATTTAATTTTAAAGGAAAGTAATAAATGAAGAGTCACCTTCTTCCTCCAGTTAAATGGCCAGAGAGGACATGTACCATGCGCTCAAAAAAAGCCAACAGGCACACGGACATAGTCTTTGCAGAGAACACCCACTGAGACGGCCACAGCCCAAAGAAGGATGGAGAGAGTCAATAAAAATAAAAGTGACTTTGAAGTGGATATATTTAAAAGGGAAGATTTTGCACTGCAGAATCACTTTCAAAAACCAGGCATCTTGCACGTACCAATGTGCTTGTGATCTCAGGTCTATTGTGGGGCAACATCCAGCAACAGGAATAAGATTTCTTACTCCAAGAGTATCTACAGACACAATAGGAAGAGTTCCAAAGGAAAAAAAGTGAAGACTGAGTCATGTTACCAAGCTGCAGTTTGTCAGTGATTTTTTAGTTGTTTTTTTTTTTTAATTAAACCATGGAATCCTCTAAAAAATCCAAACAGAATCAACGTTTCATCCACATTCTCCACCACTTTTTTGCATTCCCAATCCCCACCCTATGCCAGGTAGGAGCATAACTAACTCCAAACTAAGGGATGACAGCAAAAAAACCAAATTATATGAATTTCCCACAAAGACCCGGTTTGTGATTCAACTGTGAAGTTGGCTCACACATTTTATCTGCTCTTGTTCTGCAAGTTTTAATCTTACTTGTTAGAAACAGCCCTGAAATTCATATCACAGAGCACAGAAGAGATTTTCCAATTGGGGGATTAGTTTCGGTTAACCGAATTAATTCTGCACCAGCCTCTTTTGCTGCAACTCCCCAACGCAGACAAAAGTCGCAGCATCATTTACCACCTGGCACCAGGGGCACAGGAAAGCAGAGAGGCTCAGGAAGATTATTTTATTTCCTGTAACATCTGTAGGAGATATTATAAAGTTCATCTACATATACACTCCCACCTACCCCTCCTGCAAGGACTATTTCAGCTTAGTAAAACTTGCTATATTAGAAACAATGAGATCTCCCACCCATTTCTACATTCTAACCATATGCCAGAACCATAAAATCACAGAAGGGTTTGGGTTGTAAGAGACCTTAAAGCTCATCTTGTTCCACCCCCTGCCATGGGCAGGGACACCTCCCACTAGCCCAGGTTGCCCAAAGCCTCATCCAGCCTGGCCTTGAACCCCTCCAGGGATGGGGCATCCACAGCTTCTCTGGGCACCCTGGCCCAGGGTCTCCCCATCTTTCCTGGAGACTCCCCAGAAGTTCTGCCAGAAGGTCTCCCCGGAGCCTTCTCTTCTCCAGGCTGCACACCCCCAACTCTCTCAGCCTGTCCTCGCACGGGAGCTGCTCCAGCCCTCGGACCATCTCCGGGGCTCCTCTGGCCCCGCTCCAGCAGCTCCGTGTCTGTCCTGTGCTGAGGACCCCAGAGCTGGGTGCAGCACCCCAGGGGGGGTCTCACCAGAGCGGAGCAGAGGGGGACAATCCCCTCCCTCACCCTGCTGCTCACGCGGCTGGGGATGCCCCCAGGACACTGTCATGAAGCCATTAGACCACCAAATTCACCATTATCTCTCCCCCAACCCAAAAAAACCCAACCAACCAACAACAAACAGGATCTAAATAGAATGTGATTTGGACTCAGAACAGAGAAGGAACATTTAAGATCTTAAAAATCAAGACTGTCCAGGGTTAAACCCCATCAATCAGAAGTGGCTGTCTCTGCATACATCCCCCTCTTCCCGAGGTTTAAATGTTTCTATAATTAAGTTGGGTCTATAAGAAAGTATGTCTCAATGCACACAAAACAGAGGGGTACAACAGGTTCTAAGACCACATTAAATTGCTTATTTACTATATTCCCAAAGCTCACTGAAATACTGTGCAATGAGCTAAGCTGCTATCCTCAGTCTTCGTTTGCACCCAGTTGGAGAAGGAGGCTGCATTGGCTCAAGGTCTGCTCCATTAAAGTAAAAAAAAAAAAAAGCCAAGGCTAGAGCCAGCTGATTTACTGGCAGCCTATGGATGAAGCAAAGCACCAACAATTTGCTTCACTGGTCCCGAAATGTCCTCCTCCACCACCTCCAGTCATTGCTGGAGACCCTCCATCAGCTCATCCCAAGGGAGCAGCAGGACTTGCACCCTGGAGATGCACCTACATCTCCTGGCCTTGGCATAAAACTGCAGGAGTCTCTCTAAAGTGAACCCACCACCTCCAGCACCCTCCCTGGCACCCAGAAGAGTTTCAAATTGAACTGGAAAGAAAAGAAAACTGCTTTGAAGAGGAAATGCCAGTGCTGGATGGATGAAGGGTTCCATTCCTACGTGGATTAGCTCATCACACACAACAGCTCAGGAAACAGCGTGGGTGAAGTTGGGTCCCTTCCAACTTGTACATCCCTAGAAGCTTTCCAGTAAAGGAAGTCAAATGCCACTGCTGTAACACTGCTTATCCCAATTTATACCAGTATAGCTAATCAAGGCAGCTCACAGATACAAAAAGACTTTTTTTTTTTTTTTTACAGTCCTCCTTTTGATTCACATCCAGCCATGAGGCTTGCACAGATGCTCCCATGAAACTCTGTGGTAGTAGATCCTCCAAGTCCAGCTAAAACCACAGTAAGATCTCACCCAAAGGGCCTTAAAAATGCGATTGCTTGGAAGTGAGGGGATGCACAAAGCAGATTTATTTTCCTGATTAAAAGATATTTTCCTTAAAAGACTAAAAGCCAGAAAACATGAACAACTTTAACTAAGAGACCAAAGGAAGCAACATACTGGTCCGTGGAAGAAGATTAAGTCAGGAAAGTGCAGCAAGTGGGGTAGTATAACTTTCTTTTTCAAAAAGCCCATGAAAACCCTTTGCAGAGGCAAGAATGAACCTGCATACGTGATTCAAGGGAGTTGGCTCCACAGGTGCCTTGGTCTTTTAACAACATCCCATAAAACAGAAGACAGTTCTTCAAAACTGGGGCTCAAAGAGCAAAATGGAAAAAAAAACACAAAAACCTAAAACAAAACAAACAGCTATTGATTCCCTTCAGACTTAATTCTCCCTTATCCTGGAGGGCCTTAAGTCAGGAAAGATCATCACTAACGTTTATAAAGAGAAGTCAAAAACCCAAAACCACAGAGCAAGAAAAAAAAGCAGCCCTTCACCACAGACCACTATGTAAAGACCCAACCTTCGTTTAAAGAGCAAAGACAGGAAAGCCAGCGAGCTTTCGCTACCGACCAGAAAGCCAACGTGACAGCGGGGAGGCTGAAGGGCAGCAAAAGGATCAGACGAGCCCACAAAAAAAAAAAAAAAAAATCAATAGAAAAAACTCCATCTCCCTTCCCTGCACTCTGGCTTTGAACCAAAAATCTTTTATTGCTAGATTCATTATTTCAGGAAAGTGGATAAACTGAGTTTCCTTTCAATGCTGCGTTCCTCTTGGCTGTTAATTTCTATTTCACGCTGCACCAGGAACTCACTCGTCATTAAATACTATTGGCAGAGCGTGCTCCCTCCTTGTCTCATTGCTGCTTTGAGCAGGACCGAGGTTTATTCTGCCAAAACTGTTCAGAGACCCCCTTCCTCCTCCTAAACACGTATTTTTACAGCCTCACTCTTAAAATAGTTGGCTTTCCAAGTCTAAAAACTCTATGGTCCCATCTTTAGAAAAAAAGTCAGTGCAAACCAGAGCTGTAAAAACATCTGACTCACTTCACCGCATTAACACCGAGTTACAATAAACACTGTGCAGAGTAATCCAACCTAACAAGGGAGTTAAAAATATTTTTTCCGTTTCACCTGCTGATAGGATCTGTTTTGTGTGATCAGAGACATGTAGCTTGTTTCTCATAAATACAACCAGCTACTGAAAAAAAATGGGGAAGGAAGTTGCTCCACACTGAAAAAATAGCAAGTGTTATCTCCAGCTACCCTGGGCAAGAATTATTTATTACCTATGCGTATGTGGTCTCCATGAAGAGTCAACCAGAGGTCTTCTCCAAGCAAGAGTTTCAATTAAACGCTCTACAGTTGCCCTGGAGGAAGCTGGCCCTCTTTGCTGGCTATATAAAGAGCCTCTGAAACCATCTTCTCACTTTCATCACCTCCAACTAGAAAGTGTGAATATCTCCCCACCATCCCACCCATGGGTCTCCTTCGGCCAACGTTGATAGAACACTTGTTCCACCTCCAGTCCTCATGACCAGAGCGGATTTTCACGATAACTTGGTGTATGAGGGGTGATAAACAGTCTCAACTTTCATTCTGCTCCCTCCAGCATCTCTGCAAATACCAACATATGAGCCAGGACCACAGAAGCTGTGGATGCCCCATCCCTGGAGGGGTTCAAGGCCAGGCTGGGTGAGGCTTTGGGCAACCTGGGCTAGTGGGAGGTGACCCTGCACATGGCAGGGGGCGGAACTCAATCTTTAAGGTCCTTTCCAACCCAAACCATTTTATGATTCTACACCATGTGAGGTGGTAGATGTGACTTCTGGAGAGCCTCTTCCAGCAGAGCTCGCCCTCCCCAGTTAGAAATGACAGAGCCATTGGAAGGACAGACTGGTTTCTGGAATTGCAAGTCATCCAACATGAAGAGGGCTCTTGTTCAAGTCAAAGTGCCTCTGGGAATTCACGGCTTTCAGTCTTCGTGGCAGACCCTACCCATTCTCTGTCTCCTGAACACAATAAAGCTCCTGTTCATTCATTAAAAAATAATTAAATAAGTAAATAAAAATCAAACTAGAGCAGGAAGAAGTTTTTGGCAATGTCTTCTCCTCACCCTCCCCCCTTTTTTTGTCAGAATAATTCCAGTTGTGAAAAATGGAAGCCTTTTATAGGAAATATACCATTTTAAAGCAATTTCTTGCTGAAGGGCATCTCAGCTTGAGGCTGGAATTTCTGGTCACGGGAAACTGGAGAGAGACTGAGCCCTTCCAAAGCCCAGCAGCATACTAGTCAGGACACATACAAGCAGCTGGAGAACAACAGGACATGGACCTGACCTCACACATACACACACAAAAAAAGAAAAATAAATCAAGCATGGGCATCTTTCTCCAGTTCCACTGTGATGGGTTTGCCCTTGGCTGGAGGCCAAACCACACCCCCACTCACCCAATCCCCCCCCCAGGATAGGGGAGAGAATTAAAGGGGTAAAGGGAAAAAAAGGATTCCTAGGTTGAGATAAGAACAATTTAATAACTAAACTACAATGATATTGAAAATAATCCTATATACAAATATACCAATGAGTGATACACAGTGACACTGCCCCCCCCATGACCAAGGCTCAGCCTGTTCCAGGTAACGATCCTGGAGCACGGAGAGTCCCAAAACCACACTCATGGAATGGAGATAACAGTCTGAGCATCCCAGACTGAGAGCTGACCAGGGTGGGGGGTGAAAGCTTTGGGAGAGCGACCACCTGGAGCAAAGAGATCCTGAACCAAAAGGGCCGAGCTTCCGGAGGGTCCTCAGCTATATACTGGGCATGATGGGTATGGTATGGAATAGATTATTGGCCACTCTGGGTCTCAATCCCAAACCTAAGATCAAATCCTGGGCTAGTAACTTGGGCTGTGCTCCCTCCCAGCTTCTCCAGTCTGCAGACAGCCAGAGAAGCTGAAAGACCTTGGCAGCCATGCTCTGTTGGCTCCAGTCTTCTCCCCGTCATAGGTCACATCCATAGCTGGAGAAAACCATCCTACGCCGGTTCTGCCCTGCCAGCACTGGATCTCGACATGAGCTGTTTTAGACTGCTTGGTTGATTTAATGCACCCTGATCAGATCTGCCGACAATTCTAAGGACATCATCCAAAAACAACTAGGGTTACCCAATGTCATTAAAAGTACTGCTTGATCTGGTGGTTTTGATGTAACTCCAAACAAGCTGCATTAGTACATCCACAGCTCCACAGATCAGACATCCAGGTGTCCACTGACTTCCCTTGGGCTGTGATGAGGTCTCCCTGAATCCCTCCTCTTTTCTTGGTTCCATCACTACACATCTAAATGCTCTTTCTCCCATCATTCCTTTTAAATTCAAGCCTTCACCCCAGAAGAAAGCACCCACCAGTTTAAACACAGTTTTCAGAAGAGCTAAGCTACATTAACCAGAGCAGCCAAGCAACCTGTGGATGAATCTCATCTCCATCCTCCTACCATAAGTATTATTCATCCCTGCCCGTAGCAGAGGGATTGGAACTAGATGATCTTTAAGGTCCCTTCTGACCCAAACTATTCCAGAATTCTATGATTTTCCCACAAGACACCATAAATCCCCATGCTGAGACTGCATTTGCAGAGACATCCAAGACAACCAGACCTTCCAACTTGCAAATGCACCAAGACAGAAAAGGCATTTTATCTTCACTAAAGTATCCTTGCGTCCTGAAATATTTACTGGCCCAGGTGTGCACCTGCTTTTTGCAAATGAATGAATTCTGTTGAAGGATCATGGCCACATAGTCCTAAATAACTGCTGTCTACCTCAAGAGCAAATACCAAGGCTGGACTCAAATTGGAGCACCACCATTACCCGAGTGTCTTTTCAGGTCATTCGTTCCTGGATATAATCAAGAGTTTACTAATGAGTCTCCGCTACACTATTTTCTGACATTTTCAAGAATCAATTTCCTGCAGGCACTTATCAGTATTAGCTTAGAGCGGAAAAGAGGCAAGCTAACATTTATCCAGTGAACACAAAAGAAAAATGGAAGGCAGGATTCTTCATTTCCGGATTATCCAATTGGACCTTATTTGAACAAACAAAAGAAAATCATCTTCAAGCAAGTTATTAAATCATCTCTGAAGATGAAAGATGACTACATCTCCCAGCTGTACCCATTAAAACCAGGAACTGAGGATAAATAAGAACAAATATCAGCTGAAGCATTTTGACAGTGTGCACAATACTTCAGTTCCTATGGAGAAGTTACAAAATTTCACTAATAATTCACGGTATATGAATGCATAGACCTTAAAACAGAACTGACGTACGGTAAATGTGAACAGCTTTCCACCCCAGCCAATTTTGAGCTCATTATCTCTGATCACAGTGT
The DNA here is from genome assembly GCA_011057875.1 of Pterocles orientalis. Taxonomy (NCBI): domain Eukaryota; kingdom Metazoa; phylum Chordata; class Aves; order Pterocliformes; family Pteroclidae; genus Pterocles; species Pterocles orientalis. Next base: position 122,049 of record WKFP01015509.1, on the reverse strand, counting down.
CAAAGATCAAATGTAGACCCCAAGAAGCATTTCAAGATAAAATAACTGAGGCAGCAAGGGGCCTCTGGCAGCTCTGCTCCAGATCCCACTCAAAGTGGAGCCAACTCAGGTTGGGTTGCTCAGGGAAATGTCACAGAATGACTTGGCTTGGAAGGGACTGTAAAGATCATCTAGTTCCAACCCTCTGCCATGGGCAGGGACACCTCCCACTAGCCCAGGTTGCCCAAAGCCTCATCCAGCCTGGCCTTGAACCCCTCCATGGATGGGATGACCCAGCAAGGTCTAAATGTCTCCAAGGATGGAAATCCCCACCCTTCTCTGGGCCCTGCTCCAGAGTTTGACCACACTAATGGGGAGAAACTTCCCTGCTAACTGGTATTTCCCTTGATACAGCTTTTGTCCATTGCCTCTTGCCCAGTTCCATCTTCTTCTCTACAAGCCCTCCTTAGACAGTTGCAGAAAGCAGTAAGATCCCTTCTCCTGCTGCACAACCCCAGCCCTCAGCTTCTCCTCATATGTCACAGGCTGGAAGTCCAGCTATTTTGGAGTCTGTATGTTATTGTCTAATTTTGGGGAGCCCCAAACCAGACCCAGTGCTCAGATGTGGTCTCTCAAGGGTCAGTAGAGAAGAAAACCCCACATCCCTCAAGCTGGTGGCTACACTGCCACTATTACAGGCCAGGATGCAATCAGCTTGCACTACCAAAAGGACATCCAATAGCTGAATCTCGTACTGCAGAGGGATATATCAAAGGGAAAGTGCCTTGCACGCCAAGAACTTGAAGCATTTAAGTGAGCAAATCAATACACTTGACTAGTAGATGTTGACCTACCAGACCTTACGTACTTGGGGAACAGAATCAAGGCGCCTGGGCTTCAATTCCCTCTCCTTAAAGAGGCTGCAGAGGGATCAGGCTTTCATCCTTCTGTTGGATTTAAGACTCGTGAACCCACAAGAATATCTGCAGGACTCCACAGTGCATCAGCCAGCTCTCATAGTACTTTGAAACCTGTCCAAAGGCTTCATTATCTCTCCATTTAACAACCAAGACCATGAACATCTGGCACAAAACTGCACTTGAACACATTCTCCACCTCTTGTTTTTTACTCTTCATTGTCAACTTTCTCATAAGTATGGGACTTGCTCCATTTGCTACAGCCCTCTCCAGGCAGGAGATGGATTGATTGGAAGGAATCACAGAAGGGTTTGGGTTGGAAAGGACCTTAGAGATCTAGGGACACCTCCCACTAGCCCAGGTTGCCCAAAGCCTCATCCAGCCTGGCCTTGAACCCCTCCAGGGATGGGGCACCCACAGCTTCTCTGGGCAACCTGGGCCACTGCCTCACCCCCCACACAGGAAAACATTTCTTCCTCACATCTCATCTCCATCTCCCCTCTTGCAGCTTCAACCCCTTCCCCCTCGGCCTGTCCCTGCACCCCCTGATCCAGAGCCCCCC